>CM053793.1:740126227-740726227 GCA_028749045.1 Cupressus sempervirens
ATGATTAGAAGTAGCATGCAACCATAGATTTTGACATGCAACTGATTAGAAGCAACATGCAACCATCAAATTCACCAAGAACTAACATGCAAATGATTAGAAGTAGCATGCAACCATAAGTCTTGACATGCAGCTGATTAGAAGCAACATGCAATCATAAATTATGACATGCAGGATCTGGGTAGTTGTCAAAAATGCAAGATCTGGGTAGTTGTCAAAACTGACATGCAAGATCTAGGTAGTTGTCAAAACTGACATGCAAACTTCTACAACCACCAAATTCACCAAGAACTAACATGAAAATGATTAGAAGTAGCATGCAACCATAAATTTTGACATGTAGCTGATTAGAAGCAACATGCAACCATAAATTATGACATGCATGATTTGGGTAGTTCTCAAAACTAAAATGCAAGATCTAGGTAGTTGTCAAAACTGACATGCAAACTTCTACAAACCCTCAGGCTGGAAAGATCATGGCTCTGATACCACTGAAATGTCCCTTTTCTGATTTTGTATGATATTTTAAGCCTCTAATCAGATCTTCAAGATCAAACAACTAATATCACAAAGATCCACCAAATTTTTCAAGAAACCCCAAATCGGGTATGCTGAAAATAGTGCCAAAAGCTTCACAACTTCACAAATTATTAATAAATCTGAGAATGGAAATGTTTACAGAAGTTTCAGCAGCATAACAGCCTACAAAATGAGATTTCCAGATCTATATAGCCTTTACACAACAGCTCAAAAATGTAGGACAAAAACTATGCTCATCGGGCTCCCGAAATTAACACAAAAATGCCCGGAAACACCACAAAAAAACTAATAATCTATCTCAAAAGTTTAATCACGTCCCAATACATATATTTATCTCTATTTTAACATCTTAAAGTCTAAAATACAACAGCAACCCAAACTGATATGAAATACTCAACTGAAAACACCAAACTCATACAAAAAACACACCGGAAAACTCACAAATCTGCACTGTTCAGCACAAAGGCAAACTCTGTATGAGCATGCACATGGAATGGCTTCAAAATTCCATCCTTAGCCTTCATAGAAACTTGAAAACTCCCATTCTTGGGTCTCCCTGGAAACCTGCAAACTCCCGTTCTTGGGTCTCCTCCATAGGTTTGGCAGCCTCTGAAGAATAACAAAGAATGAGCAAAAATCAAGTTCTGGAATCCGCCCAAAATGCCTCCAAACCCCTTAAAAGAGGGCATAACTGTAACTCATGTTCAAGAGAGGTTAATGAAACATATTTTAATAATAATTTTCATTTATTAGTCCAACGGTTTCCAAAGATTAACCCCCTTTTTTCAAAAATTCACTTTCTTGGGCCTGCCTGCCTTAGCAAAGATTATTATTTTTTTATTTTTTGAAAAGGGGACATGACAACCAACCTCTATGAAATTTCACATATACTAAATACTAGTCATTTTATGCATCCTACTCAACTAGTAAAACATTTGTTCATTCTTGAATTGAGATGAACAATTGTTTGACCAAATGATGTGTTGATGATATGATATGACCCTTTTAGCAAAATCACCATAAAATAGTTGAAAGAAACCATGTACAAACTTTGTAGAATGTGATCGATCATCACTAATATAAAAATGGTACTCCCTCAATATATTCTTGTCCTCCTCTATACTTGTATATGAATGCATGAATGTTATATGAACAAATATGGAAACCTGTTGAAAACTATAATACTTTGCTTGCACCTTATTTTGTGGTTGTAGTGTGTAGTTATCTGTAAATTCCATAGGAAACAATGGTATCTAGTGACATTTTTTCCTTGCACAACTTGAATTGAAAATACAACCATCACACCCAATGTGTATGTCTTGCATACTCATAAATGATTTTTTTACGTAATATCTTTATGAACTCTTACATTGGAATCTTTTCAATCACTAAATCATATCTTTTACCCTCTTTCCCATATTTTAAAGTGTATGTCACAATCTTATTTTTCCAAAATCTACTATTTCATTTCCAATTGCATGTGTACCAAACATATGTTGACAAGTTGATAAAAGTTGCAAACCACAAAAAATTAGGCATGTGCCATTCAAGCATAATAACTTCTAAAATAGTTAGCCATCCCCTCTTTCACATAGAATGGTAGAAATAAATTATTTTGAAGATCTAGGTGGTTCATTTATGTTACACTTATGAATAATAAAGTTAGAATGAAAAAAAACACATGTATGCCTAAAAACATCAAAATAGTTAGAAAATTCAATATGAACCCTACAAAAAGTTGTTCATCTATGATTTATCTTCACATAAAAAGGCTTACCCATTTCAAAATATCCTTGACTAATTTTAATTTGAGGATACATACTAATAATTTTTGCAAAGAATTATGTCTGAGTTGAATCCATAAAATGTTTTGCATGTGGATCAAGGTTTTTTACTACTAATCCTCCTTCTTAATTAGGCAAAACATGTGTTTCATTCTTACAAAAATATTTAATAAATGATTTCAAAGCTTTGTTAATTTTTGTATTCTTTCATGGTAGTCTATCACTAAATGTCCATAACTCATTTTTTGTTGGATCTTCCACTCTTTCTCACCTTCTAATGAATCTTATTAGAGTATCTCTACCTATTTTCATTATTTTTCTTGTGCTTCTAATGAGTCAAGCTTTATTCATTTGGGTGCTTGCTCTTGTTGATGTAAGTACGCATCTTGTGATATTACTATCTTTGTTACCTGAATTAGAACCCACTTTTTCATATGCACTCATTAGATTCTTTACAATTATTTTTTCATTTCACTCATCCATTGTTCTAAGCCCAAGAATCTTCATGATGGGCCTAAATTTCAAATTCCTGATTAGTTCAAAAAAAATCAACATCTTCATGTCACATTGAATTCTTCAAAGAATAATCTCCATATACGATTAACTTTTCTTTGATAAGTATGCTTTGGGATCTTATTAGGTATTGATTACAAAATATTAGTATCAATATCAATCAAACACATTGTCTTTCTAAAATGAATTGTAGAAGGTGCTCTAATATCTTTTGTGGTCTCAAAATTTTGAACATTAACATAATTGTGGGTGAATTACATACCTTCAATTAAAGATGATGTGCCTTGAAAATAAGATATGAAAGATGTAATATCACCTATGTGGTATGCTGATGTTGTGCCATCAACATGACATGATGGAGTGCACGCACCCTCCAACATATAACATGGTTTCTCTTCAACACGAAATGACATTGTGACTCCAATATTGGAAGATGACATAGCGTACCTTCATAATTCAATTGTCTTTTTGAGCATAAGATTCTCATTCATTATTTTTCTTTCCAATTCTAAATATTTTTTTCTTTCTCTTGGTGATTCTTGTTCCTCTTCCAAATTCATATTTTCATTAATTGATTGCAATTTTCTTTTTTCACATAATACTCTCATTTTATCCCTTTTAATTGCCAAATCCCTCTTGTTCTCTTCTGATGTTTGATTTTTTGTTTTCTTCCTTGGCATAATGATAATTTCTACATGTAAAATTATTCAAACATAAAAATTATAATTATATCTATGAATACAATATTACAACTTGCCAAATCATAATAAAATTTGTCTCTATAGTCACAATATACATTCATTTTCTCCCTTCCTCTCCATCCTATCCCCTATAGGTCTTCCTACCCCCTTCTCTCTCTCTCTACCAAATATCTCCCACCCCCTCTCTAGATTCACATCCCCTACTAGATCAATCTTCATCCCATACTTATTATTTGTATTCCTATATCCATCCTATGCTCTATCTCTCACTATTAGTCACTCTCTCTACATCCTATCCACTCTCTATCTTCTTATCTGGATACTCCCCCCCTCTCTCTCTCCATCTTATCCACTATCTCTTTCCATCTCTCCCCCCCCCCATCCTATCCTCTCTCTACCTCAATCACTCTATCTCTCCATCTCCATACTATCCCATCTCCTTCTTCCTATCTCCTAATCTCTCTCTCTCTCTCTCTCTCTCTCTCTCTCTCTCTCTCTCTCTCTCTCTCTCTCTCTCTCTCTCTCTCTCTCGATATCTCCCTCTCTCCCACTCTCTCCATCATATCCTCTCTCCCTCTTCCTATCCTCTTATCTATTTCTCTCCATCATAGCCCCTCTCTTCTTACCCCCTTCTCTCTTCATCATATACTACTCTCTCTCTCTCTCTCTCTCTCTCTCTCGCTCCCTCCCTCCCTCCCTTTCCCTCTCCATCCTATCCACTATCTCTTTCCATCTCTATCTCTCCTCATCCTATCCTCTCTCTCTACCTTAATCACTCTATCTCTCTATCTTCATGCTATCCCCTCTCCTTCCTATCTCCTAATCTCTCTCTCTCTCACTATCTCCATACTGCCCCCAATCTCTCTCTCTCTCTCTCTCTCTCTCTCACACACACACACACACACACACACACACACACACACACACACACACACACACACACACACACACACACACACACACACACACACACACACACACACACACACACACACACACACACACACACACACACAAACACACACACACACACACAAATAATCTCACTATCTCCATAATTTCCCCTAATCTCTCTCTCTCTCTCTCTCTCTCTCTCTCTCTCTCTCTCTCTCTCTCTCTCTCTCTCTCTCTCTCTCTCAATCAATCACTCTCTCCCACTCTCTCCATCAATCAATCTCTCCCACTCTCTCCATCATATCCTCTCCTCCTCTTCCTATCCTCTTCTCTCTTTCTCTTAGTCATATGCCCTCTCTTCTTAGTCTCTCCATCATATCATCCCTCCCTCTGCCTATCCTCTTCTCTCTCTCTCTCTCTCTCTCTCTCTCTCTCTCTCTCTCTCTCTCTCTCTCTCTCTCTCTCTCTCTCTCTCTCTCTCTCTCTCTCTCTCTCTCTCTTTATATATATATATATATATATATATATATATTCATATTACCTGCTAGATCACTCTCCATCCCATTATTCTCTCTCTCTGTTATGCATATGTTTTGATTCTTGGTATAGGAATCGTATGATACAAAATTGGAATCAATAAGATTAGGACTCAATATCTGAGTTTGCATAACTGGAGTTTAATCTTCATTTAAAAGATTCAATCTATGAAAACTACTGTGATATGGGCTTTTAGATCACTAGTTTTAGTGAAGGAAAACTCTTAATGTTTTAAATTCTAATTAGGATAGAAACCATGGTTGTGATTCAGAGTATCACAAAGAAAGGCCATGAACATATCAAACTAGATAATAACTAGCACTTGTGTCATAAAAGGTGCAACAAAATAGGTGATAGATAATTTTGTACATGTTTTAACTTAACTACCTATATGTCCAACTGTGTAAAATTGAGCTGATTATCCAGGAAATTACTACCACCTGCATCATTTGTCCCAATCAAAGAGCTTTCTTGGCTTCTGTAGTCATGACATGCAAAATAAAGGTGCCCAATAGATAGGTTACTCTGCCACAAATTCTTGTCATAGTAGATGGACCAAATAACTCAAGAAACAAGAAAGTGAAAGATATCTCAACCTACTCGACTGGTGAAAATTTCACGGTAAACCACCATGCACTATCTTGCTTCTCAAATGTATAAGGGGAGCATCAAGTCCATTCTCCTTCATTGTGACATTGAATGATGCCTTTAAGACAAAGTCTTCTTGTCTCCCTTGTTGTTTGTCATGGCTATATTGAGGCAAGAGTGACTTAACGTTTAAAGCTTCAACCCCCTTTACTTTGTTCATAAGAAACCTAACGATTGGATGTGACAAACTATCAGCTTGTCTTTTTTTTTAAGAGCATAACCCCAAGTGTCCTTTCATGTTTTTCAGTTGCCCACTTGATGGTTTAATATTTTGAGAATTGTTGAGTGAACGCTTCCCACATGTTGCTATCCAATCTTAGACATAGGTCTCCCCTTCATCCCAAAGGAGGTTTGAAAAACATTTTGATGACCAATTGCTAGAATCTCTCTACATAATTGCAAACTATAGATGTAATAAGAAGAGAAAATCAGAGTAACACTGCTTAAAGGCTCTCATTTGCAGGAAAATAATTCTTATTGAAGTTAGCTCAAATAAACAAAGTGTTTATCACAATCTACCTTTGATATAAACCATAGAGATGCTAATGAAACACTATGTATACAAATCCATTAAATCTAGATCAAAAGGTTCAAAAAACAAGGAAAGTAAATGTTAGTACACCCAAAAAAAACTAGTCATCCATGTAATAATTACTTACTAAAATTGAATTCAAAACAATTGCAAGATTCTTCAGAGGACTAATTTGAACTTAAATTCATACCACATAGTAAACCAAAAAATAACTACAATGTAAAACATAGGTATATATTTTTAGGTGACAAGTTGTCTCTAACAAAATATCTTAGTTCTATTCAATGGGCCTTGAAACATAAACTCACAAGTCTTGGATATCAGTGCTTCCAATAATTATTCCATTTTAGTAGCAATCAACATATTGAATGAACAATTGATACTTAACACTATATAAAATAGACAACTACCAAAATATTGACAATTAAAAATCCAATTTGAACTTCATTTCTACAAATATATCAAATACCTTTCAGTATGCAAGTCTTCTCAAATTTGTAATTATTTGAAATACTTTGACCCTATATCTATAAACACAAGTTAAACATGTGACAAGATTTATGGACAATTTTTAGAAAAAATTAAAATAATAAAAAATCGATGATTTTGTTTTATTTATTATTTTGGAGATTTACGAGTATTATATTATTTATTCTAATTTTATATTTTTATTTAATAAAATAGATAATTTATATTGATTATTTAAATAATTGATTTAAAAAAAAGAATTTCTAAAATCAATTTTTTTCTTTTCAATTAATACAAATATATTTTATTTAGTATTTTAGAGATTTAGATATCTTATTATTGTTTATTTTAATTTTAATATTTTTATTTAATAAAAGGATAGTTTATTTTGATTATTTTATTTATTAAAAAATAGATTAAAAAAATCTATATTGAGAAAATATCTATTAAATTTTAATAAAAAAAAATCTTAAATTTAAGTTTGTTTAAATTAATTAAATAGATGATAATAATTTTTTTATGAAAATAAAATATTGAGAAATAATTTATTTAATTGTTTACATACAAAGTAATTTTAAATTTAGTATAAAGTTTTTAAAATACTATTAAAATATATTTTTATAAATATGAAGATATTATCATTGCATTTATATTTTATTCATTCAAAAATATTATTTTAATTAGAATGAGATTTATTTTTGCAATTATAATTATTTACAATTTTAATACTTTATTTAATTAACACATCTTTTTATCGGGAAAAAACATGTTTTAAATTTTATACAATCATTTGATCTATTCTATTATTATTTTATATAATATTGGTATTTATTTTAATTTTCTAAATTATTATAAAAAAACTAAAAACATCAACACATAGTTTCTATTAATGAAAATTTTAAGGAGTTTTTTAATTAATTAAATACACAATATTTGTTTTTAATGATAATAAAAATATAGATTTTTTTGTCATTTAATTTTTGATAAAAAAGTAATCTTGTCTTTAATAAAATAAGTTTATTCAATTAAATTAAATAGATGATAGTTATTTTTTATAGGAATAAAAATTTAGAAAAAATATTTATTTAATTCTTAATATAAAAAATAATCTAAAATTTACTATTTAAAGTTTTGAAGATATTAATAAAATTTATTTTCTTTAAATGTTAATATTGCACACATATATATATTATTTTATTTACTCAAGAATATTATTTGTTTTTAATTAATAAAAAAATGTATTAACTATTTTAATTAATAAAAATAAATTATTAATTTTATTGCTAAAAGAACAATTAAATTAAAGAAGAAATAAATTTATTCTACTATAATTTATCAAAAAAAATATATATCTTTTTTACCTAAAAATATAATTCTCAAGTTTTATACAATTAATTTTATTCATTCTATTATTTATTTTTATTTTTATTGGTAAATGGCCTAGGCCATAATAATTTTATTATATGAAAAGAATAATTTACAGTAGCATTCTCCGTTCAAACGGGCATTGGTAGGAAAGAACGGAGAAGAAAACCTCCAGTGTTGCTCGGGACAAATGTCCTTTCTTATTACAAAATGAAAGGGGCATACCCCAATGAACTAAAACCAAAAAAATAATTAATACAAAATATCGTCAAAATATGGTAATGCCCCTAAATACATCATTTTCATTTGAAACTCAAAACTGCTCTTTGAGGTATAGTACCAAATATCCATCAGTGAGTGCACTGAAGTTTGAAAACAACCAGCCAGCTAAGAATGTTAAAACGTTAGTAAAACTAATAATATATCAACAAAAGGGGAGAGAAAGGGAACATCCTTCCAAAGGGGGTCAAACGAACAATCAGACATGAAAGGTTAGAGGACACTAAATGAGACCATGAGAGGATTACCCTGAAAAATCAAACTAAAGCTAAACTATTAATAGATCCATAAGCTAAACTATTAATAGATCCATAAGCTAAACTATTAATAGATCCATTTTGAATAGATCAATCCAAAATAAAACAAGAAATCGAAACAGAGCATGAAGAGATCCTATTTAATCAACTATTTGATAGACCAAAGTAGATCACTAAAAGAGAGCATGGTCCAAAGAAGATTAATCCTTATAGAACCTCAAAAAGCCACCCCAGGAAGGGTTTCTGCTAGATGAATGGCCATGAATCCCTTCCAAATCCTTCTTTTCACAGAATGAGACCCTAACTAGTTGTATCATTCCAAGAAGAGTTAGAGCAGATGTTATAAACAATGCATACAGTATTTAAAAGGAAAATTTGTCGTCAATTATATGCATTGTTCCAGATATCAAAAATTCAAGCCTTTTGGATATCATAAAATCACAAAGAGACCATATCAATAGAAAATCAATATGTTGTAACCGAATTTGATAGCTTGTTTATCCACTAACTAACATCCAATTCAAGAATTCTCACTAAGGATCCATCAGCCTATATATTACTTCAACAACTAATGAGAATCCTTCATGTCATTATTACAATCTATGATCTAAAGAATTGGTAGGTACACCATTAAATTAATAAATCTAAACCTGGTTGCAATAAGCTGAAGACAAACGATTGTTCATAGGGCGCATAAGACACCATATTAAAGACATAATTAAGATATCTTCCCAAACTAGAGTGATACCTATTTAAATGAAGGCATATTTTAAATCATAGCCTACATGTGTTTCTATCAAACAATCATCTAGCCTAGAAGCAGAAACGATAGAAAAAATGCATGGTACAAACCTTTTCTATGGGTTGATTAGAGATTGTATCACTGCATAACTTTTTGTTGGAGCCAAAAATGAGATGGATGGATGAGAGAGAAAGAAGGTGAAATGTATTTATTATGGAGAAAATAATGATTTATTATGAACTTTGATCAGAGTCAATGCAATGTGGCATGTTGAGTGGAAGACTCAAGTACAACTACCACAAGAGAATTTGCAAAAGTAAATTATTGTAGGAATTCTTCTTTATTTTGCAATTTATTGTAGATTTTGAGTCGATGACCATTGACCAAAAATTTGAAGCGAACATGATCGATCATTGCCAACTAGATTGCACCGTTATCATCCACTGCTTCTATTTCATATGGTTCTAACCATGTGATTTGGAACTTTCCTAGATTGTCTTGATACCTTGAATCATAAAGCAATGCCCAGTCACCCATATTGAATTGTTTATCCTTAATAAATCTATCATGCCATTTCTTTTGTTGTATTTGAAATAACTTAGTATTATGCAAGGAATATTTTCAAAACTTATCAAGTCCATTCAGCTATAGGATGCATTCTTGTTGAGGTCCAATGCAATGAAGAGTATTTTGTGCTCAAACTCAGTTGGCATCATAACTGCTTTCCCATAGACTAATTCAAAAGGAGTAAATCTTATTATTGTCTTCCATGTTGTTCCATAGGACCAGAATACCTCTGGAAGCTTGGTTGCTCTGTCCTTCTTATGTATTTGAACAATCTTTGTCAAAATGGCTTCTAGTTCTCTATTGTTATCTCAACCTGTCCATTAGCTTGAGGATGGTAAGGAGAAAATTTACCATGCAGGATTGTATATTCATTGATGAGTATATTAATGAATATTATGTGACTTAGGCACCTTGATCAGTCACTAACTCTTTAGGGATGCCAAATCTTGTAAAAATGACTTCACATAATAATTCTATAACATTATTATCCTTATCATGTTTCATAAGTTTCGCTTCAGCCCATTTAGTGACATAATCAATACATACTAAAATATAAGATTTATCTTTTAATGGAGTGTTAATTGGTCCAACAAAATCTATTATGTAGTTGTCAAATGGTGTAACAACTACTTGTGGTTACAAGGGCATTTCATTTGATTTTTTGGGTCTTCCCATATATTGACATCTATCACATTTCTTTGTACATTTTGTTGCAGCCTTATGAAGAGTTGGCCAATAGTATCTAGTTGTCAAGATCTTTAATCTTGTCCTTTTAGTAGAAAAATGTCCCCCACATGGCTCACCATAGAAGGCCCACATAATATCATAAGTTTCATCTTCTCTAAGACATCTATGCTTAACTTGATTAGGTCCTATATAAAACATGTAACCAATGATCCAAGAAAAATTGAAACTCTTTTTAGCTAGAAGTCTTCTATCCCTAGGAGAGAAATGAGATGGAGTTCTCCCCGTGGTGATATAATTGGCAATATCAACATAACATGGATTATGTGATATTAAAGAGATCAAATGTTCATCTGAGAAGTTATCATCAATGATTGTAGGATCATTAGGCACCTGTAACCATGAAAGAAAATTAACCATAACATTAGCCTTTCCTGGTTTATCTATTACTTTTATATCAAACTCTTGCATAAGCAATAACCATCGAGCTAGTCTTCCTGAAATGAAAAGTTTATATATGAGGTACTTGATTGCAACATGATCAGTGTGCACAAAGATCTCATAGATAGCGATATAATGTATGAACTTGTTAAGAGTATAGATTACAACTAAAAAATCCTTTTTTGTGACAATATAGTTTAGTTATGCTACTAGCATATTTTTAGTGATATAATAGATAACATGTTCAAAAATCCCTTTCTTTTGTCCTAACATGTCTTCTATAGCCTAATTAGAAGCATCAATATGAATATGAAATTAAAATTTCCAATTGGGACCTCTGAGCATAGGTGTTTTAGGCAAGACAACTTTTAAGTTGTTGAAATGATTTGCCACATTATGAATCCCATGAAAATTTAGAGTCCTTTAACAAATTATACATTGGAGTTGCTATTTGGTGAATCTCCTATAGTAACCAGCATGGCCTAGAAATCTTCTAACATATTTTTATTTTTCAAGTGTAGCCAAAGTGATAATCACTTCTATATTTTGAGTATCAACTTGGATGCCACTTGAAGAAATGTAGTGACCTAGCACAACTCCTTCCTCCATCATCATATAACATTTCTCACTATTTAATAAATTGTTGTGTTCCTGGCATATTTTCAAAACTTTATCTAAAATGGATTGAGATTCTTCAAAATTAGACTGATAAATAGTGAAGTCATCCATATAAATTTTCATACAGTCAACAGAATTTGTCAGAGAAAATACTTATCATCACTCGTTGAAAGGTATCAGGAACATTAGACAATCCAAAGGATAAAACTAAATAAGAAAATGTGTCCCAAGGTTAGGTGAAAGTGTTAGAATGAATGCTGGTGATACTAAATTGGGGGAGTATCCTAAGCATTGGAGTGTATTTACACGTTACATTCATGACTATGTTTGTCGTTGATGTCAACATAATAGTAAGTCTGTGAAGACTGAAAGAGTAGTAGAGCGAGATCTTAGTTGTATGGATAAGGTTTTACTTTTCTAATGATGCACAGTCATGGAAATGTTATGCACTATGTCTTGGTGATGATATTTAATGCACATCATGTAAGTCAAAGATGTATAAAAGTTATACTTGATTTACTGAGAGCAATACAGAGATAGAGTGCTTGGAAAGAAGTTCTTGATGTTTGTATTATATATTTGATCTAATATGCAATAATAAGATGTGTGGTTAGTCAGTGATAGAGGACAGTATTGATAGCCCTTATCTTCACTGCGCCAAAATTTTAAAAATTCATTGTGAAAATATTTTAAATTGAGTTGTATTGTAAGGGTTTTGTGTTTCAATTTTTTTAGTTTCTACAATCTGGTCATTTTTTTCCCCTAGCCTAGTGTTGAAAATCTTTCCCTAGTGAAATAATATGGTATCCTAAAGTTGTGTCTTCACCCTTGTCATGAAAAATTTCATTAAAGTTCACAATATTTTTACCCTTAGTCTAGGTTTAATTCTAAGTTGGAGATTGTATGTCATTCAAATCATGTGATACAATCTTATGATCAAGGGTTTAGGCATCTAGTCGTAAGCTTAAAATATCCCTCTCCCAATGTTACAATGTAAGGGTTAGTAGAGGATTGTAGGGGTAAAGTTTGAGTCTCCTAATCTTAAAATATGTTATATGGTTGTAGCATCATAAGTGTTCAAATTGAAGTCTCCGATCTTACGACTCCTTTTGTGTTGTGTCATCTTAAGTGTTTGATGGAAAGGGTTAAAATCAAGGCACGTGATGTTATGAAAAATAGGTGATCATGGGATTGTAAAGGCAGAAGTGGAGGCTCACAACCATGCAAGAAATTGGTGATCATAAGATTGCAAGGACATAAAAGTACAAAAGGTTAAGTAAGTCTTGATCTTATGACAAAGGGAAGATCAAGGCACTATGAAGGTTTTCAAGAAGACTTCTAAAGACACCAAAAAGTCATAATCATAGGATCATGGAAGTAAATTTTAGGGTGTTCGATGGTACAATAAAGAGACAATTGTAATATCATAAAGATCAGATGATAAAGCAAGGTGGGGCCAAACACATTTGCATGAGTTTTTTAGACACCCATCAAGTCATATCTTCTAATGCTATGACAAACAGTAGATTGTAAGATCTCACGAGAAAGTTCAAGGCTTTACAAAGCTACAAAGCAGTGTTAGATCATGAAGATAAAATTTAATGACTTCAATGCTACAATAAAGAAAGGATAACCACTTTTGTGTGCTCATAGGTCAATTATAGCTGCTAAAGGTAACCTACGATGCTATGAAGTTAGTTTACTAACTGTAGTTGAGAGGTCATAAGGAACCAAAAATGAAGACACGATGTTATGCCAAAGCTATGCTCCTAACATTGTAAGAGTTTGAAGGGTAACTATTGAAGTTATAAAATGGTCCACTAAGTTGTGATCATAAGATCATAAGGAAAGTGAAGGTGAGATAAGATGCTACAGTAATGTGTATAGACCTTGTCTCATAAGATCATAAGAGACTTAAAGGTAAGCTTCAATGTCACAGTAATTGATGTATTGTGAGATCGTGAAGGCCATTTTCAATGTTTAAGATAACATGATAAAGGTTTTGTTTTCAAATGATCATAAGATCATAGAGTCAAATTTCCCCACCTAAGATGATATGAAGGACTCCTTCTTCAGCGTATCGTAAGATCCCAAATTCTAGTTTGACATGAAAAAGGTGAACTTTTCTCTCTTGAGCTAGAATAGTTACATGGATGCTATATCTGAGATGACAGACTATACTAAATTTAAAGCTCGAGCATGCAGAGTATCAATGTATAGAGAATGATGATGAAATTATGCTCAACATTAAAAATTCCATAATCTAGTAGTCCATTACCATCTCAACATAAAACATTCCATAATCTAGTAGTCCATTACCATTTGTAGAGATTAGAGATTTCAGAGCAGTTGTAGAGCTTTCAGTGTCAGCAAATTATTATTTTGAGAGCTATTTGTAGAAGTTTCTAGTCTATTTACAAGATGTTTGACAAGGAAGTAGAAAAAATTCAAGCTTTAGACATGGAAGTTATAAAAACTTCAGCTTCAAAGGGAGGAAAAACAAGGCACAAGAAACCTAATAGGTTTATGGAAGAATGTATTAAGTTATTCCTAGAATCCTCAAATGTCATTTCTGCAGATGACCATGAGTTCAAGGACCCTTATATATTTTTTAGAGATGCGACATGTCCTAGAGTCACTAGTTATGAGCTTTTTAGATATTTTTATTGTAGTAGAGAAAAGAAGATCCTTGTTTGCAATCCATGGAAGAAGAACCTGACAAATTTGATCTTCCAGAGGTCTTTGTGGACATTGATTTGGTAAAGGCCCTAATCAAATCATATAATCCCTCCACCAAATCATTGCACATAAGGGATGGAACTATTCTATGTACACTGGACTATGCCTCTTCTATTGAAGCATTTTGGATTAGATGGTGCCATGAGTGAACCGATAGACCTGGTTGACCTACAAGGAAAATTTGAGAGAAACACCAAAGCCTACATAGGGAAGTCAATGCTACAAAATATTCTCATGGACCTAAAGTAGGTGGATGATTACCCCAAGAAGGTGGAGAAGATGATCCCTTTAGACAAGTTCAATAATTATTTATTGAAAACTATGTTTGGTGTCCACAAGGTAGTTGGTAAAGATGGAACTGACATGGTATATGGAGTAGAATCCATCATTGCTAGAGATATGCAAGACTCTTACCATGGTGGAGAATATGACTATGTTGAGCATATTCTAAGGAGGATGAAGGAGAACATTGGACTGGCCTAGAATGGAGAAATGGAAAAATTCAAATTCCACCATTACTCATTGCTAATACACCTGATCTTGTACAAAAATGTAGGGTATATAAGCCCAAACTTTATTGATCACAAATCTGATGGCAATGGAGAGCAACCAGTTCAACTATGGACATGGGTTTGGGATAGCTCCTATGATCATTAATCTAATTCTATCTTATTTTTCAATAATTTTAGTACTATCATAATGAAAATGCTAGACCCAGGTTACTTTATGGTACCTAAGGTTTTGAAGATTCTTTTAAGACCAGCCCTACTCCTTGAGAAGAAAAGATTGGATCATAATTGGGGAGGTATTTTCCTATTTCCAACTTTTTCCTTGATTAGGGTTTATGGTTGTCCCCAACCCCCACATTTATTGCCAAAATTCATTCCCCATAGACTAGCCATCATTGAATTCATGTGGCAATTATTTATGGTAAATAAAAAGTATCTAGGACCAAAGGTGCATGGAGACACATTATTATGTAGGTGTTTTAAGGTAGGGGACTTTTCAATTGGAAAAGAATCTTGAGATCAAATCCATCCTTTCCTCCACCATTACAATCTGTCAACTGGTCCTTATAGGATGTACAATCCTAATAATTGGATGAGGAACACCCTAAAGGAAATAAGAAACTATGTGTTTCCTAGTACCAAGGAGCTGCCCCATGAAGACCTCATTCCTAACAATGTTGTTGAGGGGGAGGCAACTGATAAATTGTCAAATTTTGATGATGTGCTGAGGGTATAGAGGGAGTTGAAGAGATTATATCCCAATTTCAAAGGTTTTTACCTAGATATTCCCTACCCATGAAGGATAAGAAAGATGGTGGTTGACCATGCAAAAATTATGGCACAAATGCTAGAGGAACCACTTGGGGAAGGAGAGAGAGTGAATCTTGATAGCCTTGAAATTGATGTGACCTTAGAAATGGAAGAAGATGAGCCCCCTGAGGCATCATGGGTCACTAAGGGAAACAAGAGGAAAAATATTGTCTACATCCCTGAAAAGGTTAAACAAAGGACACTACAAATCCTTCCTAGTAAAAGTCAGTACTTTGTTGACTTAAGACAAATTTATATCCAAGGTAGAGTTACTACAACTGAGAACAAATTGACAGACCTAGAACTAGTAGCATCAAGGTTGGATGATAAGATTATCCAATCCCAATAATTCATAGAAGATGATGATTTAAAAATGAAACCAGGTGAGTCAAATGAGCAAAAGCAAGAATTTGTTGAAATATTATATGCCTATGATCTAGAAAGTGAAGTCATGACTCTTGATGAGGCAAGGGATCTAGTGCAGAGGAGTGGGATGTTGTTAGTGCCTAGTTGGGATTTGCAACAAGCATTTATGCTTGACCAAATTAGAAGACAAGAGAATGCCATCTCATATGAGGCATATGGTGGTGGTGGACTACAGAGAGGATCTAGATTCAACATTGATGCCAAGTCTTTGGAAATATGGAGCATGGATCCTACAACAAACAAGCCCACACTAATAGATGTGTAGAGTATAGATTGAGGCAACATGATAGTATGGACACTATAGGGTACCTTAGGTACATAGGTCTCCAAGGCTATAAAACATTTCTTAGTTATGAATTAGGCCAAGGTAGAGGAGATAGAGACAAGGCTAGCAAAATCCTTTTGTGATTACATTGATGTTAGGAAGCTCTATGAGGATGAGCTTAGGAAAAACCATGTATACAAGGAGAAGATTGAGGAGCTTGAGGCTAAGGTCCAAGGATTAGAAACTAAAGTTGCATCTCTCAGAGAGCAACTACCCAATGCATAATAGGTTGGCATTGTAAAACAAAGAAAGAAATAGGAGACTCAAGAGTAGCCATCCAAGGTCACATCAAAAATAACTACACAGACAGATGAGCTAAAGGCGGAGAATACTGAGCCTAGAAGAATGAGCATTGATACTCCACCAACACAGAAAGGTGATAAGGAAAGGACAACTATCCTTAGAGGTATGTTTGGCCATAAGGTTAAAACTCTAAAGAGTATATCACAATAGGCCCATACATTATATATTTCTTTACAAGATGCTAACCAATTTTTCAATGAAGCACTTTCATGGCTATCACCCACTTTCAATATTTGGAGGCCATATATTCAATTCTTAGAGAGGCTTATTTGTTAATGGCCAAAAAGCTAGATTTTCCTAATAAGATTAGTGAAGGAGGGCCTAGAAATAGTAAAGGAATTAATTGGATTCTTTATTGAAAAAATGTAAATAATACAAGGAAATTTGAAAGTTTTATCTTAGGGAATTGAGCCCTGTATTCCACTAATTATGGATGATGATAATAGGTTAAGATAATGGCAAGAATAGTCTAATTCATTTGGTATAGTGTTGACTCAAGAGGCCATGGTAGCAATTTTTGAAGATAACAGTGATGCCCCATTCAACAATTTGATTGACTCCTTGTTCAGAGCTGAAATAGATTTAAATAAATTTTTAGTAGAGTCTAAAGCCATAATAGATGCTAGGTGGACCAAATTCACAAAGGACTTAGAAGAAGTTAAATCAATTGAGTGGCCCACCAAGAGGGAGATCTATGCATGGGAAGTGGTGGGAGAGATTAAGGTTCTACTGGCGAGACGTGGTTGAGGAGCTGTTGAAGATAGTAGAAGACAAAAGATTAAAGTTAAAGCTCCAACAAAAAATAGCCACCTGCTAACTTTACAACTACTTCCTATTTTTAGATCAAGCAAAAAGGAATGTCTTAAATTGTAGCATTTTGTACATGTCTTGCCACCTTTCCTTCCATTTAGGTTTTGACATGTGTCCTCCTCCCATCTGTAGCTTGTTGTAATCCTTTATAAGGATTTTTAGGATGTGAAGTAGAGGTCGGAAGTCTATATATTTTTAAGTTTTATGTCATTTATAGTCCTTCCAATTTTGTTTATTATATGAATGCATCTAGTCTTGTAAACTTGAAGATACAATAAATATGAATGATTAAGTAGTCAAGTTCTGAGTTATATTTTGAGCCTACATCAGTATTGTATTAATTTTTAAAGGAAATTAATACAAAAGGAAGTTCTACATAACTGTGTATCTGAATTCTTTCTTCTTTCTTGTACATCTATAATCTTGGGATTGAAGTGAACAATATTCTTCTAGTTTAATGCAATTCAGATAAATTGTATGTCTCTTATTGATTGCTTTTGGTTCAAAGATTTAACTAATTGCTTTCAGTAAGTGATAGGGTTTTTGGTATATGAGAGGGATATGGTAAGAATGAGATTCATAGTTCATTGTAGACAAATTTAATTGCAAGTCAATTAAATGGGTCTAAAGTTTCTAGTTTTGACTCTATATAATAATGGATAAGGCATTGATCAATTAATTTTAGTTGCAAGTTGATGGTTCATATGGTTGTAGAATATGGACAGAGAACAAAAAAATGATTAAAAAATATAGAAAGAGGCTAGAAAAATTGATTTTTGTGCCCCACAGTGGGCGCCAGAAATGTATGCGTGAATATGTGGCCTCTGCTAACACACACACTTCAACATGGTCATTGTATGCGGATTCATCCTGGAATGAACATTGGATTGTTCATCCGAAAATCAACTTGCAAAGCGACCTATTGCCTTCTATCTAAAGGGAATTGCTTGTCAGATATCCTCAGATTTGAGGTGTTTAAGCAACCAGACCTTGTAAGAACGAAGGATTTGAATGCAATTTAAGCTATATGAACATGCAAGTAATCTAGATGAAGTACAAGCAATTAATCTAAGAAATAAAAGACATTAAGCTAAAAATGTATGCATTATTAAGCTAGATAAATTTAACCTAAGAATGCAAGATGTATGTAAAAATATGAGCAAATGTGAGTATGAATTCCAACAGCAATTCGATGCAAATTCTCCAAATTCATCCTCCCAAAATGAAGAGATGAGGGTCTCTTAAATACACTTTCTTGGGATCCATCAACGGTTGAGATCGATTTCAATCAACGGTTAGGATTAAAGGTGAAGTTCAGTCATAAAGGAAGATTCCCAAATTAAAGGGAGTTAAATAATTTAATTTGAGTAAAATAAGGAGTTAACTAATTCAATTTGAGTAGAAAAAGGAGTTAACTGATTTAACTCATTTTTGATTAATAGTGAACTAGAAATTTCCCTTCTTGAACTGAGGAGAGATTTTGTTGAGATATTTAATTTAATAAAATGAGATATGCTCTCATAATTAATTTTTCTATTTAATTAAATAATCTTTAATTAATTAGAGACACTTTTCTTATTTAATTAAATAACTTCATTTAATTAATTAGGAATGGCTTCCCATTTAATTAAATAACTTTGTTTAATTAATTAGAAGTAAGTACTCCATTTAATTAAATAATTTCGTTTAATTAATTAGAAATACCTTTCCCATTTAATTAAATAATTACATTTAATTAATCAAGATAGGCGTATTTATTAAATTAAATAAATTTAATTCCATAGTACATTAGCCTTAGGATATAATTTAATTTAATTAAAGTAAAAGTACTTAATAATTAAATTATAATTAAATCAAGTAGGTCTAATGTGACTAATATGAGTACGTACTATAAGAATTAAATAAGAAATATGATGAATGCAGATTAGGGTTTTCTACATCTGACAATTAAGTCAAGTAGCGAATAGTAGAATGAGAATTGCCTATTAGAATAGGTCTTTAGGATTGGTTAAAAATAGACCAGAATTGGTATCATGGCAATGAGCCAATTTTGGGGTATTACAATTTGTGATAGCTTTCCTTTTGGTTATAACTAGCTATTGTAATCAAAGAGCTTGTTACAAATCTAAGACTAAATTGTGACCATTATCTACTATAAGGGACAATTTTGAAGGAAGAAGTATTGGTGAGAAAGTGTTTGAAGAGAGAATCAAATATCCAGTCACATTCATATACTTGAGGTGCACTTGCCTTGGCATACAGAGCCTAAAGTGTAGAGAGTATTGTGTACTTTGTTGAAGTTGGTTCAGAGATGAGATTAAACTTGCTGAGTATGGGACCTAGCTAGTCTTTAGGCTTGTTTTCATCTTTTGCATCCTAATATTGGGTTTAGAACAACCTAGTAGTCCAAAAAACACCAACAAGTCTGATGATGACATCAGCAGATGCGCAAGCCCTAGTGTCACACATGTGAAGTTTTGTATAGAGTATGAGGTGACAATACTATTATAATTTTAATTAATTAATTATCTTATTATGATTAATTGGGAAAGCCTCAAGGCCCATCCAAGGAATTATTTTGAAGATATGGTATAAAGGAAAGATATTTTCCTTGTTTGTAAGGTGTGCATAGATGTTGTGATTGTTGCATGAAGTGTAAAGTGCAAAAAGGAGTCAAGTGTTTATTAAATGCAATTAAGCAATCCAAAGGATTATTGGATGTGAGATTTGTGATTTGGTTACAAGATTAGAAGGAGAAGAGGTCCAATTGATAAGATAGAGGAAGGAAGTTGTAGACACCTAAAATTGTCCAAATACCCGTTTCATGACCAATTGAATAGATATTTATTATTTATTTAATTACCCTACCTTTAATTAAATAAATTTGCATTTGTTTAATTATATTCGCCTTTCCTTGATTTAAATAAACTAAGGTTTATTTAAATCCTAGCCTATCTCCCACCCCACTTGCATCCTAACCCATTCACTTTAATTAAGTAAAGTACTTCATTTACTTAATTAATCCTTTGCTAAACCCACTTGGAATTAAATATTAAATTTAATCCTATTCAAGCACATGGCTCCTAAATTTAACCCTTACCCAACCTCACTTTCCTAACCTAACCCATCATTCTAAACCCACCCACTAATTAATCCTACTTACTTTTCCTAATCACCTTGCTAATCCACTTTTAATCCTAAGTGTGTGCTCACACATGTGTGAGGAATGCTCACACTTTCCACACCTCTCATGCCTTTTACACCTCTTACATGTTTGTCCCCTTTACATGAGAGTCAAGGTGTCTCACACATGTGTGAGAAACCATGCTTCTCACACCTGTTACACCTATCATTGACCTGTCACATCAAAGGTTGCTCACACATGTGTGAGCATCTTCCCCTCTTTGAATGGTCAAAAACCCTAATCCACATGGAGTCTACTTGGCCTCCACCTCATGCACACCTCATTGATCCTGAGAGATCCCAACCCTTCATCTTGCATTGAATCTCAACCTTTCTTTTCATCTCATTTCCTATAAAAGGAGAGTCCTCTCCTCATTTTTAGGAAGCACTATCTAGCCCATTGTTATGTTGCAGGATTTGTGAGCAACCACATACCACAACAATGAAACCATCAACCACTTGGTGATTTCATGAGGTTTGAATTAGTGCTATTTTGAGTGGATTAAGCTATTTTGATGTCATGTCTTCATTGTTTACATGTTGTCTTTCATATTTGAGGTTTGCATGAACATGTAGGAATAGGCTTTAGTTGCTTATTGTTTATTCTATTGTTACATTTTTATGCAATATAGAAGTATTATTCATTTCTATTATTTTGCAAGGAATAATACAAAGATCATTTGGATAGTGGGTTCATTGATCTTGCCCATGAAGATTTTTGGGTAGTGGGTCCAACTATCTTCCATAACTCCTAATAGGGATTCAAAGTCTCCTAACAGGGACTGATATGTACATTGTTATAGACTCCTAATATGGTCCATCCTTTAACAAGGAATATTTATATTAGTAGATCATCTTGTGGGTACCATCCCCACTAGAGTTTTTGCTCTGATCAAGGATTTCCCTAGTTAACATATCTAGTGTTATTGTGGATGAGTATCTTATTGTGGTTTCTAATTATATTTCTCATATGATTAAGTTTATTTAAGGTTGATAATTGTGATAATACTTGGATAATTGATTCCCCCCCCCAAAAAAAATAAAAATATTGGTGGACTTTGAAACTAGTAGTCTTCAAATTCCAAGGTGTTCCAGCAAAGTCACACTTCTAGGATGAATATTTAGAGATCTGGGACACTAAGTTTGGCCATATCAACTGGAACACATTCCTAGTTTTATGCAACAAATCAACCAAGAGAGATATCCAATGGTATTTTCACTTATTAGATTAGGGTTAGTTAATGCAACATCACACCCAATATCAATACATTCTTTAGAGTTGATTATGGCATTAGTAGAGAACTATGTTTCAAAGGAAAGGGTTGTGAAAAGTATAATTGGAGAGATCATCTTAGATCTGAGACCTAAGAATATAGAGAAGGTATTCCATCTTTTGAGAGTAGATCAGTACATCAGGTTAACATATCATCAAGAAGAAAGGTGGTATAGAGAACATGGAGAGGAAGCATCATAAATCATTCAATCCTCATATCTCATCGATAAGACTCCTCTCGGATGAAAAGCAAGAAAAGTAGATATGACCAGGGGCTATGTTAAAGATGATATCAAACATTCTATAGTGCTCTTGAGTAGAGTTATGGGATTACTAGCAGTCATACACTTAAACATATAGATGGTAAACTTCATTGAGACCATCAGAACAATGAAGATGCCAATTGATTGGGCTTTAATTCTTAATGAGAATTTAGATGAGCAATTGGTGGCAATAAAGAACAACCTAAAGTTCTATATGACATCCTATTTGGTGTACCTATTAGCTACAAGAGCAACATATTATCTGAAATTGTTCAAAAGGGGCAACTTGCAAGATGCAAATGCATGGCCTTATGTGGTATACCCCCAATTGGTAAAGAAAAATCTTTCAAAGAATAGTAAGGAGTATAAAAGAGTGAATGATGCCTTCATTTTTGCAATCATCTAATTCATTGAGGGAGATTATGTGAAAAGGATGTTAGATGAGGCAGCAACAAAGATTACAAGAATTTGTGCCTATTACATCCAATATAAAACATTCACTTATTTGAAGGTAGTAGGTACAACTATGAATCCAAAGAAGCTCCCTAGGTATCTGTGTGACAACCGCATATTGTTGGAGATTGCACAAAAAATCTTATCTGCATATAAGAGAGTAAGGAAGCAACATAAGAAGACTTGGGTATGGTCCATCACCATAGGTCCATTTAGTGTTGTCTGGAAATAGGATATTGTGACTTTTGAGTCTGAGTGGGATTAGTATCCCTTGGAGGAATATAAATCTCCTCATCCCTATTTTGATGACATCGATAGAGTTTAGTACTTGGCAGGGAAACAATTCCAACATGAAGATTCCATAGAGAATCATTAGATGAATGCAGTGGATGACTACAAAACCCATGTATGGGATTATTGTAGGATGACTCTCTATTTGAAAGGCAGTTCCTTGAAAATAAAGGTCCCTTTAAAGATAGTGCAACAAGAAACTAAAGAGGTTGTAGATCCCTTGTATAATAGAGATAAGATATTTGATTGACCTATTATGAATGCAAAAATTGATAGAGAGGAAAACACATATATTAATCATAGGGCAAGGCATGTCATCTAATTAACCAAGGATTAGATCAAGAGACCATTAAAGTTTGATCCAATTCCAAAAACCATAGTTTTCCAAGCTACAACCTGCCTAGTGAAAGATAGAGGAGCCAAGGTGATAGTGCCAACATTCACAACTCAGTCTTTAGTAAGGCTAGAAATAGTGCATCAACTTGAAAGAGAAGTTGGATACTTCAAGGCACATAAGGGTAAATGCAAAAGAAAATGAACTTCCCCTCAACAAGTTGAGCCTGGAGAAGAGGCAAATCAAGTACCAAAACAACAAGGGGAAGAGAACGTACAAAGACTAGAAAATGAAGAAGTTATCTAGACTTAGGATAATCCACTAGTTCCACTGCTAAAACAAGGGCAAGGAGTTGAAACAGAAGCACAGGAAGTGTCTCTGCCTGTGGAAGAGGAGGAAGCCTCCCCATTAGCTCCCAAGAGAAAAAAGATGAAAACTCTAGTTAAAAGGAGACAAAAGGTGATAATAAAGGTTATTCCTTTTCCATCAATCCCAAAAGTTATTCCAAAGAGGAAGAAGAAGATGATGAAGATGAAGAAGATAACCTTCCCTTGAGTCAAAGAACTCATCTTGCTAGGGCCACAAAGGTAGAACAGAGAAGAAGCTCTACTATTATGCCACCATCCATTCCTACAAAGCCTATTCAGGCTACAATTTCAAAGGATGAATTACAAAAATGGATTGATGAGAAAGAGGATGAAGAGGTTGATGTCTTTCAAATGTCAGATTTTGATTTCATGCCTGTAGGCACTAAGCTGGTAGGCCACAAGATAAGGGATACACCAAAAAATAAACCTCCATAAGAGGATTGGAGTCAATTTCCCCCTCAGTCATTAGGACCTTTAAGTGCTCCACCATCATCAAGTTAAGATTTATCTTTCTTGGATAAAGGTTTAGCTACTCCTCTCTCTCTCTAGGTAATGAAGAATAGGTCCAAGATAAAAGGAAGAAGAGCCATGAAAAATACCCATCGATGAAGTGTTAGAGGAAGGGAAAATATATGAATAATCTCAGCAGACTTCCCATAATATAGAGGTGAGGACCGTGGACTCAATAGACACAAAGATGCTTGAGGTGGATCTCACACAAAAGGAGAAGACTCCAGAGGGAAGTGATAAGGGAAAAAGCCTAGAAATACAAGCTCCTTCTTCATCTAAGGATAAATATTTGATGTAAGATGCTTTGAGATGGTTGAGAAAAAAGGTTATGGTTAGACACAAAAGGCAGCTATATTCTAATGAGGAAGAGGGGATGGGAGAATTAATTGAAGCTCTCAAGAAACCTAAGCCACATGTAGGTGATTCAAAGACACTAGCCTTTGTCATCAGTGATCAAAATCAGGACTTGTTCGCTCATGTTGCTATCCCTCTTCCATATATAGATATTGAGGATTTGACTCCAAAAGATTGTCAAATCAAGGAGGTCTTTCTTGGAAAGCCCACTATGGATACTACCAAATTGATGGTTACTACAAGAATCAAAGAAGTGTTTAGGCACTTAGAATAGGATGAGACTAAATTGTTAAACCTTTGGAAGTAGAATGAAATATTAAGAGGGTATCTGAAAAAAGTAGTTGGTCCATTGGATCCTAAAAATCCCAACGAGACTCTACATGCAACACTTGATAAAAAGGATAAGGAGACTACACAATCAGATCCATTTTTGAAGGCTTTTTAGCAACGGAAGAAAAGTTTTGAAGAGAAAGGTGTGTAGATCATGCAAGGAAATCTTAAACTACTACACCACATGCAAAAATAATGCAAATAAGTTGGTTGCTATATTGAACTAGGATTTTGGGTTAATGGATGAAGTACATACCTAGGGTAAAGATCTGTAAGCGTTACAATCAATAAAGGGTTAGAGGTATTAGATGTTGATGGATGTATATGTTGTAGATGAGCTAGATAAGATAGATGATTGGATAGAGAAGATTGTAGATGGAAATAAAGTACATGCAGATATTCATAAGCTTAAGGATCAAACTCCAGAGCAAATTTTGGAGGTAGAGAGACATTACAATGGTGCTTGCTTGGACATTTTTGAAGATGATTCAAGAGATAAACTAATGACTATACAAGAAGTTGTTGAAAAAATTTGGAAGACTTTTGAAGAAGCTTCCATTGATGAGGATATTAGATAGGTATTTAAGGTCGAAGAGGCATTGCTAGATTTGGATGTAACATTGGGAGATTTTGTGGAGACTCGCATAGAGGTGGGAAACTATAGGCAAAAAGTGAGGATAAATATGATGCTTTATATTTTCCAAATGCAACCCAAGTTATAGAGATTATAGAGAAATTGAAGAGAAAATACCTAGACATAGCTCTAGTATGAAGGGGAACAAAACCCATAAGCTAGAATTTCAGTTTTGACATTTGGTAAAATTTTGCATTTTTTGGACCTAGCTTCTAATATGCACAAGCTTCCAAGGTGTGCTAGATGCACTTCTTCCGAGGTGTGCTGGAAGTTTTGAATAATTCAAAGGTGCCCTGATAGTTAACTGCTAGTTCCAAATTTAGAGCTTTCCATGTATCAAAAATACATTCTAATGACAATTTAACACCTACAAACATCCAATAAAGGTTGAGCTTCTATTTTTGGCATCTCTAAAGATTCCTACATCATATAATGGCTTTATTCTTCTTATTTTCTAATGCTTTCTTTGTTTTAAGACATGTAAAGGCTCATGCATCCATTAAATGATATAAATAAGGATGGAGTCCTACTTAGTACTAGTTAGAGAGTTAGTTTATACATAAAGATATTTTTTAAAATTAGTTTAGAAGCATATGTTTGCATAAAGAGATCTCTCACTCTCAACACCGATTGAGGAGAAGATTTCTTATAAATTTAGGTATATAACATGTATTCTAGGCCATTATTTTGATGCAATAATACATGTTATTGGTGCTCGCATTTGGAGTGTAGTTATTCTTTCTTGAATGTGTTATATTTTGTGAATATATGTTCATATAATTTAATGGAGCCAATAGTTTTGTTGCATTATTTTTATTGAGTGATCTTTTAATTCTAGTATTTGCCACATGTCTACAAATTCTGTTGGCATACTTAGTTCGAGAAGAGATCACCTTATTTTTCTTGCATAGCTTTTTGTCTTGCATGAGTGCACTTTCTATGGCCTTATGATTTGATGAAAAGCAAAACATCTTACGATTACTAAATTCCCATCGATGATTGCATCAATGGAATTAAGGAAGTGTTGCTCCTATTTTCATTGGTTACATATTGATCTTTTCAACTGGCTTAACTCACAGATGTGTTGTTTCTATAACTTATGTCCTTTAGGAATTTACTTTTCAAGTCATTTTCTTAAACTTATTGTTACCTTATCTTCGTTATTTGCTTTTAAAAACACTTGGTTAATTTAGGAATTTATATAGTTGCATAGTTAAAACTGCATTCATTATAAATAGAAAAATGCTAAAATATATTTCTTTTTGTGTGGTTACTTTTTTTGAGATCAGATTCAACATCTTATCCATAATTAGTCAGAACTAGGAAAGGTCTCCCTATGAACAAACACATTTATCTTCAACTGAGTGGATTCCACTAGGTCGCAAGATCACACGGAACCTTAGAGTTGATCCTAGATTAGCTTTTCAAGAGTGTTAGTTTATGGTGACTGATCAAGGAAGTACTATACATCATAATTTTTTTGGGCTACTATTTGCTAATGGCACAAAATTTTGGGCTACTATTCGCCAATTGGCTATTGCTTATATTTGCCAATTTATAGATGACATGTTTTAACCCTAAAGGAACAAAAATACCTATCTAAAAGGGCTTAGAGTTAGGGATTGTTTCATAAGGTGTGATGCTAAAATTGGTTCTTTTGATGATATTGAGCTGTAAGGTATTATGGATTGTAATCAGGTTGTAATCACTAGATTGTAATAATATTGGACTTATTTTTTGGTGGACGTAGCCCAAGGATTGGGTGAACCACATTAAATCTTGGTGTCTTGTGTTCTTTTCTATGAGATCTATTATTTTCTAATATTATTTATATTTTCATGTAATTTTTATTTATGTACATGGTTTACTCCTAATAAAGAGAGGAGTTCGAAAGGATTCCTATCGTTAAGCATTGTGTAAAATGACAACTCATCAAATAAGAATGTTCTTGGCTTATGCAGCAAATATAAAGTTCAAAGCATATCAGATGGATGTTAAGTCAACCTTCCTAAATGGGGAACTTGAAGAAGAGGTATATATTGAGAAGCCTAAAAGTTTTTCCTCTGACATAAGACAAAGACATGTTATGGAGACTAAATAAATCTCTATATGGCCTGAAGCAAGCACCTAAAACCTACTATGCAAGGTTGGACATCTATTTGGCAAAGCTTGGATTTGCTAAAGGTACGACATATAGTAACTTTTATTTGAAATAAATTGAGAATGGATTGTTGGTAGTAGTAATATTTTTTGATAACATCATATTTGGAGGTAATGATGAAGCAAGTGATAACTTTGTTGAAGAAATGAAGAATGAGTTTGAAATGAACATGATAGGAGAAATGAAGTTTCTCCTAGGATTGCAAATTGTGTAGAAAAATAATGGTATTTTCATTTCACAAGATAAGTACTTGAAATATTTGTTGAAAAGGTTTGGATTGGAAAGTTGTAAGCCTATTGGTACACCTATGATAACTGGTCACAAGTTATCTAGCAAGGATGAGACACCTACAGTTGAGAAGAAGTACAGATCCATGATTAAAGGTTTGCAATATCTAACTCACACCATACTAGATATAGAAAATGTAGTTGGGATTTTAGCAAAATTTCAAGTTAATCCTAAGGAGTATCATTATGCAGCAGTAAAGAGGATATTCAAATATTTGAAAGGAACATCTGAATATGGAATTTGGTATGATAGATCGAGTGATTTCACTCTATGTGCATATACTGATTGGATTGGGTAGGTAGTATGGATGATAGAAAGAGCACCAGTGGTGGAGAATTTTTCCTTGGAGGAAGATTGGTTTCTTGGCTAAGAAAGAAAAATGATTGTATTTCTCAAACTACAACTAAGGAAAAGTATGTTGTAGCAACATATAATTGCAATCAAGTGATGTGGATGAAATATATGCTGAAGGATATCAAAATTGAGCTTATAGAACCTGTTATCATTTACTGTGATAACACACATATAGTGAGTATGTCTAAGAATCTTGTATTGCATTCTAAGACTAAGCATATTGAATAGAAAGACAAATACTAACTTTGAATCTAGAAAATGTTACTTTTTGATGTCTTTATGTAGTTTCTAGAAAATCTACAACCTCTTCTGAATTGGAAATGTTGAGATGGAGAAAACCCAAAAATAATTTTTCTTTTTGAAGGGAGGTTGACCTTGACCTTGTTGGCAAGATACAATCTTACCCTGGGGCACAATTGTACCCCAAAATGTTGACCTTAACTTGCACTGCTATGAAAAAATTTCTTGTCACAGATCTCCTAAGTTTGACAAAAAGGGTATCTGAATCTACTCTCCAATTCGCTATTCCACACTTGTATCTGCAAGAAAAATGGTTTTTTTGTTGGATGGGGGATTTGCCTTAGTCAAACACCAGTTTGGAATTGACCTTGAAATATAATTGAAATTATAATATGCATAAACAAAGTAAATGGAACTATTCACCTTGCTAATGTGAAAATCCTTGTGGAGGATTCGAATCCTTGAATCCACAAGTACAGATGCTCCAAATGTATGTAGGATGAATCAAATCAATGCCATTAGATATTCAACACCAATCTTGAATGTATCTTTTCATAGGAGGCTTGGATGAATGTGGATGAAATCTTCAACAAGAGGGCTCCATAGAGGTTGAATCCTTCAATGGCTAACAATGGATCTCTTTGATGAATTGGATGCTTGAACACTTGAATGCTAGAATGCTTGAATTCTAGTAGATCGATCGTGCATAGTAATGAGCCTCTAAAAGGCCATCATTTTGAGATCCTTTTTATATTGTTTTTAGACAATTATCTTGCAGAAACACCTTATGACTCTATGGCTTAAGAAAAGGAACTTATGTTTTAATGAATATGTTATCTATATGTTAAGACATGAAGATTGAAGTATAAATAGTTTAGATATGCTATGTTTTCTTGAATGTATGGACTTCTATGGTATAATGAAGGAATGTTACATGTTGATAAGTGTTTCCTCATCCATGCTTTGTTTGGGTAGATTTCTTCCTATAACCATAGGATTTGCAAAGAGTGATAGTGTGAACATTATACCTTTTCTAACATTGATGATGAAATGAATATATGTATGTGAAAGTTGTATGTATTGAATATTTTGTAGGTACTTGCCATGCATATTAAAAGTTATCATTTCAACCCTAAGTCAAAGTTGACTAGATTGATGTATCACCACAATAAGTAGATTATTGTGTGATTTCTATTACGAAAACACATGAATATTGCTCCTTTAACCTACTATATTCTTGGAGAATTAATCAAGGTTAATGATATTTCTGTTGTAAACTTTATGAACCTATAACTGATACTCATTGATGGAGTGATCATGGAAGTAGGAAGTTCTTGTAGTTTTCCTTTAAATAACACCCATTATAGCTTTGAAAGAAGTTTTTTGCTAGGAGAAAGATATAATAGATTGATTTTCATAATAGCAGTGTGTGATCCTATTTTTAATCAGATGTAATCTCTTACTATATATGAATAGAATATAGAGTTCAAGTTTCAATCTTTTGTCTTGATTGTCATTTCTATTCACTCATCTTAGGGGGCTCACTTGGTGAGTGAACTGATTTTTTAGAATAGATTTTATTTCATTGTTTATTTCTTTGCAAGGTAGAATTCTGCTATTCCTATAACCATTGATAACAAAATTATTGAACTATTCCTACAACATAGGTGCATAGATAGATTTATTGTTTGCATCATTACTTTAAGCTCTAAGATAAGATGTCATTTCAGTTTCTAGTTTAAGTCTCCTTTAGCATTCCCTTTTTTTAAGTTGTAATGAATTAAAGAGGAATCAAAACATATACTTTGTAGCCACCCTCTCAAGCTTATGCTCCCAAGTTGACAAAATAAAATGAAGATAAAATGTTATTCTTAGGAAAACACATGATTCTATCTAGTCTTGGAGTCACTATGAGAGGATGTCAAATCCTTTTTTATTGAGGTATAAAGCTTTTCGGCTATTTTTGGTGTCATTTTTGGGGAAGGTGTCAATCTAATTCAACCCTGAAGTCATTATGTTAGTTTAGATTTCATATTATTTTGCATGCATAGAAGAAGAGACTTCCTTGGGAGATTTCTTCCTTGTAATATTCAAGAAGACATTTTTAATCTGGAACTTGAAGAAATTCACAGCAAGAACGAAGAAGAACCTTTTGAAAATTCATCCACTACTACTCAAGAATGAATACCCTCATCCTCTAATGAATCCTTGCATTTGAATGATATTTTTGCTAAACCTAAATACCAAGATAATCCACTTCCCCCTTGTCATCTATCAAGTACCACTAGTAGTACCTCCTCCAGGAATGGCTCAACCTCAACCTCAACCTACATTTCCTTTTCCTATCCCAACTCAGTAGGGTAACCAAAATTTGAAGAACATACTTGTTGCTGCACTTCCCAAAGTTTTATGGCCTAATCACTGAAAACCCTAAAACCTTCCTCTTTGAGTTTGACATACATTGTATAAGTTATGCTTATACAATAGATGCCCACAAACTGAAGTTATTTTCTTCTACCCTAAAAGAAGCTACTTTGAGATGGTTCATGGGGTTGGGTGCCAATGTTGTAGAAGATTGGCCTGCAATGATCAACTTATTTCTCACAAAGTATAAAGAATACTACAGGGGTCAAGATTTGAAAGGGGATGACATTATCAAAATGTCCCAAAAGGATGATAAAACCTTAGAAGTTTATATTTCTCAGTTCATGTTGAACCTGTAGCATAATACACAACATCAACTAAATAAGGAATCAAAGATTCATTTTTTTCTAAGAGGTGTAAATGATGGAAGCATTGAATCTCTAGATCTCATGGCAAGAGGAGGTATCACTCAAAACATTTGGAATGATAGACAGAATATATGCCTGAATTATTTTAGAGCCATTGTGAAGAAAGTTAGGGGACTTAGAGATCTACCACATAAGACCAATGGTAGTTCAAGAGTATCCAAGATGAAATTATCTAATTTTCTGTCAGATTTCAAGCAAGACATCATTAATGATGTAGTCACTCAGCTAGACACCATGCAATCCAAAAGAAAGAAAGATGAAGTTGATGCCATGTTGACTGAATACTATCCACATTGTAGAGAAGAAAAGGCACTATGGATGTAAGTCTGTTGCAAGTTTGGAGACACAACCAATGCCTACTAAGTTCAAATCCATTGATAAAAATGGAGAGGTGCTTTATGTCACTCAATGAAGGCCATGGGATCAAAGACAAATTATTCCAAAAGATCCTCTTCAAAGTTATAATAATAATAATCAATGGCAAAAAAATTTAGAATATTGGTTTTAGTGGAAATAATAGTTGGCAAAAACCACAACAAGGTTGGTAGCAACCTCAATAGGGTTGGCAAAAACCTCAGTAGGCCTAGCAAAAACCTCAGTAGGATTGGTAGCAACCTCAAAATTGGAATACCCAACCTAGTTAACAAACCTTATTGCCACTACCTCAATAGAAGGCTTTAATGCCTCCTCCTATAGCCACTAATACTCCTTCCAAGCAGACCCAACTACTAGTTCAGCCTAATCCTAATCCAAACAATACTAAACCATAGGCTCAACAACAAAGATATGCTATCTCCTTGAATGATATTGACTTAAGGTCAGACATCACTCTTCCTTCATCCAAAAAGCCCATCACAACTAAAGTTGAAGATCCTCTAACTGAGCAAATAGACGAGTCAAATCAACAGACCTCTCTTATAGCCAAAGAACCTCCATTCCCCCATAGGTTGATGGATCAAAGCCAACCAACATAAAGCATTGTAGTCATTGATTTTCTTAATCAACTAAAGTAAATGACAGTAAAAATATCATTATTGATGCTATTAAGGAAGTCCCTACCTATACTAAAGCTTTTAAAGAAGCATGCATTAAATAGCTGGGAAGGAAGAAGAAATATCCAAAAACCATTTGTGCTCTAGGATAGTTGTCTAATTTAATGTTGGAGAAATTAACTGTACCTAAATACCTTGACCTTGGGAGTCCTGTAGTTATAGTCACTATTCATGGGATCAAAGTTCAAAAATGCTTTAGTTGACCTAGGGGCAACTATCAATGTCATGAAAAAGGAGGTATTGTCTTGACTCCATATCATTGGCCTCAGAGAGACACCCACCATACTTTAACTTGCTGATAGCTCTACTATTAAACCAGATGGGATGATAAAAGATGTTATAGTCACCTTAAATTCTTGGCGGTATCCAATTGATTTTGTTGTTCTCTTGCCAAAGGATAATATTGGAGGATATCCTTTAATTTTAGGAAGACCGTGGTTGGCCACTATAGATGCCTATATAGGTTGTCAATCTAGAAAGATGACAATATCCAATGGTATTAATACCAAGAATTTGATTTTATACTCCCTTGCTCAACCATTGTTACTAGATGACCAAGTAATTTGGTTAGATTTGGGTGATGATGACCCAGAAGTCAATTCAATCCATCAGTTGTTGATGATGATAGGTAGAGAATCATTTATAGCTACTTGACAAGATGATGAAATAATTTCAGCCATTATTCTAAATGAATATGGAATAGAGCCTCAAGCATGCCCTCAAGATGAATGTATCTTAGAGACCGTATTACCATCCTTGAATTCACCACATCATTAAGAAGCCTCATAGTTTCTCCACTTATTATTACCTCATGAGATCGATTCTTCTCATGTTTCCAAATTATTCATGGCAGATAAGGTTGTTAAGATGGAAGTTGGTCGAGGCAAAGAACTAAATGAAAACAATGCCTTATCACCCTCCCAACATAAGGTTATGTTATAGTTACTGCAAGAGAATCAAAGAGAATTTTCTTGGTATTACATGGACACAAAAGGATTAGAGCATATGCTCCACACTCACAAGATTTACATCAGCCTTGACTTCAAACCTATTCGAAAACCTCATAAGAGAGTTAACCCTATCTTAAAAGATATAGTTAAGAATGAATTGTAGAAACTATTAAGTGCTAGTTTTATTTACCTCATCTCTAATAGCCAATGGGTCTTACCCTTAGTTATAATACCCAAGAAGGGAGGAAAATGGCAAGTTTGTGTAGATTATAGGGAGCTCAATTCAACCACTAAGAAGGACCATTTTCCCTTATCATTTATAGACCAATTCCTTGACAACCTAGCTGGAAAAAAGTATTTTTATTTTCTAGATGGTTTTAGTGGTTACAATTAGATACAAATAGCCTCAGAAGATCAAGAAAAAACAACTTTCACCTACCCATGGGGAGCATTTTCCTACTCAATTTTTCCTTTCTGTTTGTGCAATGCCCTAGCCACATTTTAATGAGTTGTCATTAGTATCTTTTTAGATATCTCTATTGAATATATGGAGATCTAAATGGATGATTTTAATATTTATGGGATTACTTTTGAGGTAGCAAAAGAAAATTTAGAAATGGTACTCAAAAGTTGTCAACACTATAATCTCTCCTTAAATAGTGAAAAATATTTTATGATGATGGAGGAAGGTGTAGTACTAGGCTATTTCATTTCATTCGAGGTAATCCAAGTAGATCTAGCTAAGATTGATGTCATTAGTACCTTGCCCATGCTAGAGAAGTAGAAGGATGTACACAATTTTTTGGGAAATGCTCGTTATTATAGAAGATTTATTGAAAACTTCAGTCAACTTGTAGCACCTTTCTACAACATACTCAAAAAGGATTCTAAATTTTCCTTGGACTTTGATTATGCAATATCCTTCCTACAGCTTAAGGAACTTCTTACTATAACACGTATTCTAAGAGGACCTACTTGGGGATTCAATAAAGATGCCTCAGACTATGCTATTGGTGATGTGTTAGGACAAAAAGTAGACTTAGTTGAACATGTCATTTATTTCATTAGTAAGAATTTTCAAGATGCAAAATTTAATTTCATAGTCATTGAAAAGGAATTACTTGTAGTCATCTATGCCCTCAATAAATTCAAACACTACATTACTGGATATGAAATATTTGTTCACACTGACCATTCTACTATAAAATATTTGGTAAACAAACCTACAATATCAAGAAGATTGGCTCACTAGTTGTTACTCATACAAGAATTTAATATCACCATAGTTGATAAACCTGGTAAGGCCAATGTGGTAACTAACTCTCTCTCTTGGTTACATCTCCCTGATGATCCTATAGCCATTGATGATAGTTTTCTAGATGAGCAAATTTTTTTTTTGTTAGCACAAAATCCATGGTATGTAGATATTGCTTCTCTTCTCTGCTAAAGCAAGAAAGTTACTAGCAGAGAAGAGCTTTAACTATTCATGGATTGTTGGATTTATGTTATATATTGGACCTGATCAAGTCATGCATCAATATCTAAGAGAGGATGAAACATATGATGGCTTGAAGACATGTCATGATGAGCCATGTGGAGGTCACTTTGCAGCCAAAAGAAAAACTTTCAAAATCCTGACAAAGGGGTATTAGTGGTCAAGTTTGCACAAGGATGCAACTAGATACACAAAGAAATGTGACAAGTGTCAATGAATGGGAAGACCCACTAAATCAGATGAACTACCCCTGTAGCCTCAAGTAGTTGTCACACCCTTTGACAAATGGAGGATTGACTTTGTAGGACCTATTGAACCTTCTTCACAAGGGAAATCCTACATTTTGGTTTGCACTATGTAACCAAATGGGAAGAGGCTAAACCCATGAAATACAAAAGGGATATCAACATGGAAAATTTCTTGTATGAGTCCATCTTTACATGGTTTGGAGTCCCTAGGGAGTTGGAATTTGATCAAGGGGTTCAGTTTACATCAAATTTGATCACCACTCTTATGAAGGAGTATACTATAAGGCATGGTAAATCATCACCTTATCATCCATAGGCTAATGGTTGAGTAAAAGTTACTAATAGAGAGTCAGAATCCATTCTCACCAAGATAGTAGCACTTCATAGGAAGGACTTGGCCACACACCTTCCTGAAGCTCTCTAGGCTTATCGAACCATCTGGAAATCCACAATTGGCTTTACTCCCTTTGATCTTGTATATGTTAAGACAATAGTAATGCATATAGAATTTGAATATAAAACATTGAGGACTACCTTGGAGCTTGGTATGGAACTTACTATTGTACAACAAGACCGAATCCTCATTTTAAATGGTCTTGATGAATGGAGGAAATCTGTATTGAACAACATTGAACTCATTCAATACCAATAGAAATAATGGCATGATAGGTTTATCAAATAGAAAATGTTTGCTGTAAGAGATTGATCATTCCTTTATATCGCCAAATACTAGCATAATCTAAGAAATTTTTAAACACATTGGTTAGGACCATATGCGATTGTTGTTGTCTTTCCCAATGTTGCATTCTAGTTATCTATCATTGATCTTGTTCACTTCAAGTTACTTGTCAATGGCCATCACCTCAAGCTTTACAATAAACCAATTAGCCATGAGGACTTCTTGTAGAAATTCCAACACAATGAGGATATTCTTTTTCCTATAGCCAAAGAGTCTGGGTCTCCTACCCTAACTCCTGATAGTTCTTGACTCTGTTCAAGGCATTCATAATAAACACTTTCTTCACCAAACACTCCACTTCACCTTCTCTCTCTCTCCCATCTTACCATTAAATCCCATTTCTTTTTCAACTCTAATGATCTTTTCTAGAACATCTTTCCTGCAGTAGTTTCCAAGTACCTACCACATAACTTTGCATGCATTTTATTTTATTTTATTCACACTATGTTATTGTTTATAATTATTCACTCTGGCATATCCTAGCCTAGTGGGACCCATGCCTTTTCATAGTTGAGGGGAGGGAAATATTTAAATATTTGTTTTCAAATCAATTTCAAATTGCATGTAACTTTAAAAGTTAATTGAGATGATTGGAAGTAATTGAATGCTTAATATCACATGTTGATGACTTGTCCTTTTGTGATTGCATCATTATAAAATTAAAGACATTAAAATAAGTTACTTAACTTTTAATGATAATTTTCAATGTGTTTGGGTGATAGACCTGTACATTAGCATAAATTATGAAACTTGATGCAAGAAGGATATTATGAGATATTGTGCATTAAACTCTCCAAGTACATGCCATTTTTTTGAATTAACCAGTGCCATAATGTTGCAAACCTTGATTCACCAAACCTCTAAAACATCACAATTTTTGTCAAAATTATTCTAAAGTCAACAATAGATGGAGGTCTCTAGAGGAATGAGCCAGTTGATCATCAGTTTCTTTTGGATGATGTAGTTAGTTGTGAAATGTTTAGAAGAAGGGGATGGTTGAATTATCATCTTAGTTTAAAAGGATTTGATGAAGAGGTTTCTCTTCAATTCATGAGCACCTTAAAGGATTCCATTGCAGTAGTTAAAAGGCTTGAGAATTGAGTTCATAGAGGAGATGGTAGCTGAGGTCATTGGTTGCCCTAGGAAGGAAAAAATTAGGAAAAAGAGTTTGACCTACAGACAGCTTGGGCACAATTCAGTATACACCAAGATCCTCCACTGGACATTGGCAAGAAACAAGGTACTTCTAGATATCCTTGCCAATAGAGTTTATACAACCATTAGTATTTATCATCTAGTGTTTCATGTGCAAAGGATGTTACACATACCTGCATGCCCTACATTTCAAGATGTTGGTTCACCTATGACATGATTACAAATAGGTAAACCTTCCAAATTTCCTATTTAACATTGTTAAGATACAAGCTTCTTTAGTGCAATCAGGAAAGGATTAGTCTATCTCTCCCTATTGCTTAATAAAATTAATCGTAGAAAGGGAATTAAATAAGCAAGCAATTGGGACATGGGAAGAGTTTTTGCAATTAAAAGAGGTAGAGCCTAGGTTGATTGGCCCTAGAGGCTAGGGTGTTGGACATAGGGAAAGAACATGTAATGGTTTCTGTAAAGTTGTTCAAAGAGCTAAAAATATTCTTGAAGCCTCTCCCTCTAGTTCTAGAAATACTAAGAAGAGGATTTATAAAGCTGAGCCCTCCATTGCTAGCAAAAATAGAAGTAAAAATGTAGAAGTTGCTAGTGCCCACGAGACCCCATCATCTACTAAGAATAGGTCTACCATTGAGAAAGATAAAGATAAAATTGTGGAACTTGAGGTAGAAAGGTTAGGACAACAACCATATGAGCAAAGTCCTATTAATGAAACCTTTCACTTGTAAGAGGAGGAAGACTTAGAAAAAACTCCTGAAGAACCTGTGGTGGAAATACCTGTAAGCAAGAGGAAATGAAAAAATCCTCCATGCTTGTCAACACCATCCATGAGGCAAAGTGTGAGGCTTTTCAAGGGTAGGGTTCCCAGAACCCTTATTCCAATAATTTCCCTTAAGTTTTATGAATGTGAAAAGGAGTCCTCTCTAGAGGAAAAATTGCAACAAAATGAAACCAATGGAAAAGAATGCAAATTCCAGAATTTGCAACCTGAAGTTGATTGTAGTGTTGATTATGTGCTTATTGACAGTGATAAGGAGTCTAGTGAGTTTGAGGTATTTGAGGAGTTTGAGGAAAACCTCGTTGATCTTAGATTGGTTTTGACAAGTGAGTGTCAAAACACTTAAGCCATTTACTCAATTCATTCCGAACTAGTAATACATGCTAAACACAACATGTAAATATTAGACCATGCCAAGTTGCAATAAGTGTTGAGTCACTTATGTGCCAAGCCACTCAAGTGCCAAACATATAGACCATGTCGAGTGATTCAAGAGCCAAGTAAATAGTGGATGCCGAGAAATGTAGGTGTTGAGTCACAGTATAAGGATTAGTGCATGTCGAGCATTAGAGACTTCATATGTTGAGTGAAATAGTTTTGACATATTTATTTGTAATGGCACAAACAACTATGTAACTTAAGATTGTATTTTGATATTTTGAGGATAAGGATGAATCTCTATTTGGATTTCCTATGTAATTACATGTAGCCAATTAGAAAATGGGAAGGATTAAGTGGAAAAATGGATGAATCTCAGCCATAGATTCATACCTATCCCTAAGCCACCTAAGTATTCTTAAGGAGGATGAAGCCCTAAAATCTATATAGATATAGGAGTGAATGATATGGAATCTTTAATGAGTTGAAGGAGTGAACAAGATGACTTAGAATTTATGAAAGAGTCAATTGCATAATTAGTTAGAGAAGAAAAAAGGATAAAGAAAAGGACACAACATTGAGACATTTGATTGTGAAGGATCAATTAGACATTGTCTAGAGGTGATCCGTTATTAGGCAAGCAAGTGCCAATCATAGGATCTATGTGGAGACATTTTAACAGGTGATTTTAGTTAAATCTCTTAAGTAGAGTAGTCTTAATAGGTTATATGAAATCCTTTAACAAGGTGCTTACTTAGTTGTAAGTTGAAGTCCTCTAGCAAGGGACACTTCTAACGGGGTGTTGAAATCCTTTGAAAAGGTGAAACCTAACAATCGTTGTAAACCTTTAACAAGGAAAACCTTTCATAGGGTAGATCATGTTTCATGGTCAAAATGTTATAACTTTCATTGGATACATTTTATTACTATAGTAGTGAAGATTTGGGGGTGTCATTCCCACCCCAATTTTACCTTCTCACTTGGAGGGTTTTTGGGTAATCATATCTGGTGTCATGTTTGTGAATGCTTACATGGTTATATGATTTAGATGCATATTCTTTACATTTCAACTTACTTATAAATACATGTTATGAATGAATGGTGAAAGTTTTATGGGTCCAATTTTAAACTATCAATTTACCCACCCCCCCAAAAGTTTACATGTCCTCTTGTAATTCCAAAAATTGGTATCAAAGCCTTGTTCTCTAAAAGAGAAGCTTTGTAGCTTTGAGGAAAGATCTTGAAATAGCAGTCTACAAGTTGGGAAAGACTATTGAAAACCAGGAGATTGAAATACATCTCATACTACATCAATTGAATGAAGCAAGAGAGGAACTAAAGAAATCCTTGAAGAGAAGGAAACACATTTCTATTGTAGAGAATGACACACTAGACAAAGAGATAGATACTACCAAGCTATTTGTAGATGGTAACTACAATGAATTTGATGTAGCAGTTGCAGATCTAATGGAAAAGAATAGAGTCCAACCTAAGGAAATAAAAAATCTCAAGATAGAACAAGAATCACAAGTTATACTACCATGTGAGGTGATTAAACAAAAGAAGAAAGCTATGGATGAAAAAACCATGATTGAAGAAGACAAAATAATTCTTACCAATAGATTGGAAGAAAAGTGAATAGAGCTAAACAAGATTTCTAACATGCAATTGGATTCTCTATGTCAAATGATGAATGCCAACTATGAATTGAATGTCAAGGACATTGAGATAACTAAATTGAAGTTGTAGAATGAACAATTGTAGAGTGACCTAAAGAGGGAAAAGGATTTTTTTGAAAGTTTCAACAATCCAAATGAAGCCATCAAATACTTTGAGCAATTATTAAGATCTCCTAGATCCAACAATGATACATTAGGACTAGGCTACACAAGCACTAAAGAAGGAGAATCATCGAAAGTTTCAAAAGAAACAAACATCAAAGGTAAGAACTCTAAACTTACTTGTCATAATTGTCGTAAGAAAGGACATACTGCTAATGTGTGTAGGAGTAAAACTACAAATCAGAATGTCAAGCTTAAGAACATGACTCATTGTCATAAGTGCAACAAGCAAGGTTATCATGCAAATGAATGCAGAACTAGGACCATGCATACACAAAGATTTGAAGTATATTGCTACAATTGTCAGAAGTATGGACATAGGGCTTTTGAATGCAGATCCAAATCCATGTGGTCATCAAATAGGCCAACAAAGGTAAGAAACAATGGGAACTCTTATAATTGGGATTATAATACAAGATATAACTATCATTATTATCAAGAATATGGACATGTTCCTGAGAATTGTATTAGGAGACACTTCAATGGAAATTACAAAAGATGGTTAAGTCAAACTACATGCTTTAGCTATTTGAAGATTGGTCACATCAGTAAGCATTGTCCCACTAGGTCAAAGGCACAAAGTTGTGAATTTGATAAAGGTAAAGGCAAGGCAGATGTTGAACACATCAGAGATGAGATGAACAAGACATGGAAAAGAAAGATGTTTGCAGTACATCAAATGGAGAAGGGATCACTTCACCCAATGGGTTAGGTGATCACACCTCATCAAAATAGGAAAACAAGAGGAACATGAGAGTGATATTTAAAGGTTAAATCATGCATCAGTTCAAAAAGGAGATAGTATTGAAAAGAATACATTGGCATTAATAAAGATGCAAAATGTTATTAGAAATTCAAGATAAATGTTTAAGTTTTTCATGTTGTTGTCGAGCATGAAAAATTTCCTATTTTTGCCAAGTGGAATATTAGTTGAAGCCGAGTTGTCAAACTAGTTAGTTGATGTTGAGCTCATAGTAGTTGCTGAGTGATGGAAATACCAATGGATGTCGAGTGAACCCAAAATTGGTTATTTCCAAGCTTATAGTTGTGTAAGTACTTAGCATTAAATGTAAGGTTTTCAAAGGGTATATGATCGATTTTAGCTTATTTTTCATCATTTTGAAATCAAGAAAGAGCAAGAAGAGCTAGAAGTGACCTAGAAATTCATCAGAGGTGATTGCAGAAGATTTGTGCAATAATTCATTGCCAATTCATCAGATTTTCTAAGGTATTTATCAAGATCTAAGCTATGCAGTTTAAATTTTCATAAACCCTAGTTTGACACAATGGCATTAAGCTCAAAAAATGTTGAAGGGAAGGAGTTTTTAAATGTTTAGCTAGTTAGTAATAAAGTTAAGCAACCGGTATTTAAAGCCATTCCTGACATTGCTTATAAATGAGACCCTTCTGGCGCATTATCTATGATCCCGCCAAATGTGATAATGGTGCAAGATGTGAGAAAATGCTACTATTGCATGATAGGAGGCATTGGTGACATGGAAATAAGAGGTGCATACAAGAAGTTGGGTGAAAATGGTGTTTTGAAGGAGGAATATAAAATTGTTGAGAAAAAGGGTTTTACACAAGCCCTAGACTTTCCAAATGTATTTAAAATAAAGTGGATACGAATTGTGCTAAGCCAAATTCATGATGGTTCCTTATAGCTTGAAGGAGGACCAATCAAAATAACTAAGAGAATAATTCATAGGGTTACTGCCTACCCAACCCTAGATTGGCTAAAGATACTTAGGAGTGATTCCAAGGAAATGATTGAGAAAAATACTGGAGCAATCTAGAATAAGAGAGGTATGACTATAGATACAATCATAGATCCTCTTATCAATTTTTCTATAAGGGTAATCTCACATACATTATATCAATCCAATAGATTGAATAGTGTACCCTGCATAGCTATGGATGTTGGTTATAAAATTGTTAAGAAGGATCATAAATTTGATCTAGTAGAACTTCAATTACAACAACTTATGGAGAACGTTGGAGCAATAAGGAAAACCAAGAGTGCATAATGAAAGTTTGGTTCTATACTAGTTTGCATATTATTTTATGTATAGAACACATTTCCCTCATTTAGAATAGTAGGATGGAAGACTAAAAGATCAGTTGCAACAAAAAGTGGGGAATACATTGAGCAACTAGGAGAAAATTTTGAATCCTTAATGACTAGCTACTTTGAAGACTTCAAGAAATCAATAAAGCAGAGACTCAGAATACTAGTTTCCTTAGTTGAAAAACACTATAATGATGTATGTTTTATTGTTGATGCTAACTAAACATTTGTACAAGCTACCACACTAAGGGTAAAATAGTTGAGATCCTTAGGTTATGAGGTGAATGCAGATGAAGCCTCAACAACCATTACAACTCTTCTTGCAGAAGAAGTAGACAAGACTGCACATTTTTTATAGAAATTATGAGATGGTGGAATCAAAGATTGACATGGAACTAAAAACTACCTCTACAAGCAAAAAGACAGACAAGCTGGTAAAGAAATTGAAAGAAAAACTTGGAGAGGGTTCCAAGGAGGAAAAGGAAGAAGAATAAGAGGATGGAGAGGAAGAACAAACACAAGCTCAAGAACCTCTAACTTTAACTCAAGTCATGGGAGAAGATAAAGAGGAGGAGGAGATTAAAGGTGCGGAGGGAGAAGAAGATGAGGAAGAACCTACTACTGTCGAGTCAAAGAAGAGGAAGGCTAAGGCACAACCCATGGCAAGGGAAAAGAAAATTGTAAAACCAAGTTAGCCAAATCCTACTATACCTACTACAAGGGCCACCACACGTGAAACTACCCAAAAGGCCAAATAAAAGACCAAGGAAATAGAGCAAGAAGGAGAAGAACATAAAAGATAGAGAAGGAAATATGTGGTTCAACTAGATTCTAATGAAGAGAAGATAGAATCAGATGATAATAACCAATTCAAGGTGGTAAGCCATAATACTCTCTCAAATTTTGAGAACTTATGTGAAAATGTCAAAAGCAATGCTAATTTATTAGTTTTTGTCATATTGATTTTGATAAATTGGGTAAAGAAGAGAAAAACCAAGTGGAAGAGGCATTATATCCCACGATGGAAAATTTCAAGAACACACCACTAGAATTTGCCAACTCAATACCTAAAAGCTTTTATGATATTGTTGAGCGAAAATAGAATTATTGTCTAAATTTGGAAAGACAAATCAGAAAAACTACTCTAGCCCAAGTAATGCTAGAGTTGAGAAAGGACAAATTGCTAAGGTAGACAAGAAATATGTATTTAGATTCACACCTAAATACAAAGCCTTTAGCATTCTCCAAAATAATATTCAAGATGTTGTTAAGAAATCAACACAAATATGCAAACTCATTTATGGGTTAACCATTTTCAAGAAAGGGGAAGCTGACCCTTCATAGGGTAAAGATGATGACAAAGATAATCTGGTTGGAGGAGAGATAGTAAAGCAAGATGATGACAAGGCAATAACTGAGCAGCAACAAGAAGAACAGAGTGTGCATGACACACAATTTCCAAGTGTCAGTCCTCCCATGACACAACCAAAACCTCTAAAACTATCATTGTTAAGGATGCCTCTAATCCATCAGCTCAGAACATCAATCCTCATACTATAGAAGAATTAAAGAAAATCTTAGATCAATTGCAAGCCAAACTATGTGGCAATCTAGTTTTGGTTAGTGTAGAAGAAATTCAAAAGGTAGTAACTGATGTCACAAGGGAAAAGGTAAATCCAAAAGAACCACCTTCCATCATCCCTTTAGTTGCTAATGTACAACCTTTGATCCAAATGATAGTAGATACATCTACCAAGATTTTTACAATCAAGAAGAATGCAAAAGAGAAAGACATCACTATAGGACAACAAAAGGAAACATGATAGATAGATTTATTCATACCTACAATACAAGAACAAGGTTCAAACCAAGTCATAGTGATAGACCAGGGAAATCCTGGAGAGATAGAACCAAAGGTGAAGGAACAAGTGGCCATCCAAGAACTGGTAGCTTTACTAGCATCTAGCACTCCCTCTACATAAACTCTTTAGAAGCTGAGCACAAATGCTACACCATTGCAGATCTTAGTGCCAAGCCCAAGCTCATCAAAGGTTAAAAAGGTAATACATTATGAAGATATAAGCCTTGATGAAGAAATTTTTATTCCAAAGTATGATTATGATACTATGAAATTGGAACAAATAGGCATTTTAAAACAAGTCTTAGAAAGTAAAAAGCATCAAGAAATGCTTAAGAGAGAACATAGGCAGAAGTAAGCACTTCAAGACATCAAGGACATCTTTCTAGATGCATTTAGTCTACCAACTCCTAAAGAGACCAAGCCACTAATAGAACAACTAATAGATATAGTGGAGAAGGTCAATAATGAAGACATTGATACACATGCACAACCATTAGAATGGTATAAAAGGAAGTTTCAAAGCAAGGTAAATGATAAAGTATCTAGTGAGATAGCACTACAAAAAGTTGCATTGGCAACCAAGGTTGAGGATCTGAAGAAGGTACTTGAGAATATCTTCTCATTGTACACAAAACTATGCAATCCTACAAATCCAACTCAGAGTGAGAAGCATTTTAGGACATTGCTTCAGACATGGAGTCAGTTCATTAGAGCCAGACTAACAAGTATTCAAGCTACCATCACCCCACATATGGAGATAATGCACAAGGGGCTAGGCTATGCTGAAACTCTACTGAAGAAAGACCCCAATCTTTCTACTTTAGATGGTCTAGTACACCTTGCTGCCAAGCTTGCAATCCAAATTAAGCCATTGGATGTTGCATGTGATAACTGGGATGCAACCCTAATGGATATCCATAAATCTATTTTGGACAAACACACCATAGGTGTATAGCTCATTTGACATAGCTATCAAAAAGGGGGAGAAATATAATATGGGAGGAGTATGAAAAAATAGGAGAGAAATAAGAAAGGGGGAGCATAGAAACAAGGAGAATAAGAAGAACAAAGGGGGAGATATACATTTTTGGGGGAGAAAGTAGCAAAAGGGATATATATCAGCTAAGAGAGAGCATATCAGATGAAAGAGTATTAGTAACACAGTGCATTGAAGCTAAAGTAAATGAGCATAGACACATATTAACTCAGGGGGAGTTATCAAATTTTGAGGTATACAAGTTAGTGTAACAATTTTGAAAATTTGAAATTTTGTATATAAGCCAAGTCATGGATATGTTATGCTCGAGAAATTAAGGATAATATTGTATATTCAAGTGTTTTTGACACTCATGTCAAAGGGGGAGATTTTTGATCTCAGTTTTGAAAAGTGAGTGTCAACACACATAATCCATTTACTCAATTCATGCCAAACTAGTAATACATGTCGAGCACAACATGTAAATATTAGACCATGTCATTTTGCAATGAATGTCAAGTCACTCAAGTGCCTAGAAAATAGACCATGCCAAGTGACTTAGGAGCTGAGTAAATAGTGGATGCCAAGTAATGTAGGTGTCAAAATCACAGTATAAGGATAAGTGCATGCCGAGCATCTGAGACTTCATATGCTGAGCAGCATAATTTTGACATATTTTTTTGTAATGGTACAAACAACTATGTAAACCATTTTTTAGCTGAATTAAGATTGTATTATGATATTTTGAGGATAAGGAAAAATCTCTATTTGGATTGACTATAAAATTTCATGGAGCCAATTTAAAAATGGGAAGGATTGAGCAAAAAAATGGATGAATCTCAATCATAGATTCGTACTTAACCCTAAGCCACCTAAGTCTTCTTAAGGAGGACGAAGCCCTAAACTTTATACAGACAAAGGAGCAAATGGTATGGAATGTTTAATGAGTTTAAGGAGTGAACAAGATAATTTGCATGCAGAGCATTCAAGGTGACTTAGAATTTATGAAAGAATGAATTTGAGAATCAGTTAGAGAAGAATAGATGATAAAGAAAAGGACACATCATTGAGAAATTTGATCATGAAGGATTAACAAGACATTTTTTAGAGGTGATATGTTATCAAGAAAGCAAGTGCCAATCACAGGATCTATGCTGAGACATTTTAATAGGTGATTCTAGTTAAATCTCTTAAGCAGAGTAGTCTTAACAAGATGTATGAAATCCTTTAACAGGGTGCTTACTTAGTTGTAAGTTGAAGTCCTCTAACAAGATATACTTCTGATAGGGTGTTGAAATCCTCCAACAAGGTGAGACTTGACAGTATTTGTAAGTCTTTAATAGGGCAGACCTTTCATAGGGTAGATCATGTTTCATGGTCAAAACATGGTAACCTTCATTAGATACACTTTATTACTATAGAAGTGAAGATTTGTGGGTGTCATGCCCACCCCAATTTTACCTTCTCACTTGGAGAGTTTTTGGGTAATCATATTTGGTGTCGTGTGTGAATGATTACATGGTTATATGATTTAGATGCATATGCTTTACATTTCAGCTTACTTATAAATGCATGCAATGAATAAATGGTGAAAGTTTTATGGGTCCAAGTTTAAACTACTAATTCACCCCCCCCCCCCCCCCCCCCCGCCCACCAAAAGTTTACCTTTTCTCTTGTAATTCCAACAAACCTTGATTGGTGAAAATACTATAGAGTTTCTGTCAAAGGATTATCCATAATTTAGACCCAAAATTGTTAAGTAATGGAAAAATTGGACCAAGAACGGTTAAACACATTTATTTACAATAGCTACTGAATCCAACAGGGAAGAAAATGTGGTGACAATAATTGTCATGAGAAAAGGAGAATGCTCCACACCATTGAGTGTCAATGAAACTCCCCATTTGGCATTCGAATGGATAGATCCTTTTAATCAAGAATCGATGCCACAACTGAATTTGTCTACACCTTTATCTCCAGGCATTAATTTTTTCAATAGTTGTTATGGGAGAAAGCTTAATGGAAATTAGAGAAAGAAAAATTAAAATATATTATTTATAAGTAGAGTTACTAGTTGAAATAGAGTTCAGATCATAATGAAGTCTTGAAGAGAAGAATTGAGCAGATTATAGGATTGATTCTTAAATTAATGGAATGTAGATCACTAATGCCAGTATATGTCTTGCTTCTTAAAGAGAAATTTTAAAATTTTAAATTGACTAGAATTATAGAAGGTCTAAATCCCTCTATTTCTACCCCACATGAGTTTTATGATGCATTTCAATCTATTCCCATGGCTTTGAAAAATTTACAGCATGAATTGTATCTTCATAATCTTGCAGTACCTAATGACACATAATGTAATCCACACTTGTATGTGGGGGATGTGTAGCTAAGAACACTAATGCCATGGATACAAAATGAGATAAGTAGAGAACATCAAGTTGCACCCTATAGGGAAAGTGAAATGATGAAACCACTATTCATGAGATCAGAAGTTCAACATTCTAGATGGATATATCTAGATTGGGTTTCTATACTGGGAAATCCTGTAAGATCTAGAAAGGTGTGTTTAGTTAGAGAATGGCCTCTACAGACTGGGAAAAACACTCATCTCAAGATGTTGAGACAACAATTGTTTCCTCAAGGTAGTGATGGATTAGAATGCCACATGATTTAAAAATAAGAGAACCCCACTCTCCTCAGAACTTGACTCTTGCTACAATTAGGATTCCATGGTATATTGAATTGGGGAGAAATTAGTGCAAACATTGGCTTCCACTAAGGTATCAACCTCCTTTTCTCCTACAACCACTACTAGCAGTAAATAGCAATGCAAAAGATCATGATATGACTACTGAAGTTTGGCGCTAAAAAAGGTTCAAGACAAATTATAGTTACTTCAATTAGGTGAAAAATGAGCCAGGAGAAAGGACACCTAGTGACTAGAGAGTGTGGGCACGGATTTGGAACTTCATGATTTTTGGGGACCAGCAATAGATCAGTTGGGGGGAATGATGAGCCTCTAAAAGACCATTATTTTAAGATCCTTTATCTTGTTTTTAGACAATTATCTTGCAGAAACACTTTATGACTCTATAGTTTAAGCAAAGAAACTTATATTTTTATGAATATGTTATGTATGTTAAGACATGAAGATTGAAGTATACATAGTTCAAATATGCTATGTTTGCTTGAATCTATGGACTTCTATGTATAATAAATGAATGTTACATGCCGATAAATGTTTCCTCATCCATGCTATGTTTGGGTAGATTCCTTCCTACAGCCATAGGATTTGCAAAGAGTGATAGTTTGAACATTATACCTTTTCTAACATTGATGATGAAATGAATATATGTATGTGAAAGTTGTATGTATTCAATATTTTGTAGGTACTTGTCGCACGTATTCAAAGTCAACATTTTAGTGCTAAGTTAAATCCAGCTAGATTGATGAATCACCACAATGAGAAAATTATTGTGTGATTTCTATTATGGTAGCACATGAATTTAGCTCCTTCAACCTAATATATTATTGGAAAATTTAATTGTGGATAATGATATTTCCATTGTAAACTTTATGAACCTATAATTAATCCTCATTGATGGAGTGACCATAGAAGTAGGACGTTTTTGTAGTTTTCCTTTAAATAATGCCCATTGTAGTTTTGAAAGAAGTTTTTTTTTGGGAGAAAGATAGAATAGATTGATTTTCATAATAGCATTGTGTGATCTATTTTTTAATCAAATGAAATCTCTTACTATATATGAATAGAATACAGAGTTCAAGTTTCCATCTTTTGTCTTGATTATCTTTTCTATTCACTCATCCAAGGAGGCCCACTTGGTGAGTGAACTGCTTTGTTAGAATAGATTTCATTTCCTTGTTTATTTCTATGCAAGGTAGAATTATGCTATTCCTATAACCATTGATAATATAATCATTGAATTGTTCCTGCAGGATAGGTGCATAAATAGATTTACTATTTGTAACATTACTTTAAGCTCTAAGATAAGATGTCATTCAGTTCCTAGCATAAGTCTCCTTCAATATTCCTTTTTGTTTTAAGTTGTAATGACTTAAAGAGGAATCAAAGCATATACTTTCCAGCCACCCTCTCAAGCTTATGCTCTTAGGTTGAAAAAATAAAATGAAGTCAATATGTTATTCTTATGAAAATACATGATTCTATCTAATCATGGAGTCATTATGAGAGGATGTCCAATCCTTCTTTGTTGAGGAATTAAGCTGATCGACCACATAAATTGTAGATAATAACTTTATTCATAAATAGTGGATGCGCTCATAGAAAGTGGATGTCAAAATGAGGGAAGAAGACTTCCTTATATAGAGATCTAGGGCACTAACTCCTAGAGAAGGCCAACATAGGAGCATAAAATTCCATTTAACCTTAACCCCTAGAAATAGACCTAGATTAAATGTAATTTAAGAGTCTACCATTCTAAAACCCAAAATAGCTGACCTGAAAGTGGGAAAAGAAACTTTCTGAAGCCTAAGATCCCAGAACTCCAAAATTTTGAAAATTGTACTTGGGGTCAAGGATGAGGTTGACCCTACCCTAGGTCAGAGTTGAGGTCATCCTTGACCTAGGTTAGGGTCAAGGTTGACTTTGACCCAGAAGGTTGTCCTTGACCTAGAAGTCAAAGTCCTCAGTTTCATAGAGAAATTTGTCAGAAATAGGTTGGAGAGAGAGAGAGAGAGAGAGAGAGAGAGAGAAGAAAAATAGGGGGAAAACTACCAGATCCATGTAAAGACCCATTCAAGGTACTTGACATGAGCCCATAACACTTACTTAGAGGGCCAAACACTCTCAACATGGCAGTGCTCCCATTTTATGATAATACACATATATCTATTAAGTATCATGTGTTGAGAGAGAAAGTAATAGAAAAATAGAACATATTAGAGTATATGAGTACTAAAGATCATATTGCAAATATTTTTACAAAGCTTTTACCTAAAGATACATTTGAGTACTTGAGAGGTATGCTTGGGGTTATGCCCCTACCTACTTCTAAGTAGATGATGCATTAAGTGCATTGGTTTAGTGGTACAAAGCACTATTGTTAGACTAGACTACATGTTGATGCTTCCCATATGAGGGAGTATCTATGTTGAGATGAGTCATTGATGACTCTTGGTATTTGGTCTTGAACAATATCTTTGGACACTTGTGCTGGTTGAAGACTTGGAGCTATAAATTAACATAACAATGCCTTTGTCATTGATGTCAGTAGGAGAGAATGTGCATGAAAAAATCCCCTAAGTATGTATGGGGAGAGTGCATGGAAATCTAAATTTTATTAGGGAGATTTAAAAAGATTCGTGTAAAGAAGAAGGATGAATATCTTTGTGGGGGAGATATGTAGCATAAGGAATTTTGATGTACGATGAGTTGTTTATTATGAACAACTATTGCAAATCCTAAAGAAGAAGAATAACATAGAAGTGTTCCAAAGGATTTTAAATCTAATTGGTGAAGAGGATTTGAGAAGATAAGAACAATAGCAACAATAGAGTATTGTTTTGGTATTCATGGAACTTAGATATTTTTCATCTATGTTTCCATCAATGCCAAAGGGGGAGATTGTTAGCATGAATGCTAATGACACTATATTGGGGGAGTATCCTAAACATTGGAGAGTATTGACATGTTTCATTCATGACTGTGTTTGTCATCGATTTCAACATAGTAGTAAGTCTGTGAAGACTATAAGAGTAGTAAAGAGAGATCATAGTTGTACGAACAACATTTTTCTTGTTTGATGATGTGTAGTCATGGACATGTTTTGCACTATATCCTAATCATGAGAATTTAATTCACAACACGTAGGTCAAAGACGTACATAAGTTGTACTTGATTTACTAAGAGCAATACAAAGATAGAGTACTTGGCAACTAGTTCTTGATGTCTATAGTATATCTTTCATATGAGATTAATAAGAAGATGCATAGTCAATCAGTGATATAAGACAATACAATGATGATTTTAACAGATGCCCAAGCACTGGTGTCACATGTATGAATTTTTGTATAGATTGTGAGCTGATAGTACTGTTGTAATTGTAATTAATTAATTATCTTATTATAATTAATGGGAAAACTTCAAGGCTGACTCAAGAAATTATTTTGAAGATATAGTTTAAAGAAAATATGTTTTCCTTGTTTGTAAGGTATGCATAGATATTGTGATTGTTGCATGAAGTGCAAAGTGAAAAAAAGGAGTAGAGTGTTTATTGAATGTGAGTAAGAAATCCAAGGGATTATTAGATACGAGTTTTGTGATCTAGTTGCATGATTAGAAGGAGCAGAGATCCAGTTGAAAAGTTTTAAGGAAGGAAGTATTATTCATTTCTATTATTCTATAAAGAATGATACAAGGATCATTTAGAAAGTGGGCTCATTGATCTTGCCCTTGAAGTTGTTTGGGCAGTGGGTCCACCTATCTTCCACAACTCCTAATAGGGTTGGAATCTCCTAACAGGGATTCAAAGTCTCCTAACAGGGACTGATATGTACTAATGTTATTATAGACTCCTAATATGGTCCATCCTCTAACAAGGAATATTTATATTAGTACATCATCTTGTGGGTACCATCCCCACTAAGGTTTTCTCTTTGATCAAGGGTTTCCCTAATTAACATATGTGGTGTTATTGTGCATGAGTATCTTGTTGTGGTTTTTGATTATATTGATCATATGTTTAAGTTTGTTTAAGGTTGATAGTTGTGATAATAGTTGGATAACTTATTCACCCCCCACTCTTAGTTATATTGGTGAACTATATATTCTAACCTAAAGTTGTCTTACCCTAATCTTCTAATGCTATTTGAATCTAGTTATACCCACTGAATCCATCTAGTATGTGTGAAAATGTAATCTGTCAAGAGCACATGTAAATTATAAAACATTAGTAGCATGTGCATATCATAATATCAAAATCAAGAAAACTACTAATTGATATTGTGTTTTAAAACTAATGCAACTGAAAAACTAGAGTCCTCACACAACCTTAAAGTAGCTCAAAAAGGGTGCCCATAAGAGACCTTGTTGGTGTGCTTAAGTGTGAGGGATGTAGATGTGCTCTCCCAAACACAACTATGAATCCCAATGATATGGAAGATGCAATAATGAATCCTAAAACTAAGCTAAATGATGAAGAATTCTTCAAGAGATGGCTATGGAAGCAACCATTCTTGAGAGCGCTCAATGGATAATGGAAGTGGATGTAGAAAAAAAATCTAAGAGTCCAATACTATCATGAATAAGCAAAGCAATGCAAGAAGTAGAGAACTATCAGAGAGTTAGTAGCAATATGAATTTTTTTAAGAAAACTCCAACTCTAAACTAGCATGATAAAAATGAAAATGAGGGAGATGGAAAATGCTTGAGACAAGGGCTCTATTTATAGGTTTTAACAAGGGCTTTGAGGAGGTGGCATCTATGTGGCATCCACATAGGTGCCACAAGAGAGAAATATGGGCTAAAGGACAAGCCATGAAAAATTCAAAAAGAGCCTTTATGGTTGAGAGGTTCAAGGTGTGTGCACACATGTGTGAGCAACCATGGCGAAAGGAATGGGGGACAAAGGTGTAAGAGTACCTTTTTGGAGAGTTCAATGGAAGGAGGCTCATTGAGCCTTGTGTTGCACACACATGTCTAAGCAAGCACTTAGTTTCTAAAGAGGTGATTAAAAAAGGTTTAGGATAATAAAGTGGGATTAAGTAGTGGGTAGGCTTAGAAGGATGAGAGTGATGGGTGTAGACTACGTTTTATGATGGGATTAGGATTAAATTAAATTAAATTAAAATTAATCACAAGATTAAAGAATTTAATAAAGTGGAGGGAATTAAATAAATTAGACATTGTTTGAAAGGGGATTTATGGAGCACTATGCATTAAATAAGTTTAATACATTAGAAGGGATGTATTCAAATAAAATTTAAATACATTAAGGAAATGAACCTACTTAATTAAATAAGTAGAAGTATATGAAAACTATAATTAATTAATAAATAAATAATTATAATGTCAAAGGAAATATTAAATGAATTAATATAAAGTTTGGGATGATTTTAAGCATCTACACATCTAAGAAAGAGAAATACATTTTCCCATCCAAATTGTGAAGAACTTGATGATTGAAAGGTAGGGGAAAGTGATCCTTTTTAGTTGTTGTATTAAGTTCCTTGTAATCCACACAAACTCACCATTCACACCCAGTGTGCCCGCACCCCCCACCGCCCCCCCCCCCCCCCCCCCCACACACACACACACAAAAGGATAAATGAATCCAACTTTCAAAAGTTTTTGCAGTTCAATTTTTACAATATCATGTAATGTAGGATTGAGTCTTTGCTGGGGCTATCTTACAAACTTATATTAAGGTGTGGTGTAAATTGTGTGAGTACAAAGTTTTGGATCTAGTCCCTTCAGTCTGTGTAGTCCCAAGAAAATTCTTTTTAGTTTTCCTATAGTAGCTCAAGTGTACTTTCCAAGTTGTCAAAAGTAAGACTCTTATTGATATTAAGCTCCTTCCCTGGGTTGACTTCAACTCTAGTGACTTTATCAACCATAGCTAACTCATTGAAGCTTAAAGACTTAACTTCACATGGTAACAAGGTATGAAGGTAACTAGTGCCTATTGGAAAATTAGATGTATCTTTAGGAGGAGGAATTATCTGTAATGAACAATTTTGGTCAGTACATAGAGAGCAACCCTCACCATATTCTTTGAACAAGATGGCTGTGAGGATATCATCATCATTTTGAGCAATCATAAAGGTTTTTCTCTCAATCATAATGAGCTAACTTAAATAATTTACCTCAGATTCATCATCCCCTAAATTAGGCCACACACCTTGATCATCTTGAGAACATGGTCTAGCAAGAGAATATAAGGCCAATTTTTTAATAGTGGAACTATTAGATATGGTCATTTTTATTGAATGGCAAGAATTGCAAGCATTTTTTGTGGCTGGCCAAGGCCTTCCTAAGATAATAGGATAACCTCCTAAAGTTTCTTTAGGTTATAAAATGATAAAATCCACTAGACATTCCCAAGAATCCAAAGTAACTATGACATCATCAATTATGTCATTAGGTCTACTATAGAACAATCAACAAGTTGAATTATGGTAGGGGTTTCTCCAATACCAATGATAATTAAGGTGAAGACACACATCCCTATCCATGACATTCATTGGTGCACCTAAGTCTATCAAAAAAATTTGTACTTACACTCCATTAATATAAAGAATGAAAAATAGACTTCTTTCATTAGAATATTTTGGGACTATTGATTGATTTGGCATGAGGTCTAATAACTAACCCATGACATGGATAGTTTGGGGATTCTTGCACTTTTTACCAAGTTTTTTATATGCATGCTTCTTTAATAGCTTTAATGTATGTTGGAGTTTCCTTGAGGGCATCTAACAATGGTATTTTGGCTATCATTTGTTTCAGTTGAGTGAGCAATTCTCCAAAAACATGGTTCTTAGGAGGGATTGATGATTAAGAAAGTCTTTGTGGAAATGGTGGCGACTTGACTACAAGAGACTGTGGTGGAATAAGAAGGGATTCTTCATTAAAAGTATACTAAGAAGTAACCTCAATTATTACTAAAACTTTAGGATTTGGATGAGTGGTTCTAGACTGAAGGTGCATATCATTGATTTAATAGGTTTGTTGTTGATTATCATTGGAAGAACACAATTACTTTTGAGTAGGCATGTTATTCAGATTTGGTGTTGATTGTATTGGTTACTAAGTTTTTTTGGGTTGATTGGTATTGGCTGTAGGAGGAGGCAGCCTTAAAGAGTGTCTCTGAGGTTGTTGCAAGGTATTTTACTGTTGATTAAGGAACCATTGAGATGACTACTACCAGTTATTTTGTGGGGCTTACCATTGATTGGATTGTGGCTGCCAATTTTGATTAAGCTGCTACCAATTTTATTGTTTTGGAGGGGCTTTCCAATTTGGTTATTTCCATTGATCAAGTGGAGGCTATTTCTAAGGTTAGTTATTTCACATGGGTTGAGACTAAGGAGGCCAAGAAGGATTCTAATGATTTGGGTTTGAAAAATTAGGATTTTTCCATTGATTATTAAAATTCCTCAAATTTTGGAGAGGGTCTTGAGGCATACCTTGTCTTTGAGCCCATGGCTTTCTTTGAGTAATGTACAATATATCTCCATTGTCATCAATTTCTTTGAACTCCATTGACATCTAATCTAATTGATTTTCCAAATTAGTAGCCATCTTACACTTGTAATTCATCTTTTTCTCCTGACAGTGAGAGCAAAACTTAGCTAACATAGCATCATCTTCTTCATGTTTCCTTTTGGCTTGCATTGTATCCAATTGGGTTGCAACATTATTAATAATTCCTTTCTTGAAATCAATCAACAAATTTGAAAGATCCAATTTTGATACACCAATTCCATTATTCTTCAAAGAATTAGAACGAGTTCCTCTTCCTTTCTTTACATTAGCCCTTGAGTAATTCTTATAGTACCTTTTGATTGTTGATCTCTAGGCCTAAGTTTCCTATTAGTGTCTAATACTTAGTCATTTCTAAGGTAGTGTTGGATGGTCATCACTGTGATGGAGCCATCCAGAGAACACCAAGCTACATAGGATGTGTTAATTTTCCAACACATGTCAAGCAAGCTAAAGGTTGCCAAGCACCCCAGTTGAGACCAAGCAAGCATACAAGTCAATTAATTTGGTTGAGACCAAGCAAGGAGGAAGTTAGTTATTACCAAGTGACATAATATATTGAGTTTGTAGAAGTTGAATGATAGCATGAATGTTAGTTATGACCGAGCGTCCTAACATTCAGCTGCTAAATAAATGAGTTTTGACATATGAGTTTGTAAATGCACAAATACTTATGTAAATCATTCTATCTGACCTCTACATGACTCTTAAATATTGAAGAGACTATTAAGGAGGAGATTACACATTTTTTTAGATGGTATTACTCCCTAGGCAAGTAGATTAACCAATCAAAATATTGGAAGGGAAAAATGACAAAAGGATGAAATATGGATCATTGATCCTAATCTAAAACTTTCAAGGATTACCTATTTAAGAAGGGTTCCTACTCTAGGATAAAAAAAAAAGATAATGAGAAAGAATGAGGAGTGCATGTATGTGTATGGAAGTGAAGTGAAGGAGCAAACAAGCTAAGTATAGAGAAATGGCTAAGTCTGAAAGAAGCTTAGATAGTGCAACTAGAGTAGTGAAGGAAAAAAATAGATATATTAGATAAGGAGATCCGCAATCAACTTTTAGAGAAAACTGAAGGGTCAATTATTGAATCAATTTTTATAGATTGATTTAGGGAAAATCTCTTAATAGAGTGGTTCTAACATACCTATTTCAAATATAGTCCTGTCAGAGTCCTTACTTTATTGTAAGTGTAAAATCCTTTAACCTGGTAAGACCTAACAGTCTTAAATGATTTTAATAGAGAAGACCCCTCACAAGGTAGATCATCTCATATGATCAAATTGTAACCTTGACAGGTTAAATTTATTATTGCAACAATGAAGATTTGTGAGTTTCATCCCTACCCCAGTTTTACCTTCATATGGAAGTGTTTCTAGGTAACCAAAATCATTGTATTATGTGTTGATGATTTTGATGGATGTTATGCTTAAATAGATTTCACTTCAACATTACATGTTTATGTTTTATGGTCTAAGATTTGAGATATGAGATGGATTAGGTGTAAATTATTTTATTGGTAAAAATATTATAGATCCTGATTTACCCCCCTCTCAGTATCCTATATACCATTAATATTTCCAACATAGATATCCTTCCATGTACTTTGTGTAATATCTTCTCCAACCATGAGGTTTGGGGCTTGTACATAGGTTTCTTCCACACCCCTTAAGAAAATATGCTTTTGAGATGATTTATTTAGCTAATGTTCAATGTTCCTTTCCAAATTGTAAAGGAATCTTGAAACATAGTCTTCAAGAGTTTCATCTTCTTTCTGTTGCATCTTGAATATATCATCTCCTCACATACTTCCTCTGTAATAGTTTTTACATTTGGCAAGAAGTAAGTTCTTCATTCCATCCCAATCTACATCAAAATTAGCTCCCAAGCCCATGAAACATCTTAGAGTTGCCTCTTTCATAGTAGAGGGAACCAATTTCATCCTATGAGCATTAGTTTTATAGTCATACCCTCTACATAGAATGTCAAATTCAAAGAGAAAGGTCTTAGGGTCTTCAATAATTAAGCCATACAACTTGGGAAGTGCAGACATGGGAATATTTTTGAGATTATTATTTTCCTGGAGGTTTGATATGGGAAATGGGAAAGTGGGTTGTTCCATTCTGGATGGTGGTGGTAGGTGTCCTTGATGATAAATGACAATGGCTAAAGGATTATCCTAGTATATAGGGGTAGAAAAAAGGTTATTCAAGCCTAATGATTTGTCAGATGATGATGAAGGTTTACATCATAGACTACAAAAGGATTCTCAAATGACAACTTTTATGCAACAGCTTGGTCTTCTTCAAGGGGTTGGTTTTCTTAGTAGCCTTCAAGGTGTTGGTCTTATTTCTTAGGATACACAAGTTCTTCTATTTCATATGTGTCATTTTGAAGAAGAAATCTCCTGAGACAGTCTATTTTCTTATGCATACAAATAAAGTAATACTAAGTTTTACTTAAATAAAATTTTGAACAACTGATTATGCATACAAACTCCTAAAAATGTGTTGATCTTAGAATGATTTTGATGAGTTTCTATACACTTAAATCATTTACTTGGTTCATGTCGAACAAGTAACATATGTCAAGCACAAAATATAAGTTAGAGCATGCAAGTAAATAGTGAGTGCTGAGTCACTCATACGTTGACTCACTCAAGTACTAAGAAGATAGTATATACTGAGTGATTCAACAACTGAGCAAGCAATGCATGCTAAGTCATTTAGATATTGAGTGATAGTATTGAAGTTGGTATGTGCCGAGCACTAGGGACTTCAGTTGCTAAGTAACATAGTTTTGTCATAGTCATTTGTATTGGCACAAACTACTATGTAAACCATTTTTTAGCTGATTTAAAGATTGAATTATGATATTTTGGTGATAAGGATGAATATTAAGTTGGAATCACTATGTATTACATGCACCCAATCAGGCAAAGGGAAGGTTTAAGAAGAAATATGGATGAATCATAGTCGTTGATTCATACCTAACCTTAAGTCACCTAGGTCTTCTTAAGAAAGATAAACCCTAAACTTTCTATGAGCATGAAAGTGAATGAATGGATGATCAAGGAGAGTTTTTCATGTGCAAACCATAACATTCATGGTGACCAAGGTATCATGATCTGAATTGTATTACATAATCAGTTAAAGGAGAACAAAGGAAGGAAATAGTGAATTGCAAAGACATCTGAGCAAGATGGATCAAGAACACAATAGGATAGAGGTGATCTTTCATCAAGCACAAGAGTGCTAATTGTAGGATCAATGTTGAGACATTCTAACATGTGAATTAGTTAAATCTCTTAACAGAGTAGCTAACAGGTTGTATTGAAATCCTCTAACAAGGTGCTTACTTAATTGTGAGTTCAAGTCCTTTAACAAGGCACACTTTTAATAGGGTGTTGAAATCCTTTAATAGGGTAAGATCTAATAGTCTTTGTAAGCCTTTAATAGGGTAGACCTTTCATAGGGTAGATCATGTTTCATGATCAAACATTGTAACCTTCATTGGATACACTTTATTACTACAGTAGTGAAAATTTGTGGGTATCATCCCCACCCCAACTTTACCTTCTCATTGGAGGGTTTCTAGGTAATCATATGTTGTGTCATATGTGTGAATGCTTAATTTTTTACATGCTTTAGATGTAAATGTTTTGCATGGTATTTTAGTTTAGTTGTTAAATGTATGAGATGGATGTGTGGTGAATATTTTATAGGTCAAAGTTTAAAGCACTGATTCACACCCCACCACCAACACCCCCCCCCCAAAAATTTTTTTACCTATCCTATTGTAATTCTAACAATTGGTATCAAAGAAAGTTCCTCTGAAAGAGAAGCTTTACATCTTTGAGCAAAGATCTTGGAAATGGAAGTATACAAGTTGGGAAAGATCATTGAGAATTAGGGAATTGAAATACAACTCATTCTACATCAGTTGAATGAAGCAAGAAACGATCTAAAGAAACCACTAAAGAGAAGGAAGGAAATCACCATTGAGGGAAATGACACACAATACAAAGAGATGGACACTACTAAGCTATTTACAAATAGAGACTCCAATGAATTTGATGTATTAATTATAGATCTAATGGAAAAGAACAGAACCCAAGCTAAAGAAATCACAAATCTTAAGTTAGAACAAGAATCACAAGCCATCTTACTATGTGAGGTGACCAAATAGAAAAAGAAAGTAGTGGAAGACAAAGACATGATTGAAGATGACAAAAGAGTTTTGACCAGCAAATTGGAAGAGAGATCATCAGAGGTAACTAGGATTGCTAATATGCACTTAGAAACTTTGGATCAATTGATGAATGCCAACCATGAACTGAATGCCAAGGACATTGAGATAACAAAACTGAAGTTTTAGAATGAATAAGTTGAGAAATGATCTAAAAAGGGAAAAGGAGTTTATTGAATGTTTCAAAAAACCTAGTGAAGCCATCAAGTACTTTGAACAATTGATGAGATTTCCTAGATCTAACAGTGACACATCTGGAGCGGGATACACAAGTACTAAAGAAGGAGAATCATCCAAAAGTGATAAAGAAAGGAGTAAAAAAGGTAAGAATTCCAAACCTACTTGTCATAATTTTTGAAAGAAAGGACATACTACCAATGTGTGCAGAAGAAAGACTGTAAATCAGAATGCTAAGCAGAAGAGCATGGGTCACTGTCACAAGTGTAACAAAAAAGGCCATTAGGTACATGAATGTAGAACCAAGACCATGCACACTCAAAGATTTGAAGGATATTTTTATAATTGTCATAAGTATGGACATAGAGATTTTGAGTGTAGATCCAACCTAATGTGGTCATCAAACAAGCAAACAAAGGTAAAGAACAATGACAACTCTTATAATTGGGATTATAATACAAGGTATAGTTGTCACTACTATCAAGAGTATGGATATATTCTTGAGAACCATATTAGAACACACTTCAAGAGTGACTACAAAAGGTGGTTGAGTCAAACCACATGTTTTAATTATTTGAAGACTGGTCACATCAGTTGATATTGTCCAACAAGGCCAAAGGCACCAAGTTGTGAGTTCAATAGAGGCAAATGCAAGGCAAATATTGAAATTGTTAGAAATGAAAAGAACAAGACATGGAAGAGAAAGGAGGATTGTAGCACATCAAGTGGAGAAGGGATCACTTCACGCAATGGGTCAGATGATCACACCTCATCAAACTAAGCAATCAAGAGGTATGTGGGACTGATGTTTAAAAATGATCCATCATACATCAATTCAAAAGGATTTAGTTCTAAAAATATCACATAAGCATGGATAAAAATGCAAAGTGTTACTAGGAATCAAAGAAAAATGTATAAGTTTTATCCATTTTTCATGTTACTACCAAGCATGAAAAGTATCCTATGATTGCCAACTGAAATGCTAGTGGATGCCAAGCTAAAAAATTGGCTAGTTGATACTGAGCTCATAATAATTGTCGACAGAATGGAAAGACAAGTGGACACCAAGTGAGCCAAAAATTAGTTGATGTTGAGCTTACAACTGTGTAAGCACTTAACATTAATTGTAGTAATTTAAAGGGCTATTTGATCGATTTCTGCTCATTTAACATCATTAAAATTTGAGAGAGAGCAAGAAGAGCTATAGGTGATCTGGAAATTTCATTTGAAGTGTTTACAGGAGACTTGAGCAGTTGTTTGACATTATTTCATCAGGATTTACAAGGTATTTATCGTGTGTTGAGGTATGCTATTTTGAATTTTGTAAACCCTAGATTTATATAATGGCATCTAGTTCTTCCAAAATAAAAGGTGTAGAGGGGAAAGAGGTTTTAAATGTTTAGTTAGTTAGAAATGATATAAAACCACCTATTTTCATGGTTATTCCAGTAATAACATACAAACAAGATCTCTCTGGTGTGTTATTTATGATACCACCACAAGTTTTAATGATTCAAGATGTCAAAAAGTGTTATAATTGTAAGATTGGGAGTATTGGTGACATGGAAATTAGAGAAACATATGGAAAATTATGTGAAAATGGTGTGTTGAGGGAAGAATTCAAGACTGTAGAAAAGAAAGGGTTAACTTGTGCCCTAGATTTCCCTAACATTTTCAAAACTGAGTGGATCAGGATTATTTTAAGCAAAATTCATGATAGCTCTATATGGTTAGATAGTGGACCAATCAAAATCACAAAGAGGATAATTCATACGGTAACAAGCTATCCAACCCTAGATCAGCCAAAGACTATGAGAAGTAAGTCCAAGGAAGTTATTGAAAACAACACAAGGGTTGTGTGGAACAAGAGATGAATGACCATAGACACAATCACAAATCCCCTAATAGCTTTTGCAGTGAGGGAAATTGCATATAAGTTTTATCAATCAAGAAGATTGAATAGTGTACCCTGCATTGTAGTAGATATGGAATACAAGACTGTGAAGAAGGATCATACATATGATCTTTGCCAAGTTGTGGCTACAATAATTGATTGAAAACCTAGGAGCAATAAGGAAAAAAAAGAGTGCTGAGTATAGATTCGAGTCTATTTTGGTATGTATCTTATTTTATGTACAGAACACATTTCCTACATTTGGTAATGTTGCATGGAAGACAAATAGGTCTATTGCAGTTCAAATAGGAGAGTTCATTGAATACTTAGGTGATAACTTTGAGTCAATAATGACTAGTTATTTTGAGGATTTCAAACAACCCATAAAGAAGAGATTAAGGATTCCAATATCATTAGTGGAAAAATATTATGATGATGTTTGCTTCCTAGTTGATGCTGATCACACATTTGTTCAATCAATAATTCCTAGAGTGAGATAGCTAATGCCATTAAGTTATGAGATTAATGTAAATGAGGCCTCTACAACAATCATAGCATTACTTGCAGAAGAAGTAGACAAAGATGCCAAATATTTTGGTAACTATGAGTTGGCCAAATCAAAGATTACTATGGAGTTGAAGGCTACCTATGTAATTAGGAAAAATGATAAACTGGTAAAGAAACTAAAAGAAAAATTTGGTGAAGGTGCCAAGGAGGAAAAAGAAGAGGAAGAGGATGAAGAAGAAGAAGATGCTTAGACTCAAGCACCACTAGCATTGACACAAAGTCAGGGTGAGGATTAGTAAGAGGAAGAAATAGAGAGTGATAAAGGTGTCAAGGAAGAAGAAACCAAGGAAACACCTATTCCTACTGATCAGAAGAAGAGAAAGGCCAAGGCACAAGTAGTGTCAAGACCTAAAAAGGTTGCTAAACCAAGCCAACCCAAACCAAAAACACCTACCACAAGGGTCAATACACGATTCATTGCACAAAAGGCTAAAGAGGTAGGCAAGCCTACATAGCAAGAAGGTGGAGCATAGAAAAGACCCAAAAGAAAATATATTGCTCAGGCTGAATCTGATGACATTAGCCAATTCCAAGTGGTGAGTCATAACTCATCCTTAGATCTAGATAACTTATGTGAGAATGTTAGAAATAATTCTAATTGATCAAGTTTCTCTCACACTCATTTTGAAAATCTTGGAAAAGTTGAGAAGAATCAAGTGGAGGAGGCAATATATGCCATGATGGCTACTTTTAAGAAGGGTCCTCTAGAAATTTCCAACTCCATACCTAAAAGTATATATGAAAGAGTTGAGAAAAAATGGCATTACTATTTGAGCTTAGAAAGGAAAATTAGGGAGACATCCCTCACCCAAGCTATGCTAGAACTTAGCAAGGCACAAATATCCAAAGACAAAATATGCTGTTAGATTTGTTCCTAAATATAGGGCATTTAGCACACTACAAAACAACATAGAGGATATTGTAAAGAAGTCCATACAAATGTGGAAGATCACATATGGACTAGCTATTAGGGTTAAACCTTAGACAAAAATAACAATTACATGCAAATATAAACAATATCATAAAATAATAGATCACAAAAAAGAACACAAGACACCAAGATTTAACGTGATTCACCCAATCCCTAGGCTATGTCCACCAAATAGCAAGTCCAATATTATTATGATCCACTGATTACAACCTAATTACAATTTGTAATCCCTTACAACTCAATACCACCACAAGAGCTAATTTTTGCATCACTCACAATGAAACAATCCCTAACCCTAAGCCCTTTTATACAAGTATTTTTTCCACTTTATAGTTACAACATGTCAGCCATAAATTGGAAAATACTAGCCCAAACTTTAGTGGTGAATCGGTGAATAGTACCAAATTTTTTTTTTAGGGTGATGCCCTGAACCCCAAAGAATTTATGAAGTATGTATAGTACTTCCCTAATTGTCACCACAAACTAAAAATCTCCCACTTGGGGACTGATCAAACTCCACACTAGACAACAATCTCCCACTTAGAGACTGATCTTGTAGCAATACTACTACCACATGGGGCTCCCACTGGATCAAAACACCTTGGACTTTGCTGGTCTTTTATTCTTGTTTATTCTAGAAAAAAAAAAATCTAAAGAAGAACTCATCTTCTCCCTTGTCACTACCTTTGTAAACATATCTGTTGGATTATCATCTGTATATATCTTATCTAGCTTTAATTGTCCATCATCCAAAACTAACCGAATGAAATGGTACTGCAATTGTATGTGTTTGGTCTTTGAATGTAGAGCTGAAATATTTGCAAGATGAATGACACTTTGACTATCTGTAAAAAAATAATTATCCCTCAGAGGGTGTCCCAATTCTTCCAAGAAGAATTGAAGCCATATTATCTCCTTGGTTTCCTCTATAGCAGCAACATACTCTGCCTCTATAGTGGATAAAAGCATTAACCTTTTAATATAACCTAGAAACCCAACTCACCACTACCCCACCAATAGTAAATACTTATTGGATGTTCCTCTCAAATATATGAGACTCTATTTTACTATTTTCCAATGCTCAATTCTTGGATGACTCATATACCTGTTAACGGCTCCCACTAAATGTGCAATATCTAGCCTTGTACATACCATAGCATACATCAAGCTTCCTATAACTAAAGCATAGGGTACCTTGGACATCTTATCCTCCTCTTCTTGTGTCTTAGGACACATCTCCTTAGTCAACTTCAAATGACTAGGTAAAGGTGTGATGATAGCTTTAGCATTCTCCATACAGAAATCTTGCAATGCCTTCTTAACATAATCAGCCTAAGATAGCATCAATTTCATATTCTTCCTATCTCTACAAATCTTCATACCAAGGATTTTTTTTGCTACCCCCAAATCCTTCACATCAAATGCATGTGTTAAGTAGCATTTTAGCCCCTTAATATGATCCATGTTAGACCTAGCTACAAGCATATCATCAACATATATAAACATAAGCTAATCTAGCTATCATCATCCAACATCTTTAAAAAAACACAATGATCTAAATGGCACCTTCTATATCCATGCTCATGCATAAAACTATCAAATTTCAGATACCATTACCGAGGTGCTTACTTCAAGCCATATAAACTTTTCTTCAATTCGCACACTAAGTTCTCCTTACCTTTGACCTCAAATCCTTGTGGCTGAGCCATATATATCTCTTCATCCAAATCACCATCAAGGAAGGTTGTTTTAACATCAAGCTGCTCTAAACACAAATATTTTTACAAGTAACTTGACTTTAAATCTTTTCTTACCTCCATCCTCTTCTTTTAACCTATAAACCCGCTTATTTTGTAAAGCCTTTTTACTGTAGGCAACTTGCGTAAATCCCATGTCTTATTTTGTAGCAAAGAGTCCATTTCGTATTTCATTGTAGACCCCCACTGAATCTTAGTATCCACCTACACAGCTTCATCATAACATTTAGGTTCACTAGAATCCATTAGTAAAATAGAATACAAAGAGGGAGAAAATCTTTCTGGAGGTCTAATTTGCCTTGTTGACTATCTAACATTCACTAGTGTGTGTGATATTTTATGTTGCAGTTGTTGCACATCATGAGGAATGGCTGGAACATCATTTTTTGGAGTATCATCCAACACTACATAATCATCTTCTTTCTTCTCATGTTGCTGCAAAAAAATTTTGTACAACACTTTCTCATTGAATATGACATCCTTGCTTCTTACAATTTTATGATTTTCAAAATCCCAAAGCCTATAACCAAATTCATTAATGCCATATCCAATAAATACACTAAATCAAGAGAGCCCTAATTTCTTCATCAAAATTAATACCCATAGAAGATAACTAACTAGTAACAATTTAAAACTCATTTAAATTATCTACAACAAATCCACCTTCTACCATTTTCATATTAAATAAATGCTTCATAAGAAATACCTTGTTTGAAGTGGAGGGCTTTTCATACAATTTTGCTAGGGTTTCCATCAACTCTTCCATTGTCTTCACTTTTGTAATGTTAAATGTCACTGATAGTGCCAAGCATAATCGATGCTTCCAAGTTCCTTTCTATCTAAAATTTTCCAGTCCTCATCTGACATAGTTCCTTGTTTCTTGGATTTTCCTTCCAATGACTTCCATAAATCCTTCTGATAAAGATAGTCCTCCATTTGCATCTTTCATAACTAAAAGTTCTTCCCATTAAAATTCTCCACCTTTAGCTTACCCTCATTTTCCATTTCTCCCACTCAACCCTGAGACTTCCACTCAACCATGAGACTTTCCTGCAAAGGGTAACTGAAAAACCAACTAGGCTTTGATACCACTTGTTAGGATTAAACCTTAGACAAAAATAACAATTACATGTAAATATAAATAATATCAAAAAATAATAGATCACAAAAAAGAACACAAGACGACAAGATTTAACGTGGTTCACCCAATCCCTGAGCTACATCCACCAAATAGCAAGTCCAATATTATTATGATCCAGCGATTACAACCTTATTACAATTTGTAATCCCTTATAGCTCAATACTGCCACAAGAACTAATTTTCACATCACTCACAATGAAACAATCCCTAAACCTAGGCCATTTTATACAAGTATTTTTACCACTTTAGGGGTACAACATGTCAGCCATAAATTGGCAAATACTAGCCCAAACTTTAGTGGAGAATTAGCGAATAGTACCAAAAAAAATTTCAGGGCAATGCCCCAAACCCGAAAGAATTTATGAAGTATGTATAGTACTTCCCTGATTAGTCACCATAAACTATCACTAGCCATAGTCAAAGAAGGTGAACAAGAACCTTTTGAGGTCAAAGATGATGAAGATGATGACAATGAAGAAGGCATAGTTGAGGGAGGCATTGATATGAATATAGATGATTAGGCAACAACTAAGGAAGAGTAGCAACAAGAATAGAGTGTACAAGATAGACGAATGTTGAGTTCCAACCCTCCATAGGTAATAAGTGTAAGTACTAAAAATGTTACAGTAAAGGATGTTTATGATCCTACTACTCAGAACATCAATCCCCTAATAGAAGAAGATCTAAAAAAGATACTTAATCAATCCACACTATAGGCCAAATTATGTGACAATCTTATATTGGTAACTGTAGATGAAATTCAAAAATCACTGACTATAAATGCAAGGGAGGAGGTGAAAACACAAGAACTACCTAATATCACTCCTCAAGTAACTAGTGTACAACCTTCATAACCCTTGGTTTTATATAAGAGGAAAGAGACAATAGAATGAACTATTAGTTCACACACAGGTGGCACTCCAATCTTACAAAATGTACCAAAAGTTGCAACAAATAAGGTTGAGACAATCAGAGAGGATAAGGTGGAAGCTCAAGTCACTAAGGAGACATAGAGTCAAATAGGTCAGGTAGATTCACTTGCACCTCTAGCATAAGAACAATGTGCAATTCAAATCAATGAGGCAAAAAAGGACAAGCTTGAAGAGATTGATTTGATACCCAACCTGAAGGAGCTAGTAGAAATTCAAGCACTTGTAACTTTACCAGAATCTGTCACTCCTTCTAGTCAAACTCTTCAGAGGCCGAGCATAGATGCAACACCTTTGTAATTCTTAGTGTTGAGTCCGAGTTCATCCAAGGAAGAAGAGGTAATAACCTATGGAGATGTTAGCCTAGATGAAGAAATTATGTTTCCCAAGTTTGAATATGCAACAATAATAGTTGAGCATATGGGTATACTTCAAGAAGCCCTAGCAAGAAAGAAACATTGAGAACTGCTTAGAAGGGAGCATAGGTAGAAGCAAGTTTTTCTTGATATCTAAGACATCTTTTTGGATGCATTCAGTCTTCCTACTACAGATGAAACAAAGCTAATAATTGAACAATTGACCAACATAGTGGAGAGAGTAAGTAATATAGACCTTGATACTAATACCAAATTATTAGAATGGTTTGAAAAGAAGTTTCAAAGTAAAGTAAATGGGAAGATATTTAGTGAAATATCACTTACACAAGTTGCATTGGCAAAAAAGATAGACAGTGTGAAGAAGGTACTAGAGAACATTTTCTCTCTGTACACCAAACTGTGCAATCCTACACTCTTTACACAAGAGAGAAGGAATCACATCCTAAGATTGGAAAGTCAAATGAACTCATTAGGTGAAAAATTGCCCATGAATACAACTCAAAGTGAGAAACATTTTAGAACACTTTTTCAAACCCAAAGTTAGTTAGCAACACCATTTGCAGATGAAGCCAACATAAGGGCTAAACTGATAAGCATCCAGACTACATTGACTCCTCACATGAAAATTTTACATAAGGAATTAGGTCATGCAGAAACTCTTATGAAGAAAGACCCCAATCTTTCTATATTAGATGGCCTAGTACACCTTGTTGCTGAGTTGGCCATCCAAATTAAGTCTTTGGAGGTAGCTTGTGACAATTGGGATGTCACTCTGAAGATTATTCTTGAGGTCCATAAATCATTTTTGGACAAATACACTATAAGTGTATGGCCCATTGACATCAGTATCAAAAAGGGAGACTAATAACTATGGGTGATAAGAGCTATGAGGGAGCAAGAATGAGAGAATAAGAGTAAAGGGAGAGAAAGAGTAGAAAGCAGAAAATAGAGGAAGAGTATCAATAGTTGAGGCAAATTTCCTTAGCAAGAGAGATTTTGATACAAAATACATAATAGAATAGATCAAACAACTTAGGAGGAGTTATGTGATTTATGAGGTATAAGTTGTTGCAAGATTTTGGTATTTTGAAATTTTTAATAGAAACTAAATAGTCAATTATATTATATTATGCTGAGACATTCTAATAGGTGGATCAGTTAAATCTCTTAACAAAGTAGCCCTAACAGGTTGTATTGAAATCCTCTAACAAGGTGCTTACTTAATTGTGAGTTCAAGTACTTTAACAAGGCACACTTTTAATAAGGTGTTGAAATCCTTTAACAGGGTAAGACCTAACAGTCTTTGTAAGCCTTTAACAGGGCAAACCTTTCACAAGGTAGACCATGTTTCATGATCAAACATTGTAACCTTCATAGGATACACTTTATTACTACAATAGTGAAGATTTGTGGGTGTCATCCCCACCCCAGTTTTACCTTCTCATTGGAGGGTTTCTAGGTAATCATATGTTGTGTCATATGTGTGAATGCTTACTTGTTTACATACTTTAGATGTACACATTTTGCATGGTATTTCAATTTAGTTGTTGAATGTATGAGATGGATGTGTGGTGAATATTTTATGGGTCAAAGTTTAAAGCATTGATTCACACCCCCCCCCTTCAGAAGTTTACCTTTCCTATTGTAACTCCAAAAAAATGACCTATAGAAAAGGTTTAAATTAACACTATCCCCAACAATGATGCCAACAATACTGGGTTAAATGATTGAACTAGAAACTAAGGCATGTGCTCATGGATTGGACATCAAAGATAGCATCCAAAGCTATTCATTAGACCCATTTACATAATTGATTAGGGAAGTAAGCTTGAAATGATGTTTTCAAATTATATTCTTTAAACCTCTTTAACTATCATTTCTATCCTACAGAATTAAGAACAGAAATGCTCAATATATGCAAGTGTAAGAAAATTCAATTAAATGGCAGAAATAGAAATACAAACAAGATTCTACATTTTTTACCTTTTTTGTAGGAACAACTATTGGTTATGTTACCAATGGTTGCAAGAACAACATAGTCCTTGCTTAATCCTATCACAATGAAAACTAATTCTACCAACTACATTCGCTCACCAAGTGGGGCCTATTGGATGAGTGAACAACTACAAATGTAAACTCAAATACTAGAACACAATAGTAACAACTTTTATTGATATCAAGTCATAAAAATAGTAAAAATTTGAAAATGATAGTTATATCTAAAAAATGCTATTGCAATTATAAACCTCATTGAGCTATATCCAGGGCTTGATTCAAAAACTTTATTTAAAACAACTATAAAAACTAACTCCCTAAGTTCTAGCCTCAACACCAAGGACTTAGCAATGCAATGAATTACAACATCATGGTACACATCCTAATTGAATAAGTCTTTCAAAAAATACATGATATAATGACTTATGAATTTATACAACAATTGGTAGTTAGGTTGACCAAAGCTTCAACAGTTCATAAATATCAGGTGGCTACATACATTTTCTATTAATTCCTTTGTATGCACTCCTTCATTTGACTTATTCCTATAATAGATTAGTACACATGCAATATTTCATAGCACATATTCATTCCATTAATTCATGATAAGCATTTAATGCATATATACCAATCCTTGCTCACTATACTTGGTTGTAGGAACCTACCTATTAGAATTAAGAAAGGAAAAGGGCATTCACATCCATAAATCACACACACATATAATCCCATTTATCTATATAAGTATTAACCATAACAATATATTCAGGAAACTATATAATATGATGAAACTATAGAAAAGTAGGGTAGTTATAGGTTGATACAAAGCATTATAATAAAAAGTCTTTCAACGTAAACAAGAGATATCCCATCAAAACCATAAAAACCCATAAACTTATGCCATTTCTTCAGCACATCAGTTTTGTGGTCATAGGATCACAAATTTGATTAAAAAATCTAGCTAGCTAGGTGAATTTTGATCGAAGTACGGGTGGCGTCCTTATGCTCTCTTGCACCTGCAAACTACAAAAATTGAAAAGCTATACAACAACACCACTTAAACATGAAAACATTAATTATTTCATTAGTTCTTTGTTAGAGTAAAAATGAATGTTAGCTAGCGAAATGACCCAATTGTGGGGTCCTACCAAGCATGCCAAAACATATGGTATGAAATAAAAATGAAAAGAAAATGAAACTGAAGCAAAATATTCACAAACCAAGATTCAAAAATGCTTATAAAAAGACCAAAAGAAAGCCAAATATGAGAACTACAACCTTGCAAAACCTTGTGGCCTCCTTGATGCTTTGGATGTGGTTCAAAGCTAGTGTATGTTTACTCAATAGGATGTTCAAGCTTTAATAATGGATGCAATAATGGATGGACAATGAAAAATTGAGTATAACAATGGGACTTCAGTATCTTTTGGGATCTCAAAATAACATAATAACTCTACTGAAAAGGTGAATGATTTGTGAAGGATACAAGATTTAATTTATAAGACATGAGTAAGAAAAATGGGTGACTAGGATGTAAAGCAGATGAGGGAGGGCTAGGATGCAAGGATAAATGAGCACATAGACTGTGCTTTCTCAAATCCATAGCCTTGTGACAAGTGTTGCAAGGAGAATGAGTGTGAGGCAATGGGATTTGTGGATGGATAGTTAACTGAAGGAGGTATGAGATAGACTTTAGTGTTTTTAAGTGGGAGAGGAAAATGTGTCATGAGAGTGGACTTGAGCTTGAGTTAGCAAGTCTTAAATCATGACTTGATTTGTACAAGTGATCTAGGAGAGATCATTAGACTCAAATAAGGGGGGTGATGTGGCTGAGGCAAGAGGGTGATGTGGTTTAGTTAAGGGGGTAATGTGTCTGGTGAATAGATTTGTTATTAAAAGGGGAGGTGGAGGAATTAATTAAACAGAATGAATTATATAATTAAAAAGGCTAATTATTGGTGCATGGATTAGGTTTAGGCTAAATGTTGTGTTGAGGGTTAGTTTAGATTTGAGGGATTTAATTAATTGAATTAATTAAATAGATGGGGGGATTTTGAATTGAATTCAATAGTCTGTGTAGTTTATTTAATTTAATAGAGGAACGGGGATTTAATTGATAAATCTAAATATTGATTGCCATTTGATTATTAATTGGACTATAGTCAATTAATTAAATTAATTAACTAGGATATAACATAAATTAATTATATATTAAATAATTTAATTAAAAATACTATAGAAGATGTCTAAATATGATTACATATATGTGTGATCAGATTTAGCTCTCTATACAGGTCCACTTGAGTTTACACATAATAATAATAATTAATCTGAACAAAGAAAGAGTTATTTTTAAATTTTATATAAATAGATATTTAAAATTTGAATATTTTTAACTAATTAAATACAATAAAAATAAATATTCTAAATATATGATTTTATGGAAATAAAATATTTAAACTAACATATTTGAAAGTATAAATAGTTATGATAGTTGTAAAAATTTAAAAACATCAATAAGGAATTTCTCGACCATCGACAAACCTCACCATTTTCTTGAGTGAGACAAATTTGGTGAGATTTCCCCATTAAGAAAGCCCATTGGCTAATTAATAATTAAGGATATATTATATTGTGAAAAAAGAAAATCTAATACTCTAATACTCTTAAAATAATATTTTAAAATTATTTTTAGATTTTAAAATAAAAATATATATATATTTTTAATGATTTTATATAATCTTATAAATAATAGTAAGTATATATTGTATTTGTTGAAAAAATAGTTTTTTTTCTAGTAATACAATTAAATGTTACATTATAAATTAGCATAAATAATTTCTATTGTTGATAGATAATCATTTCAAGTTTTAATTGTTAGACTTCCATTTAATGTGCGCATCAGTAGAAAGGAATGATGGAAAGAAAACCTCTTGTCTTACCCAGATCTTAGATTAGAAAAATATAGAAATATTGAACTTATACCCTTTTTTTTGTGGGCTAGAATTTAGTATATTTCTCAAATATTTACAAGATACATTATTTTTGATGTTTTCAAAAAATCCATGTCTATCTTGGAGAAACCCTTTATAAGGCAAGCATGACTCATTTCCTAGTATTGTGATTTGATCCTCTTAGTGATTTGGTTTGCATGTAAAGTTCTATGTTCATCATTAGAATATGTGAGTTGTATGTCCAAACCCACTGGCATAATACATTTCTTGCTTTCAATTGCAATCCTTGTTAGTGGGTCATTAAAAGTGTGATATAAAATTATAAAATATTGTGTATGTTTATCAATTGAAACATTAAGAAATTGAGGGTTAGAGTTGATAAAATCAATATTTACACTACCATGTTCACTATCATATGGTACATCACAGCATCAATAATTAAGTACATGTCATTTCACACACACGCGCACGCGCATGCATGCACACACATGCACGTGAGCCCACATACACACACAAGCGTGACTATTTTTGCATATATAGGTATAGTAAATGCATCTTTTATATACTCACCTATACATATGGATATAAGCATAGATATTGTAACACTCGGCTAGGGAACCCAAGAGAAGTTAATCTATTATGTAACAATTTTTATTGAATATTTTTTTCTTCTTAAAAGTTTATACAACATTAAGGTACTAATAGGAAAGCAATATGACTCATGTACATCAATTACACATTAAGTGATACAAATACAATTTCCATTTCTCAAGGGTTCCTTAACATCAAATCACATGTGTATAAACATTATTGATTAGATTTAATCTTAAGTACAATGGCCATTTCCATAAATGAATAACAAATACATAATCTTGTAGTGAATATATAAGTACAACTGATACAATCAAGTACATCCAATACACCACATCCATTGTACATGAAGTAGGGTATATACAAGTACAAGGTACATGAATACATATGTAGAACATCTAAATAGAAAGTATCCAAGATAAAATAATAAAAATGGTACAACTACAACAATGGGCCATCCAACATTGGTTCCAATTTATGGGGGATCCACGAAGGTAAGAGAGTCACTACCCTCAGACCTCATGGTAACCTAATCGGGTCCACTCCCATTGTGTTGTGGAGATAATGTATGATCTACACATGGATATCAAACCACAAAAGAAAACCCTAGATATGGGATCCTAAAAGCTCTCTACCTCAAGGGCACCACAACTACTGATAAAGAAAAGATAACAAATGTCAAAATAATAATCGACCAAAAGAAAAACCACATACCAAGTCCACATTTAGATGCAAATCTCCAAAATAAGTACCAACATTAATGAAGGAAAACCAATGAAAGAATATCAACTTCCAAATAAAATATCAATCACCAAAGACACAATAACCAATGAATAAATAACAATCATTATTATGTACCAACCACCAATAATAATTAACACCTGACAATAAGTTGTTGATAACAATTATTCAATTGTATTTTGTCATTGGTGTTGCAAAAATGTTATACTCTTACTAAGCATTCCTAATTGGAACCAAGTTCAAAAGACTCCAGTATTCACCAAGCAAAAGTTCAGAAGAAGCAAAGTTTATGAATTCCTATATAAACCGAGTAAAGTCAGTTACCAAAGGAGTTTCATGTTAACCGAGTTAGGTCAATTACCAAGGAATTCAATGGTAACCAAATGACCCAGTTTAAGCTGACCTTCAGTAGATTAGTTTTATCCATTTGTTGGTTTATGCAAGTCAACTTAGTGGATGTTATTTGTTTGTTTGTAAGGGTATCCAAGTTGACTTTACATCAGATTTCATATATATGAAAGCTCAAGATGTGAATTGAATAGAGTGTGGGAAAAGAAGATAAGATGTGAAAAGAGAAAGATATTTGATTAAGAGAACTATCCAAGGAGCTGTAAAGAATATTTTGATCAAGGAGGATCTAAAGGATAAGCCAGAACAATAATCTAAATCTACAATCTAGTTGCTTCATAAATCAGGTCAATCATTGTTACTTTCTAACAATTGTAGCAGTGAAGAAATCTCTAAACATAGTTGACTTAATAGTCATTTTGTAAATCCTTTAACTAGATGGAATTTCTATATTGAAGTGTCTTAAGAGCTCTAACAAGGCCACTCCTAATAGGGTGATTTAAATCCTTTAATAGGGTCACACCTAACAATGCGTTTTGTAACTTTTAATAGGGTTGGCTCCTAACAAGGCTCACTTTAGAAGAGTAAAAAGTTTTAAATAGTTGCATTGGTGGTTTTCCCAAATTGGGTTTCCATGCTAAATCTTGGTGTCTCATGTGGTCATGTTATTTTCTTATCACTTTATCCTTATGTAACTAAGTTACTAAAGGTTAATACACATTAATATATCAAATTTCTTTGTTAACTAAGTTACAGCGAATATCTAGTTCTAACCAAGCTATGAGTTTCAAGGTAGTTTGTATTGACATCCAAGGGATTTGGAATTATTTTAGTGGTAAATGATTCACCCATCCCCTCTTAATTACTCCTCTTATATTTCCAACAATTAGTATCAGAGAAATTGGTGCTTGTAGAAAAGCTTTCAAGGACTTAAGCTAAAGATCAAGATGTCTTATAGAAGAGAGATTCCTAAGTTGAACACAGATAACTTCAAAGCATGTCAAGATCTCATGAAGCTACATTTGGAAACTACTTGAGATATATGCCTAAAATTCCTAGACAATAAGTATGTGTCATCTCCTAATCCTTTGACTATAGATCAAATGGTAGAAAATAAGAATCACAACACAACGATGATTGACATTGCTTCTACTCTCAATTATGGTGAATTTCATGAAGTCAAAGATTGTCCTAGTACTCATAAAATTTGGAACAAGATGCAAAAGATATATGGAGGAGATGCCAATGTGAGGAAAGCCAAAGCTAAAATTTTAAGAGGTCAGTTTGATTAGATGGAGATAAGAGAAGATGAAAACATTACAAAATAAAGTGAGCAAATCAAAGCAAGTGTGGGTGCATTTAGAGCCTCATGAGGAAAATTTGAGGATACACCAGTACTCAGCGAGGTATTAAGAACTCTTCTTCTTATTTATGTAATTAGAATTCTAACTATTCAAGAGATGATATGTGATCCCAAAAATGATATAACTTTGGATGCACTAGTGGGAAGGTTAACAACTTTTGAGTTGGATAACTTTGATAAATATCTTCTTGGATCTCGCAACATAGAATCAACATTCAAAGAAAAACTAACCCTTGGCAAAAAGGAAGGAAACTCAAAAGAAAAATTGTCTATCAGTGAAGAAGATGAAGAATCTGTTGATGATCTCGAAGCTATTGAAGCTCTACTTGCAAGGAGGTTACCATAAGGAAAAGGTAAATATAAAGGAAAAATTCAATTGATTTTTTTTCTTGTAAAGAAGTTGGTCACATTGCTACAAGGTGTCCAAAAAAGGAAAGTAAAGATGATAGAAAATCCAACAAGTTCAAAGGCAACAAAGATTTCAAAAGCTACAAAGAATACAAAGACAAAGGTAAGAAATCTTATTATATTGCTAAAGATTCTGAAGCGATAATGAAGATGAAATGGTATATATTTCTATTAAATATGATGAGGAGGATGAGCATAATGAGAAGATGACACTTATTTCTCATGTAAGAAAGAATGGCGCATGGATAATAGATAGTGGTTGTTCCCATCGCATGACTGGTGATAAAATAAAGTTTGAAAACTTGGAGCACTATGATGGTAGAAGTGTTACATTTGGAAAAAATGAACCATGTTATGTGAAGGGAAAAGGTTGTATTGCATTGATTGATGGAATCAAATGTGATAATTCCTACAGGGTTAAAGGACTAAAACACAATCTTCTAAGTGTGGCACAACTGAACAATATTGGATTCAAGGTAGAATTCATGAATGGGAAGGCCAAGCTTCTAGATGGTAAAGGAAACCTAGTTGGAACTGGAAATTAGACAAAAGGTAACCTATTTTATCTTGGTCTCTCTGATAGCTCATGCTTCTTGGCATATGTAGAGGAAAGTTTTTTATGGAATTAAAGGTTGTATCATGTAAACTTTGATAATCTAGTTACTATAAGAAAAAACATAAGATTAAGAGGTATTCCAAAACTAAAGAAACCTAAAATGGTCATATGCAAACAATGTCAGATTGGAAAGATGGGTGAAACTAGCTTCAAAAGTAAGAATTTCAATACTAAAGAAGTCCTAGAATTAGTTCATACAGATTTTTGTGGACCAATAGGTATAGAGAGCTATACTGGAGATAAATTCTTCATTTTGTTTGTTGATTGTTATTCTAGGATGATGACTGTAATGTACTTAAAGGATAAATCTAAAGCTTTTCAAAAATTCAAGTGGTATCTAGCTAGAGTTGAGAAAGAAATAGGTAAGAAGTTAAAATGCTTAAGATCAGATAGAGGAGGAGAATTCATTTCTAATGAATTCAATGAATTCTGCAATGAAAGAGGAATCAAAAAACATGTATCTGCACCTGGTACACCTTAGCAAAATAAAATAGCAAAAAGAAGAAATAGATCCATCATAGATTGTGCAAGAACACTGATGAGCGAGAAAAATGTTGTAAGCAAATATTGGAAAGAAGCAATCTGCACAATAGTTCATACCTTGAACTGAATTCAACTAAAGAAAGGTAAAGATAAAACACATTAAAAATTATGGTATGGCTATAAACCTAATGTCTATTACTTCAAATTATTTGGAAGTAAATGTTATATCCTAAAAGAATCAAGGAAAGAAAATTGTGATGTGAAAAGCGATAAAGACATTTTCCTAGGATACACCAACAAGAGAAAAACATATAAATGTTTGATTCTTGGTACTCACAAGGTTATAGAAAGTGGACGTGTAAAAATTGATGTGTTTATAGAAAATAATGAAGAACAAAGAAGCAAAGAACCTAAGGATTACAAAAACTTTGTCTACTTTGAACTTGATACATTACCCAACATTCAATAGATTACCCCGCCTAAGTCACCCAAGTCTAGAGTGTCAATTGAGTTGTAGCTAGTGCAACCAAAGTTTGAAACAATTCAAATTGACTCTCAGATAGAGGAACCTAAGTCACAGTCTATGGGAACTGAGTCTTAGATAGCAGAAATAGAGAAGAAGTTGGAAATTCATAGAACCTTTAAGCATGGTGAATCAAGTGAATCAAATCTAGAATCTAGAAGTAAGATATGTGTTCTTTCTAGATATGTCAGAAGGCATCATGCACTTGAGAAAATAATTGGAGATCAAACAAAAGGCACAATGACAAGGAAAAAACTAAAAGGTACATGTTTTCTTACTAAATTTGAACCAAAATTGTTAATGATGCATTGAAAAATGAAAGTTTAATAGAGGCAATGAATGAAGAGATTGAACAAATTGAAAGAAACAATAATTGGACTCTTGTTCCTAGACCCAAGGATAAAAATGTAATTGGTACAAAGTGGGGATTTAGAAAAAAATTGAATGAAAATGGTGAAGTATCAAGGAAGTTTGTATTAACATCTAATAGATTTGGAATTATTTTATTGGAAACTTATTCACCCCTCCCCTCTCAGTTACTCCTCTTATACTATCAAGGAATAAGGTAAGGCTAGTGTGAAAAGGATAAGCTCAAGAAGAAGTTATAGAATATGGAGAAACATTTTCTCTTGTTGCTAGACTTGAAGGAGTTAGAACACTAATTGCATATGTTTCATTTAAAGGATTCAAAGTGTATTAACTAGATGTGAAATCAGGTTTCTTGAATGGAATTCTAGAAGAAGAAGTCTACACTAATCAGCCTGAAGGTTTCATTGATCCAAACAAAAGAGACATGGTCTGTAAGTTACACAAATTTTTATATGGTTTGAAGCAAGCTCCTAGAGAATGGTATGAGAGAATTCATGGGCATTTGGTAAAGATTGGTTTTCCAAGAACCAATGATAACAACGGTCTGTATATTAAAGAGGGACCACAAAACAAAATTTTCTAGTATAAATATTTGTGGATGATATCCTATTTATAGGTCATGATGACTTATACAAGTCATTCTTTGAAGAAATGAGGAAAGAGTTTGAAATGTCAATGTTTGGAAAAATAAAATTCTTTGTTGGTTTACAAGTTCATCAAATGAAGGACGACATTTACATTACTTAGTCAAAATATGTCAAGGAGATATTGAAGACCTTTGGAATAGAATATTCCAAACCAGTTCAAACACCTATGTCTATTGGACATAAGTTGTCCAAGGATGATGACTCAAAAGAGGTAAATTAGACTACCTATAGATCTATGATTGGAAAACTTTAGTATGTTGTTCACACAAGAGCTAATATTGCATTAGCAGTTGGTATAGTTGCAAGATTCTTTGCAAATCTTAGAGAAAAGCATATGATGGAAATCAAAAGAATTATGAGATATCTAAAAGGTACCCAAGACTATGGTCTATGGTACAAGAAAGGAGAGAACTTCAAGTTGAAATCCTTTATTGATGTGTTGGAATACTTTTAGAATAACTGAGGGGGGGGAGGTGAATCAGTTATCTAAGGTCCAGATGTATAAATAAAACTTTTCATAGCTTAGTGAACCCATAAAACATTTATCATCATGCATGCATCCATTAAGATTATACAATCACTTAAAAATTTGTAGGTTACTATCAAATCAATTTGTAGAAATGTAAACATGAAAGATAACAAATTCAACAACACATTTGACACAATGATTTATGTAGAAACTTAATTTGGTAAAAATTGTCAATAACATGCTACTCTTTTCCACTCTTCTGAAGTGATGTCCTATGAAAGGCAAACCCTGTTAAAGGTTACAATACACACTATTAAATGTGATCCTATTAAAGGATTTCAATCTCTATTAGGAGTGAGCCTTGTTAGAGGACTTTAAACCATTCACTTGGAATATTACTTGGTTAAAGGATTTACAAATGACTATTAGGTCAACCTTAATCCAAAGGATTTACCCTAGACTGATATAATTATTAGAGAGTAATAGTAAGGCTTGATTTGATAACAACTTACAACTCCATTTGTAGATTACAAATCTCTTTTCTAGTCCTCCATTAAGGTTTCCCTTCACACATTTTAGCTTTGATAGCCTGTTCGCCCTTCACACATTCATACCTTAAGCCTTCTTGCTTAACGTGCCAATGTAGACTCTTCTCTTATGTGACTTGATGAAGCAATGCCCTTGACTTCTTGTCTTCCTTAAGTTCTTGTACATGATAACCCTTGCTTCTGACCAACCATCCCTATAAATAGGAAATTAAGATCTTTTTCCAATCATTCTCCATCATCTAATTTAGGGTTAGGATAGATTAGGTAGGATTCAATGAATCTACCCCTTACTCCATATCAGTTCTACAAACTTTTGTTGAAAATATGATTGAAAAGCTCAATGTTGAAGATCAAAGAAGGAAGTTTGTTGTTAAAAGAATGTTTTCAATCATTGTTTTGTCATTGATGTCAAACCTGCTATTTGTAGGAATGACATTTGCTTATAAGATCCAAGTACTATCACTTAGTTGATTGATGAAGAGGATTTGATCAACAAGATGTAACAAGAGTATCTAAGGGAAAGGTTGAGTTATGATATTGTAATGAAGTGCAAGGATCAGTTAAGACAATGGTTAGATGATGTATTGATAACATACTCAAAGATATAGAGGTTGTTCACACTTAGAAACATTGGAGGAATAAGTTGTAACAAGGTTGACTACAAAGCCTAAACTAAGTTCATTATGGGTGTTGAGCAAGCTAGTTGAAGCTAAGAAAAGTATCAAGTGTTGAGCATTAGAAAATCTTAGTTGGTGCCAAGTGAACTTTAGGTATTGAGCATCAGTAAAATCATAGTTGATGCCAAGTAACACAGTATGTGTCAAGTGTCAAGATTTCAATAGTGTTGAGCTACTGCATTATTTCAAATGATGAAGATTTTCCAAATTTGAGCCGACATAGTTATTACCTTGAATTTTGTGAACTATTTGAAGGATAAGGATGATGAGCTGGTGGCATAGAATTCTATGTAAAGCATTTTTGGGTGATTCAAAAGCATTATTTAAGAAGTTTTTAGAGAAAAAAAACTATGGGTTAGATATAATGAATCCAACCTAATCCATACAAATTGAAATCAAAGGAAAGAAGAATCGAACGGGAAAGGAAGTTCCAGACTTCTTTTTAAGAAGTAATAAACTAAGAAGCAAATGCTGCTACTAAAGTGAAAAATTACAAAGTGATTAGAAGGGTTTCAAGGAGAAGGCATCTAGGAGAAGAACAGATCATAGAGCCTCTACTTCTACAAGTGGTCAAGAAGAGATTATTACACTAGTACATTGAGCATGGAGACTCAAGGAGACAAAGCTTGACAGGAGGGCAAGCTGACAGAGTTGTAGAGATTGAAGGCTAGGCAATGTAAAGAGTTGAAGAAGTGATCTAAGATCTGCAAGTTGATTTGTATATTGTAATTAGGTCAAAATCCCTAATTGTTACTCTCTAGCAATTGTATCGATTAGGATAGAAGAAAAATCCTATGGACTTAGGTTGGCCTAACAGCCATTTGTAAATCCTTTAACAGGGTGACATTCCAAGTGAATGTTCTAAAGTCCTCTAACTAGGCCCACTTCTAATAGGGTGGAGAAATTCTCTAACAAGGTGACATTTAACAGTGTATTGTAAGCCTTTAACAGGGCAGGCCTTTCACAGGGCATCACTTCAGAAGAGTGACAATTGAGTAGCATATTATTGGTGGTTTTTCCCAAATTGGTTTTCCATGTAAATTATTGTGTTATGTGTTATGCTTGCATGTTGATTTATAGTAACTTGCTAAACAATTGGTATCAGAGCCATCTGCTGATTTAATTTCAAGGTACTAGAAGTAGGAAGATCAAGATGTCCAAAAGAGAAGTTCCCAAGCTCAAAAAATATAACTTTGTTGCATGGTAGAGTCTGATGAAATTAAATCTTGGATCAATTGGTGACTATGCACAAACCTCAATTGAAACAAAACATGTAAATCCAGCTGGACCTCTTACTGTAGATGATTTGAGCAAAATGAAGCAGCACAATTAGGCAATGTTGGAAATTGCCTCTGCACTTAGCTATCCAGAGTATGACAACATCAAAGATTGTGATACTGCATGCAACATGTGGAAAGCCCTAATAGATATCTATGGAGGAGATCAAAATTTCTAGAGAGAAAAGAGAGAAAGCCTCAAAGGAAAATTTGATGACATGAAAATGGAGGAAGGTGAAAATGTTGCTCAATATGCTGCTAGAATGAAAGAAGTGGTAAGTGCAATAAGAAGTCTAGGTGGTCAATTGGAAGAAGAAATTGTCAACAAGAAATACTTGAGAACTCTGCTCCCTATCTATGCTATTAGAGTTTTAGCCATCCAAGAGCTAAGGTGTGTACAAGGAAACACACTAACCTTTGAAGGTATAGTGGGAAGACTTACTGCATTTGGGTTATCCAACTTTGACGACTACAGATCTAAGAACCTTGAATTTTGTTTCAAGGCCAAGATGACAATAAAAGACACTGAGGAGGAGACATCAAACAAGAGGAGAAGAAAATGAAAACATGCATCCAGTGATAGCAGCATAGATGAGGAAGATGTGGAACAGTTGGAAGCATTACTGGCTAGAAGATTCCATAGAGGCAATGGTAAGTTTAAAGGTAAGCTTCCTATCATATGTTTCAATTGCAATGAAGTAGGTCATATTACTACAAGGTGTACAAAAAAGAAGAATTATAAAGGTGGAAATAAGTACAAGAACAAGAGAGAAGATGATAGCAAAGACTACAAGGAAAAAGGAAAAAGATGCTACATTGTTGAAGAAGATTCTGATGAGAATGATGATGAAGTAGTTTATGTGGCCATGAAGGATGAATCAAATAAAGATGAAGATGAAGCAACAACATTAGTTACATGTGTGAATAAGAATGACAAGTGCATCATAGACAATGGATGCTCACATCACATGACAGGAGATAAAAGTAAGTTCATTACCTTTACTCGATATGATGGAAATAGTGTTAGATTTGGTAATGATGCTCCATGTCAAATCAAAGGAAAAAGCTCAATTAAACTTATAGAGACAATATCATGTGATAATGCATACTATGTTGAAGGATTGAACTACAACTTGTTGAGTGTATCACAGTTAGGCAATGTGGGTTGCAAAGTAGAATTTTGAAACAAAATTGCCAAGATCTATGACACTGATGGAAATCTGATAGGAAAAGGTGAAAAAACTAGGAGTAACTTGTTTTACCTAGATATGGAAGATGCAACCTATCTTGTTGTTACACTTGATTATGTGTGGTTATGGCATAAAAGGTTGTGTCATGTTAATTTTGACAATCTGATTAGCATTAGCAAAAAGAATAAAGTCAAAGGGTTGCCTAAACTAAAGAAACCTGAAAACACAATTTGTAAACAATGTTAACTAGGGAAGATGATTAAGTCTAGTTTCAAAAGAAAAAAACATATACTTCCAAAGAAGTACTAGAATTAGTCCATACAGACTTATGTGGTCCAATAGAAGTGCAAAGCTACCTAGGAGATAGATACATAATGTTATTTGTAGATGACTATTCTAGGATGATGACTGCTATGTTCTTGAGTCAAAAATCTGATGCATTTCAAATGTTTAAGTGGTATTTGGCCAGAGTTGAGAAGGAAATAGGAAAGAGTCTAAAGTGCCTAAGGTCGGATAGAGGAGGTGAGTTTACATCAAAATAATTTGAGATATTCTGCAATAATAAAGGTATCAAAAGGCAAACATCAGCACTAAGAACTCCACCTCTTAATGGTATTGTTGAAAGAAGGAATAGATCAATGATAGATTGTGCTAGAACTTTGATGATGGAGGAAAATGTTTCTCTAAAGTACTGGAGAGAATTTGTAAGTAATGTAGTCTACACACTAAATAGAGTCCAAGTCAAGAAAGATACAAATGCAACACCTTTTAAATTGTGTTATGGTCACTCACCTAATGTTAAACATTCCAAAGTCTTTGGTTGTAAATGTTATATTTTTAAAGACACTAGAAATGGAAAGTTTGATGCAAAGAGTGATGAAAGCATATTCCTTGGCTATTCCACTGGAAGTAAGGCATATAAGTGTTTGAATACTAACACTAATAAGATTGTGGAGAGTGCAAATGTAAATTTTGATGAACATGCAGAAGTTCAAGTTGATGAAACTAAGCAATCAGAGGATTATAGATCCTTTATATACTTCTATGAAGGAATGACTGTTGAAGACAATGTTGCAAATCAAGTTGGGAATTAGCAAAATTTCAATATCAGTCAAGTCACAGCCAGTGAATGCTGACCTACATTCAGAAGTTGAGTTGCAGAATGTAGAAAATGCACATTCTAGCTCTGAAAATAGTATACATGAAAGAGATGATGAAGTACCAGATGGAGAAGAAAAAAATAACTCTGAAGCTAACGGATCAAATATGGGAAGAAGAACATAACCAAGGTTAGCTAAGTATGTAAGAAGACATCACCATGCAGATCAAATCATTAGTGACAAAGATGCAAGACCAATGACAAGGAATAGACTAAGGAATGAATCATGTCTACTAAGCAAGGTTGAGCCCAAAATAGTGAAAGATGCACTACACGATGATGACTGGTATAAAGCTATGGAAGAGGAGATAGATCAGATTGAGAAGAACAAAACCTGGACCCTAGTTCCTAGACCAGCTAATAAGAATGTAATTGGTACCAGATGGGTGTTTAGGAACAAACTTAATGAGAATGGTGAGATAACTAGAAACAAAGCCATATTAGTTTGCAAAGGCTATGCACAAGAAGAAGGACTGGATTATGGGGAAACATTTGCCCCTGTTGCAAGAATGGAAGGAGTAAGGACATTACTTGCATATGCTACATACAAAGGTTTCAAAGTCTACCAAATGGATGTGAAATCAGCTTTTCTAAATGGTATACTAGAAGAGCAAGTCTACATAGAACAACTAGAAGGATTTTTTGATGATAAGAACAAGGATATGGTCTGCAAATTGCACAAGGCACTCTATGGCTTGAAGCAAGCACCTAAAGCATGGTATAAGAGACTACACAAATATCTTGTGAAGATAGGATTTGAGAGAACAGATGACAAAAATAACTTGTATATCAAAGCTGAAAAAGGTAAAGACATTTTGATATCAAAAATCTTTGTTGATGATATAATATTTGGAGGAAAAGATGTTCTATGCAAAGATTTTGCTGATCAAATGAAGCATGAGTTTGAGATGTCAATGTTTGGAGAAATTAAATTCTTTGTTGGTTTGTAAGTACATCAATTGAAGAATGACATATTTGTGACCTAATTCAAATACATCAAGGAGATACTCATGAAATTTGGATTAGAAGAGTCAAAACTAGTTAGCACACTAATGGTAATAAGACATAAGCTATCTAAGAATGACAAATCAGCTGAAGTAAATCAGACATTGTGGTGTAGGAGCACATTAAATACAAGAACATGAGAAAGTTAAGATTCATTATTTGTGATATTAAATACATTTGAGTCATTTATATTGTATTTGGGTCAAGTTGTAAAGGTTATGAAGCCATTTTTTGTCAAAAATATAAAAGTTGCATAAAAAGTTGTAAAATGCAACATTGAGAAAGTTGCTAATAATAGAAAAATGATGTAAAAAGGTATATGGTTGGTCTTGGGGGTAGTTAGGAAGGTTTATAACTATCAAATGGATATAAAAACCATTGTATGGTCAAACCAAATCAATTTGGAGAAGAGGAAATACTTTGATACATTTTTGGTGCATTTTATTGTTGTGGTTGTGATTGGTTTTTTTAGTTTTAGAGTAGTTTCCAGGTCTTTTACGGCCATGTATAGCCTGAAAACCACATAATATAGTAATTTATATATATTATGATGAATCCTTCTTCTCATTCTTTTGGTTTGGTTCAATTTTATGAAGAAATGAATAAGTTATGAGTATTTTGGTGAAAGTGGATGTTTGTAGATTTGAGATTCGCTGAATATAGTCATGTTGCAGCGTGTGGTGCAAACATATTTTGGAGACTCAGGATCTCTAATGATATTAATTGGAAATATATGTGAACTAACTTTCATTTCCAACTGGTTTGAATCATTTTCATTTAGATTTGCGAAAGTTATGAAGATTTGAGTGAGAACTGGTTTTTAAATGCCTTCAATGGTGTTGCAGAAAAAGATTTGATATTATACAATGATTTATGAATGAGAAAATAAAATAACTTATATATTTAGAAACTAGACTTAGAAATGGATACTGTAGAATTGGTTTGGTATTATTTAAATTTATTTTGAGAAAGTTATTTGATTCCCTAAGAAGGGTTAATGGTTTGGCTCCTGATTTATGAGAGAAAATATGGGTCTTGGTTCAAAGTACATAATTTATAATCTGATTATTGTATTGGTCTCAACTTTGGGTATATTTTAGAATTACTAATTTGGAAAAATTCCTCCAAATGGTGTTTCAAGAAGATAATTAGAACTGAAGTTATGAACAATGCAATCAGACATAGCAATCTGATTGTGTGAGTGAAGATGTTGTCTTTATTGGTGTATAATGTCAGGGTTCTTTGTTGTAATTTTTGAGATGTTCTTGGTTCCTTGAGGGTGTACCAGAATATTTTGAATCCCTTGAGTTGAACTAATATTCCTTGAAGATAAATACAGAGGGATCTGCATCAGATTGGTATCAGAGCTTGAAGATCTTGAGTGTGTGGGTAGAGCGCCAAGGGAGGCAATCCACACCAGAACCTTGAAGAATTGGTATTTTTTTTGTTGATGGGTTTTGATTGTAGATGCTTATCCATATTGCTTCATATGAAGGTTGGGATGTATGGGTAGACAAGATAAGGTCTATCATAACCGTTCTCCAATGGAGATAAAGCTGGGTAGAAGTTGCATGGCACAAAGAAGGTGAGGCATCTTCTAGGATCTACTATTGGGTAAGATGAATGGTCAAGGGCCAAGGATTGGTCTAGTTGATTGCCAAGAGACTAGCGAGAGAGGGAAAGAGGAGGAATCCTAGGTGAGGCATAGGGGAGAGTTTGAAGTAGCAATGGTAAAGATGGATCTCTTACTGATAAGGCACCGTGGAAGTTGCAGCCATTAATGCTCCACTAACAGGAGTATTTGAGAAGATAATTTTGAGGACAGTCATGTGTCCTTAAGGAAAAAGATGATGGTAATAAAGGCATGAAGAGGAAAAGTCAAATGAAGTTGAAGATGAAGATTTTTTTCATTATTGTTATTTTTTTTGCAGGTTATGGCACACCATTCCAAGAGACTTGGAAACTTTTCAAGTTTGGGAGTATGGTGCAGGAACACATTAAATACAACAACATGAGAAAGTTAAGATTCATTATTTGTGATATTAAATACATTTTAGTCATTTATATTGTATTTGGGTCAAGTTGTAAAGGTTATGAAGTCATTTTTTGTCAAAAATGTAAAAGTTGCGTAAAAAGTTGTAAAATGCAACATTGAGAAAGTTGCTAATAATAGAAAAATGATGTAAAAAGGTATATTGTTGGTCTTGGGGGTAGTTAGGAAGGTTTATAACTGTCAAATGGATATAAAAACCATTGTATGGTCGAACCAAATCAATTTGGAGAAGAGAAAATATTTTGATACATTTTTTATGCATTTTATTGTTGTGGTTTTGATTGGTTTTTTTAGTTTTAGAGTAGTTTCCAGGCCTTGTACGTACATGTGCAGCTTGGAAACCATGTAATATAGTAATTTATATATATTATGATGAATCCTTCTTCTTATGCTTTTGGTTTGGTTCAATTTTATGAAGAAATGAATAAGTTATGGGTATTTTGGTGAAAGTGAATGTTTGCAGATTTGAGATTCGCTGAATATAGTCATGTTGCAGTGTGTGGTGCAGACATATTTTGGAGACTCAGGATCTTTAATGATATTCATTGGAAAGATATGTGAACTACCTTTCATTTCCAACTAGTTTGAATCATTTTCATTTAGATTTGGGAAAGTTATGAAGATTTGAGTGAAAACTGGTTTTTAAATGCCTTCAATGGTGTTGCAGAAAAAGATTTGATATTATACAATGATTTATGAATGAGAAAAGAAAATAACTTATATATTTGGAAACTAAACTTAGAAATGGATACTTTAGAATTGGTTTGGTATTATTTAAATTTATTTTGAGAAAGTTATTTGATTCCCTAGGAAGGGTTAATGGTTTGGCTCCTGATTTATGAGAGAAAATATGGGTCTTGGTTCAGAGTACATAATTTATAATATTATTATTGGATTGGTCTCAACTTTGGATATGTTTTAGAATTACTAATTTGGAACAATTATTCTAAATGGTTTTTCAAGAAGATATTTAGAACTGAAGTTAGGAACAATGCAATAAGACATAGCAATCTGATTGTGTGAGTGAAGATGTTGTCTTTATTGGTGTATAATGTCAGGGTTCTTTGTTGTAATCTTTGAGATGTTCTTGGTTCCTTGAGGGTGTACCAGCTTATTGTGAATCCCTTGAGTTGAACTAAGATTCCTTGAAGATAAATACAGAGGGCTCTACATCACATTGTATAGATCAATGATTGAAAATTTGTAGTATGGTGTACATAGTAGACCAGACATTGCATTAGTTGTTGGAATAGTGACAAGATTTTCTATAGAACCAAGAGAAAATCACCTGATGGTAGTAAAGAGAATATTGAGGTACCTAAAAGGGACTTATGACTATATTTTGTACTACAAGAGAAGTGAAATTTTTGAACTAAAAGAATACACTGATGTAGATTAGGGAGGCAACATTGATGATAGAAAAAACACCAGCAAAGGAGCACTTTTCTTGGAAAAAAGATTGATTACATGGACCAACAAAAAGAAAAGTTGTACCTCATAGTCCACTACTGAAGCTAAATATGTAGTAGATACTATAAATTGCACCAATATTATATGGATCAAACATTTGTTGCAAGGTATGAAGGAAGAGGTAAATGAACCTGTTATACTTTATTGTGATAATACAAGTGTTATCAACATATCAAAGAACCATGTAATGCATGCTAAAACCAAGCATATTGCAATCAAGTATCACTATGTAAGAGAATTGGTGGAAGATAAACAAGTGAAGATGGAATATGTTAGCTCAAAGGAATAGATTGCTAACATCTTCACAAAAGAACTACCTAAAGATGCTTTTGAGTATCTTAGAGGTAAGTTACGGGTGATACCCCTATCTAAGGGTACTTAAGAAAAGGCAAGACTCCATTGCATCAAATGAGCTGATTGTTGAAGATTTTACACATTGATGTAGAGGATACCAACTTTAGGATTCATGCCTAAAGTAATTGAAGTACTAAAGTTCCAAATTAGTCACAAGCAAGGTGGTAGAGGGAGAAATTGAAAGAGCCTAAAAATGCTACACTTGAATATTAAGATGTTGAAACAGTATGCCTTTAGCATTGTTGTCAAAGAGGGAGAAATAGCAAGAAACTGATCAATGGCATTTGATCAAAAGTATGAGGGAGAAATGTCAAGAAAAGGTAGAAACTGATCAAGTAAAAATTGAGGGAGAAATAGTAGAACTAGTCAAAAGTTGATAGGAGAAGATGCAAAAGCTGAACAAGAATAGTAGGAGATGAGTAATGCATACAAAGGGAGAAAACAAAGGAAGAGGTTACAACAACTAAGAGGGAAATGTGAGAACTAATGGTAACACAATTTTCTTTTTGGCATTTGACTTACTATTCTAACCTAGTTAGCTTGTGGTTGAATAGTTTAGTCTGATGGTTGATCAGTTTGGTTTTCCATCAATGCCAAAGAGGGAGATTGTTGGAAATCTGATTGAAAAGCTCAATGTTGAAGATCAAAGAAGGAAGTTTGTTGTTAAAAAAATGTTTTCAATCATTGTTTTGTCATTGATGTCAAACTTGCTATTTGTAGGAATGTCATTTTTTTATAAGATCCAAGTACTATCACTTAGTTGATTGATGAAGAGGATTTGATCAACAAGATGTAACAAGAGCACCTAAGGGAAAGGTTGAGTTATGATATTGTAATGAAGTGCAAGGATTAGTTAAGACAATGGTTAGATGATGTATTGATAACATACTCAAAGATACAAAGATTGGTCACACATAGAAACATTGGAGGAATAAGTTGTAACAAGGTTGACTACAAAGCTTAAAATAAGTTCATTAGTGGATGTTGAGAAAGCTAGTTGAAGTTGAGAAAAGTATCAAGTGCCGAGCATTAGAAAATCTTAGTTGGTGTCGAGTGAACTTCAAGTGCCAAGCATCAGTAAAATCATAGTTGATGTTGAGTAACACAGTATGCGCCAAGCATCAAGATTTCAATAGTGCCGAGCTACTGCATTATTTTAAATGGTGAAGATTCACCAAATTTGAGCTAACATAGTTGTTACCTTGAATTTTGTGAACCATTTAAAGGATAAGGATGATGATTTGGTGGCACATAATTCTACGTAAACCATTTTGGGGCGAATTCAAAAGGATTATTCAATAAGTTTCTAGACAAAAAAATATGGGTTAGATACAATGAATCCTATCTAATCCATATGAATTGAAATCAAAGGAAGGAAGAATTGAGTGGGAAAGGAAGTTCCAGACTTCTATTTAAGGAGTCATAGACCAAGAAGCAAATTTTGTTGTTGAAGTGCCAAATTATGAAGTGATTAGAAGGGTGTCAAGGAGAAGGCATCTAGGAGAATAATAGAGCACAGAGCCTCTGTTTCTACAAGTGGTCAAGAAGAGATGATTGCACTGGTACATTGAGCATGGAGACTCAAGGAGACAAAGCTTGAAAGGAGGGCAAGCTGACAGAGTTGCCAAAATTGAAGACCAGGCAATGTAAAGAGCTGGAGAAGTGATCTAAGATCTACAATTTGAGTTGTATGTTGTAATCAGGTCAAAATCCCTAATTATTACTCTCTAGCAATTGTATCAATTAGGATAGAAGGAAAATCTTATGGACTTAGGTTGGCCTAACAGCCATTTGTAAATCCTTTAACAAGGTGGCATTCCAAGTGAATTTTCTAAAGTCCTCTAACCAGGCCCACTTCTAACAGGGTAGATAAATCCTCTAACAAGGTCACATTTAATAGTGTTTTGTAAGCCTTTAACAAGGTAGGCCCTTCATAAGGCATCACTTCAGAAGAGTGAGAATTGAGCAGTTGTTTTTTTCAAATTAGGTTTCCACATAAATCACTATGTTATGTGTTCATCTTTTATGTGTTATGCTTGCATGTTGATTTATAGTAACTTGTTGAATAGGAAATTTAAAGCTTGGATGAATCTATGGTTGAAAGGGCTTACTACACTTGGTGGAAAAGTTTGAATTGGACATGTTGGACCTTGAATAACCGATTCAACCCCCCCTCCCCCCCACTCTCAATTATTCTAAAGAATTTCTAACAACTTGTCCTTTAATCCTCTTTGAATTCACTTCAAAATGGTTTACCTTGAATTATGTGCCACCTGCTCATCAATCTTATCTTCCACCTGGTTCACAAATCCAAGAAAACAAACTTGTTAGCTCAGATCCACCGAATTCATGATCTTTCAAATAATGTAGCCACTTGGCATTAACTTGCTTCTAATGCTCAGTACACACTACATTGCTCGACATCCTCTATAGAATCACTTAGCATGAACTAAAGTTTACTGGTGCTCGACATCAACTAAACTTTACTTGACATCCACTATTTTTCTTAGCATACACTAGAATAAACTTTTACTCAACTCCAACTAATTTTCTACTCATCTTGCACTAACATTTCTCGACACCTACTATCCACTCGGTCAAGCTTGGTAGAGAAACTTTGTTTAACTTGTTCTTCTAAATTTTCTTAGTGTAATTAGCCTTTACAACCTTAAGTAGATTATCAATACACCATGTTATCATTGTCTTAATTGATTCTTGTACTCCTTTGTATATCATAACTCAAACTTTCCTCTAGGTGCTATTGTTACATCTTTTGATCAAATCATCTTCATTAATCAAATAAGTGATAGTACTTAAATCTTGTAAGTAGTTATCTTAACAACAAATAGAAGGTTTGACATCAGTGAAAAAACAATGATTAAAACATATTGATCATACTTGTGACAATTTGTTCTCAATAGTCTCCTTCTTCAACATGATGCTAATTCATATGGAAACATTTATGACAAGAAGAGTAGTAGTGGAGGAGAATTAATTCTTGGAAAGATGTTAGTATCTTGGACAAGTAAGAAGCAAAATTGCATCTCTCAGTCTACATCAAAGGCTGAATATGTTGCTAAAATAATCAATTGCTCCAACATAATGTGGTTCAAACAACTATTATCAGGAATGAAGGATGAAATCAAGGATCTAGTGGTTATCTATTGTGATAACACAAGTGCAATAAATATATCTAAAAATCTAGTCATGCACACCAAGAAAAAACACATTGCAATCAAGTATCATTTTCTAAGAGAATTAGTTTGAGATAAAGAGGTTAGATTGGAATATCTTAACACAAAGGAATAGGTTGTTGACATATTTACAAACCATTACCTAAGTATGTATTTCTTTATCTAAGAGGAAAGCTAGGGGTCATTACCCTATCTGATGCTCACTAGAGTACATATTACTAACACATTAACCAAACTACTATGAAGATCTACCAAGTTGATGCAAAGAAGTTAGAGCTCATTGCAAATGAATCAATACATCAAGTACATTATAAAATTGCTATGCCAAGTCTTTGTCATTTGATGTCAAAGATGGAGAGAATCATGTCATTGAGAGAAATTTGTGTAACCAAAGAAGAATTGGAGGCATTAATCTGCAAGAGGGAGAACTTGATTTGATGGAGTCTGAAGATAAGATGGTAGGGGGAGAATCTCTAAGGGAGTTCTCATAGATGGATAGAGAATTAGAATGAAACTAAGGATATTATAAAAATATTATAAATCATTTTATTGCTCTAAGTTTTCTTTTATTAATGACATGTTGTGTTTCCATCAATGCCAAAGAGGAACATTGTTGATAAAATATATTCAATTTATATTGTCATTGATGTTACAAAAAAATTATACTCTTATCAAGCACTTCCAGTTGGAACCAAGTTCAGATGACTCTAGAATTCGCTAACAAAAAGTTCAAAAGAAGCCAAGTTTAGGAATTCCTATGTAAACTAAGTCAAGTTGGTTACTGAGGAACTTAGTTGTAACCGAGTCACCTAGTTTCAACCAACCTCTAGCATATTAGCTTTATCCATTTGTTGGTTTATGCAAGCCAACTCAGTAGATTTTATTTGTTTGTTTGTAAGGGTATTCAAGCCGACTTGACAATGGATTTCACTTATATGAAAGGTTGAGATGTAGATTGAATAGAGTGTATAAGAGGAAAAGAAGATAAGATACAAAAAGAGAAGGATATTTGATTAAGAGTAGAGTACCAAAGGAGCTACAAAGAACATTCTGATCTAGGAAGATCCAAAAGATAAGCTAAAATAGTGATCTCAATCTGCAATCCAATTGCTCCATAAATCAGGTCAATCATTGCTACTCTCAAAAAATTGTAGCAATGAAGAAATCTCTTAATAGTGTTGACTTAACAATTATTTTGTAAATCATCTAACTAGGTGGAATTTCTTGATTTAAGTATCATAAGACCTCTAGCAAGGCCACTCCTAATAGGGTGATTTAAATACTTTAACAGGGTCACACCTAACAATGTGTTTTTTAACCTTCAATAGGGCTAGTTCCTAATAGGGCTCACTTGAGTGAAAAGTTGTAACTAGTTGCATTGGTGGTTTTCCCAAATTGGGTTTCCACGTTAAATCTTGGTGCCTCATGTGTTCATATTATTTTAACTAAGTTACTAAAGGTTAATACACATTAATATATCAAATTGCTTTGTTAACCTAGCTATAGTGAAAATCTAGTTTTAATCGAGCTATGATTTTTAAGGAATTTTGTATTGACATCTAAGTGATTTGGAATTTTTTTAGTGGTATCTGATTCACCCCTCCCCTCTTAGTTACTCCTCTTATATTTCCAACATAAGTAACACCCACTAGAGGAAAATAAAATATATATAAAGGGCACAAGGCTTCATATTAGGGAAGGTCATCACATGGTCAAATAACTTGAGTTACCCTAGACTGGTCTCCCACTAAAACATAGACCCTTAAGCATTGAGTTATCTTGGACTGGTCTCTCTAGACTCCAAACCCTCATTATATGACACATGAAAAACCAGAATATCATCCCATTTCTATCCTTACCATATAAGTGCATTCAAGACATTGGAACCACAACATCTCTATTTATCTTTTAAATGTATATTTAATTATTTTAATTACTATGCTATCACTTATTACACAACTTGTGATAGGTTAGCCTGGCACTGGTCACTAGACATGAACTTGTACTTTCATTTTGAAACATTGAGGAGAAGTCAAACTTTTAGTCAAAATTGAGATGGATCAAGGATATCAAGCACAAGAGGCTAGGAACTAAAATAGGGCATACATAAGAAAGAAATTGCATACGGATACAATTTATAATTTTATATTTAACCCCCACTTTAGTGAGAGGATGATAATGCATTCATAGTCTTGGTAAATTGGAACATAACATTGAAACCCCTTCATCAAGGTATAAGAGGAACATTGAGCCCCTAAGAAATTTAGGACCTTAAACACATAAAAATAAAGAGAGTGATGACATGACTATGCTAGCCTAGTAAGGTTAAGCTTATTGTGAGACATGTAGAGAGATTGCATAATGGAGAATTGAATAGTCTAAAAACTTGTGCCATGTAAGTCAACTCGCCCAAAGGAGAACCAAGAAAACCATGGCATGAGAGAAAATATTATATAAAATGCTGCAAAGTATAACCAAGAAAATAATTGTATACAAGATTCAAATGTTCTAAGATAAGATTAAAAAAAAAGTAGAGTTCACTAAGTAACGTGAATAAATGATTACATAAATTGATTGCAGTGTGTGCATAAAGTGTAACAACTAGCAGAGTGTTTGCTCCTACAGTAACGTGATTGAATATTCCTTACTAGGTGAAATGGATTTAAGGTATCATACATACATCTAAAAGAGAAGTATGTTTCTACTATGATATGCACCCAAATAAGGTAAAAATCAAGGGCAATGAAGCACATGAAAAATATACCACATATAGGATTCCACATAAGATAATAAAACAAGGTCTTTTGTGTCAACATGCTAGAGAAAAAATAGAGCTATGGCTCACAATTTTTAGCATTGTCCCAAAGTAGACAACACTTGGTATATTTATGATACAATATACATCTATGAAATAGTATATATACAACATATAGAAGAATTCAGATGCAAATAGAAAAACTTTACAATGGATTCAATCATTTTATTACCTTAATAAAATGAAATAAGAAGCACCATCCAAATATAGATTAACATAACAAAAATAGTATCAAGTTACACATCAAGGGGGAAGCATGCTATGTATAAGAAAACATACAAAAGCATATAGTACACAAGAAAAACTAGTCAAGAAAACTATCTACCTCCTAATATTTCTTATCATTATGTAGAGATTGTGGACAAGACATAAGAGGAGAAATATCAAGCATGATATATTGAGCTGCAATAAGTTCTAAACAAGAACCACACTTTAATGATGAGTCATTGATTTTGTTACTAGAAGCTAGGATTCATGCTTTAGAATGTCTTAAAAACATTCTTGATTTTTTGTCACTTAGATAGAGGATGGGTTCTTTGGATAAAGAGGAAGATGAGCCAACATGGTGTGATGTGTCATACATATTATTTTCATTCCACATTCTTTTGAGATTGAGTGTGGAGCTAAGGGTATATGTGTTTCATGTTACATCTATTAAGTTTGACCTAATTGATGTTATTATGTTTTGCATTTGGCATATAAAGGTGTACATCCTTTGGAGATTGAGGCATGAGTTGTGTGTGACTCCAAATATATATTGTGAAGTAAAATAGTAAAAATGTTCAGAAATACAATGATGACATCAATTATAGATGTACGATAAATGATTTGTAATCAGCAATTAGAAAATGTGCTTTTATTTAGCTTACTCACTATTGGAATTTAGGGAAAGGTAAGGTGCTGGGGGGGAGGAATTAGTACCTTCCAAAACTTTTGACCCTTAACAATTTCTTTCTCTCTTTATGATTCATATACATTTGCATATATACCCATAAACTTATAGGATTAAATGAAAGAAAATAAGACTAATCTACTTCACCATGAACACATAATACACATCATCAAATCAACACATTTGACTCTATGATTTGGTATTACAGTGAGGATGGTACCCACAAATCCTTCACTACTATAGCATAAAGGTTGATTGTTAGGGAATACAAGTATGTCACTTCTGGTGGCTTACCCTATTAGGAGTAATACAAGTCTTTGCTGCTATAATGGTGAGAAGGTAATAGTAGTGACCTAATTGAAATGTAGCTTAATTTTCCTATTCAAAACTCCTTTATGCTCAGTACTAATATATCACCTTCTATGATTAATGTCATTGGTTCTTCCTTTGTTGTTATTGGGTACCCCTATTCTATAGTAGATTCATCATACTATAATTCCATCGACGTAACCTTGTCTCATAACCTTCTCACCAACTCAACAATAACTAATGTGTTCTAGACATGTCCTTGTATAGGAATCTTTTTACCTTTGCAATTTTATAACCTAATTAGGGTTTAGAAACTTTTGGAGTTTGCATATGATCAAAATATACGATTTAAATTCATGCTTATCATCATGTTTATCAACCTTATATTTTATTGGTCCACATTGTACATTGGGATCATCAATAATCAAATATTTATTCCCAATAAATATCCTCAAATATTCTTCTTGATATTGGTAACATTTTTCCTTCTCGATAGGATTGAATTAAATTGATTTTATTGAATTCATAAACATTTATGTCCATCATGTATAGCTCAGTAATACTTCACATTCTTGGTCATTTATGATGATGTCCTATAGTAATAACATTTCTCAATTACGATACTTGGCTCGCTCAATTAAGCCTTCACTCATTTTATATATAGTTTCTCAATAATACACTTGTGCTCAGTTACTATATCCACTTGGTAACAACTGTACTCAATCATCATTATGTTTAATTCTCATACTTCACTTTATTCCTTCCCATACTCAATAACTATACTCTTATTTGGTAACTAAGTTCACTAACCTAACTTTCTAATATTCAACGATTGTGCTTTTTACATTAATGACAACACTTTAATTCTTATAGGCGTAACATTCTTCCCTTTTTACATTAGTGGCAAAAACTTCTATACCTTGTATTTTTTTAAACCTTTCACAAAAACTATTTTTTAAGCATTGTGTTTGTAAGCATTGTATTTTGAATCAGTATATCTCTAGCATAATCATATCATATTTAGACTCAGACTCCCCCTATCAACATAGATATATATTTCCCCTTTTTTTATAATATTGTCAAAAAGTAATCTCAAATATGAAAATTTTCTACATAGTACACTCATAATTTGTTAAATAAATGCTTGTAGAAATTCTCGATATTGTCTAATGTAGAGTTCCATACATTTTTGCTAGCTTTTAGAGTGAGTTCCTCAACATGTAGTTGTGTACTAAGATCTAACAAGTGTTTAATAATTGATAAATCAAGTGTGGAAATCAAATCTTTGGCCTTCTTCACATGTTTTTGCATGATCTCAATATGAGGTAGTAACAAAGCTTTGATTTTATTTAATTCTACTCTCATGTTGTCCTCTTCTTTCCTCAATTCATGTTGAACATCTAGAAAGTGTTTAACCTTTGAAATTTAAACTTGAAAATACCATGGTTCAACAACTAAACTATCAACTCTATTCTTGAGATCCTCATCAATTATCCTCAGCTTTTCCTTAATATCCTCTATAAAAGATGAAACATTACACAATTTATAGAGTAATATAATTAGTACCTTTGTAATGTCCTCCATCTCACTAATTGTAGATGATAATTTCCCTTGTTGGATGGAAATTGATTGTCCAACCTTTTTCATTTCCTTTTGCCCTAACTTCTTCTTTGATATCTTCATTAACTTTTCATAAGCATCAATATCTTGTGCACTTACCTATTCTACAAGTGATGCAAGTTGATCAATGATTTGTTCTTTTTTATCTAAGGGTATGTTGGGAAAAATCTATTGTAGAATATCCTTAATATCTTAACACTTGTTTATTCTTTGTTTCTTATATTGGTTTGTCTTGAGCATATTTTTTCGTGCATAATTCACCTTTTTCTTTTAAAGCTTTAGGATCAAGCTTGCATGGGTCATAGTCATGAATCAAAATAACTTGAACTTCTCCTCCTTCTCCTCCTCCTCTTTGGAAGTAATGAGATAGTGCTTGGTTCTTCTCCTCTTTGGAAGTAATTGATATAGTTCTTTGGAACAATTTAGGTGGCATTTTGAATCTTTCTTTATATTAAAATAATCATTTATATTTACGTTTACATTTGGTGTTTTTTTTGCAATTGTAGGTGCTACATAATCATGAACTTTTTCAATGACAGGTGCATTTTCAAGTATATGCATTCTGGCTGCCTTGACATATGGTTGATCTTTAGAGGGTTTCTTGGCCATATCCATGATATCTTGATCTTCATTAACTTCTTTGTTGAGGTATTTACCTATCATTTCTTCAATTAAGACTTCTTCTTCTGCGTCCTTTTTCATTCTAAGTATGTCATCAATAATATTTTGGATAAATGTATCTTCAAAATTATCTTCTCTATTATCAAGTTTAATATGTTGTGTTGGTTTGATATCTAATACATGAATTGCTTCCTTGGCATCCTTTATTTTGAATATTTTCTTTCACATCTTGATATCATCTTGTTCAACTTCTTGAATCCTTCCAGTCAATGCCTTTAATGATCTATGCTTATGCATAAACCTATCCTAGTAGTTTTGCATTGCTTCATCCATTTTTGGTACTATCAAGTTTGGCATAGTGATTGCAAGTGTACTTTCTCTCATGATCCTATTGATATTCAATGCATATCTCCATCTCATAACAATCTTATTATACAGGTCTTCTAGAATCATGTTATAAAATTCAACAGGTACATACTTAAACTTATACATCATGTCAATAATGGCTTCTTCAAGTTTAAACTTATCTACCTCATTCAATGTGAGATACCTAAAGAGTGTAAAGGAAACTAATCCTCTAGTTTCCATTATCGAATATGCAATCTCATCAATTGTCTTGGGCACTTAATTCTTTACTACTTTGAAATGAGTTATATCATCTGACTCACTTTTGTCACTACCTTCCTCAATAATTAACTATTTTCTCTTTGTCAATTTATTGGTAGATGATTGACCAATCTTTCTCTTTTGTTAAGTTTTTTTTGTGATCGCACAAGTTTAATACTTGTCACAACTCCTTTTTTTATAGGTGGATTAGATAGGATAACAACTCTAGTCCTAGAATGAGTAGCCTTAGGACTTTGAGGTTTAGTAATTTGTTTTCTTTTTCCTCTCTTAGGCTTGGGTTTTTCCACCTCAATCTCTTCTTTAGCTCCATCATCATTATCCTTTTCATTGTTCTTGGTTGCCACATCAATTGACTTTCCTATCTCCTCTTCTCCACCAAAATTTCCCTTCTAGCTTGTTCATCATTTTTCGTGATTTGTTGACCAACTTAGATAAAATGATTTGCAACTTAATTCTTCATTTGGATTCTGCACAAGTACCAAATCATTTGGCTATCAAATCCTTGGGTTTTTATAATAAATCCTTAATTAACCTATTTGCTTGGTCAATATCCAATTCATACTTGATGGACTCCAACTAGACAATTCTTTTATCACCTATTTTAGTAGTGCAAATTGAATACTAGCTATTAAGAAAAGCATTAACAATACTAAAATGAGTAAACACTTAAGATAGGACTAATTGTTATCACCAAAAAAGGAAGCAAACCAAGAATGGTAGGCTCCTAATGGTATAACATCATGATGCAATGGATTTGTCCCTAATTTAAGGTATGTATGCTCACAAGTTATGCTCAAGCTTAGATGGATGGATGGAGTGAATGAGGCAAGGTTTCAACAATGGAGTCATAGAGTGATTCCAATATTATAATGGTATTTTGGTAGTTTATGAGCTCTCAAAATAGAATTATAACATTGAATGGAGGATGGATTATCTTTTAGTGAAGGAGGGAGGGTTCAATTTATAGGCCAAGGGTTGGAGGAATGGAGGGCCAAGATGTCAAGATGATGAAATGATGAGGGATGGTTAGGATGCACTCAAAAGGGAGCACAAGGATTCTGCTAGTTTAGCACCAATGGGGAGGTGACACTCATCACAAGGAGGATGAGTGTGAGAGGATAGGATAAGGTTTGGTCAAAGGTTTGATGAGGGTGGTTGAGTATGTAAGAGTCATGAGTGAGGATGTAAGAGCCATTAAGAGGAGTGTAAGAAATATTTGAGGGTCATTTATGTTGGAGGGTGAGGGGAAGATGTTTGTTGACTTTAGCTTGCGTTAGCAAGTCTTAACCCAAGTTTATGATTGTGCACATTATTAGAAGAGGTTTAGGATTAGCTTAGAAGGGGGGTTAGGTGGTGAGTGATTTGGCTTTGATGGGATGGATTAGTTAGGTGGCTAAGTGAGTTTAGTATGGGTGAATGGGTTGGATTAGGGGTTAGGATAGGGTTTAGGAAGTCTTTTGGATTTTAGATATTTTATTAAATGTTTTATTCAATAAAATGGGAGTATGAAATTAAATTGAATAGATTTAATGATTTATTCAATTTAATAGGGGAAGAGGGATTTAATTGATAAATTGATTTTGGGTGATCATTTGATTTTATCAATTGGACTATAGTTAATTAAATAAATAAATTAACTAGGGGATGATGATTAATTAATTAAATAATAAATATTCAATCAATAATGCCTTAGGAGATGACTAAATATGATTACCTAGTGATGTAATCAGATTTAGGTGTCTACAATTCTTAGTTCTACTGCTTTAATCAATGTTATGTCTATGTACCAAGAAATATATATCATCCCTATACTATTCAAATAATTGCAGGGGAATTCAATATCTTTTGTGCATTTTATCCTTGAACTGGCTAAAGTTATCATCCATGATCCTTTCAAAACTATTGACAAGACTTTTGATGAATTCATTAATTTGATAAATGGCATGCCTCTTAACATCTCATTCCACATTTCCAATAGTAGGAAAGTAATTCTAAAGATAGAAAAATATACATATCAATAGGGAACCATATTTACATGCGTTCATGTTTGCAACCTAAATCGTCATCATGTTTTCTTCAAATTGTTCCAATAAGAGCTGAGCTAGGTTAAGCCTCATATCTTTTTTCAAAATTTTTTATGCCAGGTCCACTACTCCACAAGGCACTCTATTTGATCTATTGAATTAGAATGTTGTATAAGCCATGACATAGGTTATGAACCTAGTCTTATGATCAGTTTTAGTAGAAACCTTTAAACCTCTACCATCCCATACAACTCTAGTTTCCCTTCAATTTCCTACCTCGATGTCAACCTAATGGCCTTAGCCTTATCTATTCCTAAGTAACCTATCACTATATGAATTAAGTCTTTAGTGATCTTTAGAATCTCATCCTACAACATGGATGTCTCATGCACTCAACTCAACACTATTCAAATCTACTCAGTTTTAAAGAGCTTGGAGAAATGTAATACATGGGTCAAACAATAGGATTAAAGAGACACAAATAATAATTGCACGCAAATATAACTAATATTAGAATTTATAATAAACCATATAGAAGAGAACACAACACACAAAGATTTAATGTTGTTCACCCAACCCCTAGGCTAAGTTCACCAATAATGATTCCAATATTCTTATTATCTAGTAATTACAACCTAATTACAATCTATAATCCCTTATAGCTTGATACTATTGCAAGAAGCTACAATTTCGTGATACATCATAAAATCTCTAATCCTAAGCCATTTTATACAAGCTTTATGTTGCTTACAAAATTAGGCCTAAAATAAGTCAACTAATAGAAAAAATATAACTTTTGATGCCTTTTAAAATAATAAATTCATTTTTGGCTTTGGGGGCACTACCCCTCAACCTCACCCTATATCACAACAAGGAGCATACCTAGGCTACTAACCCTAGGACCTTGCAAGGGGCACTGCCACTTGACCCTGTCATTGTTATTGTATGATAAGGGCTTTGTGGAATTTCACTTGAACTATCTCAGTTGCATGTAAATCCTTCACCAAATTACTTAAACAACACAAAGTTCTCACAATTTCACTGATTCTAGCTCATAGTTCAATTACTCTACTTCATCACTCAAATTATCTCAGGTTAGCTTGTCATATGAAAGGTAAAAAAATGAACCATTTGAACCCGTATTTATTTTAAAAAGTCACATTTTTGGTAGGTAGGGTGCAATAAATGCTTCATAGCCCAAATTTAGTTTTCATAACGACCACCATACACTTTACTTGGTTTCATCACAATACTCAATTACTTCAACACTCATCACCAACCGACTACTAAACTTTGTTTAAACACTCCATTATTACCGACCAAGTGCATTTATCGGTCACGCCTACCAACTATCTTTCAACATTACATGAGTTTTCCTAATGCATCTTGCAATACAATGATTTGGACATCATTCCAATATTTTAAGGAACTAATGTAAGATATAACAATTCAAATATAGTTCCCATACTTACTTGTATGGACCAGTTGGAGGTAGTGGAGTTACCTATTCCATTGGATGTGGTGTCATTGACTGATACATTTGATGTTTCACTCTCTCTTCTTTTTCCACATCTTGGCCATATAATTGTGAATTTCATCAACCTTAACATGTCCTTTTCCTTTGGTATCTTCTTCATTACATGTTGATGCTCGATATCTACAGTGTTTTCTTAAGTGACTGACCTTATGATGATGAAAATATGCCATGCCAGTATTCATCCAATTTATAAATCTTCTTCCAAAGTGTAACCTCTTACAATTAGATATAATGTGCCCATATCTTCATATGTTGTATACGTAATCCTTGTGTTCTGATCCCAATTGATAGTGTTACCTTTTTTTCTTAGTATATATTTAGACTTTTTCTGTGATCTACAATCTTGTGACTTGTGTCCATAATTATTACATGTTGAATAATAATCATTGAATGTAGGTTTCTTAAGAGAGTGATTTAACTTGGATCTACACTCGTGTTCTTGATAACCATACTTAGTGCAATTATAATAGTAATCATCAAATTTAGGTGTAACAGTGATCTTACCAACCTTGCTCTTACAAAAATTAGCCTTGCGTCTAGGTTTTCCACACTAATAGCATGTTGGATAAGGGATCCAAAAGAACTAACGTAAAGTTTCTCTAAGTTTGGCAAACACAATTTTTTTAATTTTTTTTAAAGATAACATATAACAAAAGTTATAAAATAGTGGAAGCAATAACGTACATTCATAAATAAGAAACACATAAACATATTACATTCCTTAAGGATCCCATGACATTAAATCACATTTAAGTTTAATTAATACTAAAACTAATCTATATAAAACATCCATATTAAAAATTAACTACAAGTTCAAATCCATTTAAATAATATGCAATTGTCTTGAATGCCACTTGGCAATAATCAAAATGCACAATCATCCATTGTACAGGTCATAGGGTATGAAAGGGTGAAATAATATACATCATAAAATAGATTACGTCATATCTTTAAGATCCATGAAATAAAATACATACAATAGGTATAACCATCCATCATAGTACACAAAGATAGAATGAAAGGAAATGCAAAAAAAAGAAATTCCAACCACGGCATCAAACTGACATATCTCAATGGTAAAAGTAAAAAGCACTACCACCTGACCTCATGGTAACCCAAAAAGGGTCCACTCACACCATGCTAAGGAGATAGTCTCAAGTCCCAACTAGGATAACAATCCCAAAAGTCAAAAGCAATATCTAGGTCAAGGGAAAACCTGAAAGCAATCTAACTCAGGGTACCAAGACACAAGTGACATCTAAACCAAGAGGCAACAATGACTTGTAGGATATCTACTATGTAAGTAGAAAGTGTCATCACATGAGTCAACTCTAAGGTTTCCCTGGCAACCTGACTGGACTCTGGCCTCCTAGTGACTCTATGCAGCACTATTATCCTTTTGTACTGACAAGGTATACTAACGAAGCAATGTCACAACCAAGCATCCTCTCTACTCCCATCCTAGTCTATACTAGCACTCGAGGCATGGGTGAGGAAAAATAATGACTCTTGTTAATTCATTTTACTTTCATTTAATGTAATGTTATCACTTATTTAAAGAACCTACAATGGGTTAACCTAGCAGCCTCTTTGGGGTCTAGCTTCCATTGCAAGCCACTTCTCGACGTTACATACAAATAACCCACCCTAAGCTCAATAAAGCAAAAAGATCTCAAAAGACCACATATCATACACTATTTCTTAAATAAGCAATTGACAAGTATTAAAATCACTAGTCAAAGTACAAACATCACTAATATGATCATCCTAATAGGATTGATCCAAGAAAGTATACATGAACCAAATCATGTCATCATATGTAATCATCAAAATAATAACTCCCAGCTTCTGGTAGATGTCCTAAACTAGTCAACACTCTAAGTCAACCCCAAACCCAAAACATAAGAAAACATACAATTAACAGTGTAGTTTCATAATGTTGTTTGATTTTGAAAACACACAATTGGAGTTTATAGTAAGGTTTGAGTTTTCATTTCAATGAAAGTTTTGAACTAATAAGGTTTACAAATTTCCCCTTACAACTTAATCCATTTCTCATTTTAAAACAAATGACACAATTACCATTAACTTATGAAGATACAAAGATCACAATTAAATATCATAAAATTATTGTTTTTTAATTATTTAATAAATTATTAAAATAGTAATTATTGATTATTCAATAAAATAATTGTAATTTTATAAATAATCAAAATCATAAAATAATAATAACAACAAATAAATTTAAGCATTATTAAATAATATTTATTATTAATTAAAATTTATTTTATTTTATTTTAATTCATTTCAATTAATAATTAGAAAAAAAGAAATTATATTAATACATTATTAATAATTAATTAAAACTATTAATAAAGTTTTTAATAAATAATACTTTAAATTTTATAAACTAAAATTATAAAAAACTATTATAGTGTTTAAGGTTCGCCGGCCTACCACTAATGGTCGTTGTATAGATAGGGCAACTAGATATACTAGAAGATGGAGATGAATCAACCGCATCAACATTAGCCCCATAGAATAGTAGGGGCGATTGGTTATGATGCCTGCCCTTTACCCTTTACCCCTTAAAATAGTAGGGTAGGGTAGGCTAGGCTAGGCTAGGCTAGGCTAACACCTGCTTCAAATAATTGTGGCTCAGTCTCAGTTGCTTCCCCACTGGTCAAAGGGCTTAATCCCCATCCTTGAGGTCGGGTCGACTGCCCAGGAGCGGATTGGAGTAAACCTCTGCATCATTTAAGTAGCTATTGGCTTTTCTATCCCATCCCTTGTGATGCATCATCATCGATCAGGTGGGATGGTGGTGAGCCTCCGACCCGAGGAGGGGAGGGTAAAGCAACATTGGGCACCATCCAATGAATGCCCTATATATAATGGGTGGTGGCAAAACCTCTGCAATATGGAGTAAATGAGTTCTTCCTCTGTAGGGGTGGTTATAACACATCATCCGAGTGATATACATAGGCACATATGTACCTGCATCACAAGTCATCTCCCCTCGGGATAGATGACCAGCCGAGTGGGGGCTCCGTCCGGTCCTGGGAACCGGTCTAGTATAAAGAACTATCAAGGGTAGTTCGTCGATGAACAATTACACCCATGAGTCTGGTGGTGCCCCCTTTTAGATTATTGCAGAGATATCCATTCTGATCCGCTCAAGGTCAAGCGGGAGGACCCTAAAAGAACTTTTTTACCTATGCAAAGTCTGTAATGAGCATGGTGCATCTTCATTGGCAGTTGATCGGGAAGTGTCGTTGATTCTAGACGTAACATGCCCATGCACAACCCCCTACTAACTATGGAAAAGGCACCCCTTCGAATATCTCCTCCCCAACCCCTACAATTCTATGGGGCTAGCGTATTATAGCAACTATCAAGTGCCCCTACAATAATCTAAAAGGGGGGCCCCTACAATTATATGGGCTCCCACCCCCCATTTGATAGGCCCCCACCCTACCCTACCCTACCCTACCCTATATTGAGTGGGCCTAGAATTTTATGGGGCCCCCTACCCTAAAATTTATAGGATAGGCTAGGCCCTATAAAATTGTGGGGGAATCTGCTTGCCCCCAATAATAGAATAATAGGGCAAACAGGCATACTTTACTTCCCTACCCAACCTACCTACCCAACCCAGGGCAGGTGGCTATAGTGGTGCATGTAGAAGTGCCCTAATACGGGAAACTCCATCTAAAAACTATCTGCCACTAGAATGAATCTACCTACCCAACTTCCACCTAGTCACCTACTATTATACACGGGGCAGGTGGCTATAGTGGTGCATGTAGAAGTGCCCTAATACAGTTTCCTATAATGGAGAATGCGGAGATCCCCTACCCCCCCTTTAGAATAGTAGGCCTTATCATAGAAGGGGGTAAGGGGGCAGGGAATTGGTTCTATGGGCCCCTAATCAATATTGGGAACTAAAAAGGGGTGGTGCATCCCTCCCCTACGAGGTTGTTGGGTGGGCTCCTACCCCCTACCCCCTACAATAATATAGAAGGGGCCCTATATTTTAAGGGCCCACCTATCACCTATAGAAACAATGGGGGCATATCCCTAGCCTAGCCCGAGCCCTATAATTTTAGGTTAGGTATGGGCCCTATCCCTATAATTTTATAGGATGGGGCATACCTACCTAATTGGCTCCATGGCCCAACTCTATTTCTACTGGGAACAACCTATTATTGCCTATTATTTTATTATGCCCTGCCCCCAATAAAATATTAATGGGCAATAGATATTGGCCCTGCAAGATGGTCATAATAGGCGGCAATTCGCACGGTTGGAGTCCATAGAAATAGATCTTCCAAAGATGGAACCACATCTCTCGATCCTCTTCACAGTTGACCTTGTGCTAGTAGAAGTACCACTCATTTATGACTATGAATAATCTAAAAGGGGGCCCATTATGATTCATGAAGATTGCTGCTATTGATCCCTTTGCCCCTGTGGGAGCATCTATCTACTGCTGGTTACAAATCAAGTGGATCCGATTTGGGCGGCTGGCTACGTATCTCGATCTTGACCTAATGCTTGCTTTGCCCCCATGATTTATTTATCTTCCAAAACTGCCTAGCCTTGAGAATAGTAGGGGCCGTTGGTGGGAGGGCTTCTAGTGCAGAGGCCCTAGGGGGCCCTTTACGATAGCTAGGAGGCCCATCATGCATGCACACCCTGGCTAAGAATAGTAGGGCTAGCAACTACCTCTCTCGATGAACCATCCCTCATGGTGTAGTTCAGCAAGTGGTGCCCCATAGAATTTTAGGGACTTCGCTCATGCCATTGCCAAAGCAAGCACTTGGATGCTCCCTCCATCACTGGTGGCTCGAATGCTCAGTCCCCTCCCCTACTATTCCCCCTAAATAGATTATTTGATTATTGTGGGAAGAGCTCTAGAAGAAGGGGTTATGAATCCACCTAGGCAGCTACTTCTGCATCAACTAGAACTCCCACCTCAAGTCAATAGGAGGATCTACTAGTCCTTGAGCCACTATCCCGCTGGCTAATAGCCCATATCCTCAACCCAAATTTAGAATAATAAGAATTATTGAAGGTTGGAACTAACCTACCTTTACTACCACTACCCATCTTAGCCCCCCCCACCTAGGGCTCTACCCACCTCCACCACCCTACCCGGAGCCCCCACCCCTCTAGGCAGATAGGGATAGATGATATTTGAATGGAAGAATGGGCAGGACAATGTATTACATTATAGATGGCGTTGGTTGCCTTCTTAATTAATGGAAGCCAGATTGATTGCCTTTGAAAACTGCCTTTCACCCGATCTCCCGTTGGTCTACTCTACCACCCGATGTTACACATTTATCTGGCTCCTATGACTATGCCTACTATTCTATGGGGACCCAATGTCCATTCCTTGCCATAAAGGGGCCCACCTAATGTCGATCATTTATCTGGTTCATATGACTAGCAAACTGACAGAATCGAGAGTACGCATGAATGGCCCATAAATTTTAGGGTAGGGGCTCCATCCGGAACTGCCTTCTACCAGTCGAACATCGCTTATAGAAGAGTAGGGCCAATGAAGCATGCATTTTGATGTGCATGCAAAGTGGTCATATATATATGCTTCAATCAATTCTTTTGGTCCAATCTATGAATGAAGCAGTCAATGATCCAGTACCGTCAGTGAAGCAGTTGATTCTACAAGCCGATGACCTTGAACCAGCACTAATGGCGGTGGAAGCAAAGCAAGCAGATTTAGGTGTAGATAATAGTAGGTCCAATCAATAGGGGGGCATACCTTTTCATGGATACCATAGAATAGTAGGGGCCCCTTATCCTTTTAGTGTGTGTTGGGCCGCCCCCCGTAACCCTGCACAGGGGGATGCAAACTACCCGACAATAATCAATTTATCTATAGGGGGGCCCCTCCGCCCATAGCCATAGAATTTTAGGGTAGGGTATGGGAGGGGCCAGGGGCCATTTTAAGGGCTATAGTGCCATACATGGACTATCTTGCTTTGGAAGAATCAGGGGCCCAGTTAATGAAGCAAAAGATCCCGGGAACAAAGGGTCAGGGTAAACCTTGGTGAATCTCCTACTACATCGATATAAATACTACATCGATATAAATATGATGTTGTTGGGGTATGGATCTTGATCCACACTAATACCTCTACCCCTGTAGGCCCCATATAGATCTCAACCTAGACTGCCTACCATTTATATAGGGACTGGGGCTTTGCTTTGATCCGACTCTGATGCTGGATAAACTTGGTAAACCCACTCCCATGGGAATGGCCACGGGAGTGGCCGCGGGATCTACTGCTTTCTCCCCTGCTGGTGGGGCAGGATCTGCCTATGTGACTGAATCTAGAACCATGCTCATATTGCTAGCTTAGATGGCTGACTTGACCGGCTATCATGATCAATAGACTTGACCGAATCAATGGAGTTCTAATTGACTATGTAGCGTAATCAATAGTGCCTACTTTTATAAGGGTGATCACTTTGGATTCGCTATTCATGCTTATGACGGCCAAATCAGTCACTTTAGAGATAGAATTGAGATCGTGACTGGCTCCCTATCACAATTCCTATGCATGAAGAAGCATAAACTCTTTCGCTTGGTCAACTAGCATTGGATCAACGGATGGCGGTGCGACTAGCAGAACCTCTGCTACTGATGCCCCATAGAATAATAAGGCAATGGGTTCAGCAATTAGTAATGCTACGATAACGCCCCCCTTTTTATTTAGTTGTTTAAGGGTTGCACAAGCTCCACCTGCTTCTGCATCAGGCCATAGAATAGTAGGGCTGCTAACAATGCATCATTGCTGCAGTGGCTGATCCCCTATTCGTTTCAAGCCAAGATTGAACTCATGACTCTTCTGGGTCAACATCGGTATCACAAGTATCACAGAATAGCTAGTTCCCTACTTGTAGGGGCACTCTATATTCAGGGGGCGCCTGTAGGGGCATGGTCCTGTAGGGCTCACACACTCGCTGATGCTGCATAAATGGCGGCAAATTACATACACACGATAAGGAAAGTCGCTACGATTAGCTCTGTTGTGTATCACCCGTGACAAATGGGAAATGATAATATAAATTAGTTCTGACCCTGACCTAATCTCTGGAAATATTTTTCCTTCGCATTTGCTAGTGTGGATAGCCTACTATTCTTAAGGGCCTAATTCTTGGTATTTGGTGTGGCTGGAGTAGAGTCTACAATGATTGATCTTTACCTCATAAGAGGTGGCCCCTATGGGTCCTTCAAATTCTATAGGGGGACCAGTAAGTCATACTTGTAGTGGTATCCCCCTCTTCAATTCAACCCACAGGTTGGATGCGTCCCACTCTTTTTTGACGCAACCCCTTTGTCACATCATCACTGATTAACCATTTGACTCCCTTCCGCCCCTTCCTTTATTCACGAATCGTATTGTTCTGTATCACCTCCCCTCCTGCCTTGGCACGAGAAAATGATCTCCCCCATCGGCCCACTCCCAGTGGATCCCCCAATACCCTTCTTGGGTCCAGCTGGCAATGGATGTGAAAACATTCTATCTCGGTTAACTCATCAACCACATAATTGCTCATGATTGATGCTGGGAGAATAGCTTGCATGTGGGGGGGGGGGGGGGTGGGCGCTTCATGGAAAATGCATTCCTAACATCATTGTTCCCTACAGGGGCCACCTACTATTATAAAGGTAGGCATCATTGATTCGTCCCTAAAATTCTATAGGCGCCCCATCGATTCAGTCTCGTTTCAGAGAAGAAATGTGCACTTGTCTATCCGATGCGATCCCATGGCATATCAAGAATTTGATGTCTCCCATCGACATAGTAGCATTTTGAGGGAGTAGCCACAGGGTGCTACGGGATCGACCGATTGGGCCGCTACGATATCAAAATTGACAAATTATATGACTTACCCGCTCTGATGACTTGGCGATGGCGGATAAAGTTTGTTTTTATATAATTTACTTCGGGTGATCCATTACGTGTGTAGCCCCCTACATCGAACCCTTCCATAGCAGACAAATTTGGGAGACATAACCCATAGCATCTCAAGATGCAACTATATCCTCATGCCATAGAATAATAGGGGCCCGATAGCCAAATGGCTCGGATCATCCATCACCACGGCTTGTTTGATCCCGCTTCCCCGTACCTCCTGCTTAGGTACTCCTATGAGTATACGGATCACCCAACACATTGTGTGATAGTGCATGCAGAGTTCCCCTAGTAGGGGGTAGGGGAGCAAAAACTATTTTGAGGTAGGTGTATTAGACTCATTATGCATGCCTAGCATTGAATGGGGACCATCCTCCATAATTCGAATCAGATTGCCTAGATAACATTCATAGAGCATCTTGGCATGTGGATCGCTCCCACTGGCATGCCTTATATCTAGTAGGGGGTACCTTGCTAAGCTATAGCCCTTCCTTGCCAGTCTTGGTGATACACCACTCACTTTCTGTCTGTCAAGTATTTCATGATCCCCACTATTTTGATAGGCCATCATCCAATACCAATATGATCTATGTCTACCTGTCTATACGTTCAATTCCATTTCGCCGCCCTATAATTTTATAGACCTATTTTAATAAATGACTGGCTATAATAGTAGAGCACTTAGTGGTTAGATGCTTTCATACAGCATTGGTACTAGGAAACCATTAGCTGCCAACATTTATTTTTTCCTGATTGGTTGGATGGGAGGCAATAATAGTGGTTTAAGGGAACTTGCCTTTGCTCACTCTGCTAAGGTAAGGTCGGGGCGGGGTCCTGGTCTTGAGCTAGAGTTAAGATATGGTCTTACCTTCCCTTCTAGGGCTTGACCTGTAGGCCCTTCCAGCCTTCCCCCTCAATCTAGCTAGCTCAAGTAATCCCCTAGCGGCAAAGGGCCTTACCTTTCCCCTACTATCTAAAGGTGAAGAGACAGAACAGTCTTCCCCGTCCATTATACTACTCGTTATTTCTCATAAGAGCTCAGAGATCTATCAAAATAAAGGAAATAAAATAGTAGCCATTGACCTACTATTCTTAGCCATGAGAGCCACTTGCTCTAAAGCCTGAGTGAGGCTGAGCTAATGGGTTGTTCCATGCATGGTTCGTGAGTGTGGCGGAGCCCCCATTTGTAAGGCTATCCATCCTTATGCCGCCTTTCTTTCTTACCTATCCATAGCAGGAGGTACGATTTCCCATCAGTAGCATGAATATGAATTCCCATCATCCCTATCATATAACTCAAGTGTGAACCCAACCTATTTTCTTGGTAGAAAGAAAGTGATTGTGCATGAACCTGAACCCCAACCAATAACCTAAAAGGGGGCCTACCCTTACCCATAACCTTTGCCACATCACCACCATTTAGATTACAAGTTAACCTTCCCTTTCCTTTGCCACCTTAGAAATATAAGGGGGCTAGGGGCCCCTACATAAAAAGATTATTGTAGGGGGGCCCCTACCCCTACTATTATAAGGGCCAGCTCCGTAGGGGCCTCTGCATGCACCACTACACCGGTTTAATCTTTGCAGAACCATACTACATATGGGTGGGAATAGACTTGCCCCAGAGGGGTAGGCCACAAAGGCTTCTATACGTAACATGAAGAATAGAAAAATAGGGCCAAGCTAGATCCCATCCCAGGTTGGGTGGGAACTATCTATCTATCTATAGTTGCCCCTCCCCAGTCGAATAATATGCCTAAAGCCTTCTAATAGGTGACCGGGGCCTCCTGCATACCCACTAGCCATAGAATAGGCCAGGGCCCCCCACCCTACAAAATGCTTCCACTCAGGCCCTCATTGCATACCCCCTACCACTACTATTATAAGGGGTAAGGGGCCCTACAATTATAAGGGGAGTCCTTAAATTTGGAGGGATCAATTAGGATATGATTAATGCAATTGATGGATAGCCCTAAAAAATTATGGGCAATCTATGAGATCTATGTCTGCCATTCTCCAAGTCCTCGATTCAATGCTCGATCTCAAGATCAGTTATCTGCTTATCTGCATCCATGGCCAGTGGAAGCAAGCATTTCCAACAACCTGCAAGTCCCACTATTATAAGGCCCCCTCCTCGGCAATAGTCATCATGCACCGTAACATGAGGGTAGGATTCGAACCTGTAGTCTTTAGGTCATGAGCCTGACGAGTTTACCAATTACTCTACCCCGCTGTGACAACCCTATAGTCATTAGTTTCAGAGCTCGAGATTCTATACGTAACATACCCCCAATCGGCTGCCAATGATAAGATAGGCTAAAATTTTATGGGCATATTAATTAAGGAACGAATCTCCATAGAATTGTAGGGCATTTTTTGAGTATGATAAGAATATAATAGTAGGGCCGATACAGTAGGCATTGAACCGACTGAACCTACAAGAGATAGATACCTCTGAACAAGGCTAATCTCTCCTCCCACCCCTATCATGCTTGCTAGAGTAAGCACTCAATTCTATACGTAACATGCCCACAACTATCTCCTCCCCCCCACCCCCCTTTAGAATAGTAGGGCCAATAGGGGCTTCGCGGGTGCGCCCGATTATATACTACACATGCCTACAACTATTATTCCCTCCCACCCTGCATAACCCCTCTCTTTATTAGTTACCGAGCTAGACTAGATTCTAGACTCTATACGTAACATGCCCCTAGTAGGGAAATTAATCTACCGACTATCGAGTCCCTCCCACCCACCACCCATCCACCTTGACAACATAACCACCCACCCCCTACTAGTTAGAAGGTAGGATTGGGGGAGGGATAAGGCTTGAAAGTAGGAACAACTCTATTTATTGCTCCCACCCACTTTATTAATGTATGCCTGCTAGAATAAGTAGTCGGTAGGATTGGGTTAGGGATAAGGTTGAGGATAGAGTATTATGTACAAAGTGTCAGTGGGTATTAAGGCTCATATGTAGTATAATGTTCAACAACCCCTCACTTTGAAGCCTGCTGGCTATTGGGATGGGGGGGGCCCAAGAAATATAGTTTTTTTGTGGGCGGGAGGCCTATAGGGGGTTGGGTGGGGATGGCTAGTTTCCCTTTCCTAGTAGGCTGTCGGCCTTCCCACCCAATTTACCATTGCCCTCGCTTTTCATAGTAGGGGTCACCTCTCCATCCCATCCGGTTCAGGAGCATGTTTTCATTTTCTCTTGGAAGTAAAAAACTCTATGTGGGGAGGCTATAACGGTGACTAGATTTGAGCCTAACTTCAAGGGTGCACCCCTATCGGTCAATTTGTTATTCTTTCCAACCGCTAGATCTTTCTTTCCATCGGACGGACCTAACTTTCTTTCTTTGCATCCATCCTTTGTTTGTTTTCTTGTCCACCTCCAGGTACTTCCTTCTTTCTTGTTCATGAACTCATTACTACCTTTCGGCAACAACCCCACATTATATAGGCACCCACCCTCGGGTGGAAGGGAAGCTTGTCCTCCCATCCTATTGGGTGGTCTCGGCCCAACCTATACCCACCCAACCCGGGAAGGATAACTACCATAGAATAGTAGTGTTGGACCTAACATCGTTAATGAAGGGGACCTAACCTCAAATAGATGGGGGAACCGGGTTAACCCTCCTCCCTTAACTACACACTAACCTAAACTGCCCTGGAAAATATTATTGTTGGGTGGGCAGGAGGTATATGGCTCGTAGGGGCCCAGGGAGGGAGTTCGGATATTATGTAGATGAACGATCATAGCTAAAACAAAGAGGGAGAGCTAAATAGTTGAGCAAAACAAAGGACTCGATGGGAGTTGATGACTGGATATGGCTAGCAACTAAAAAAGAGAGGGCCTTCTAGACAAAAAGAAACCATAAACTAGCAGGAAAAAAAGAACAATCAGCTATGGCCCCAATCCTCAAGAAGGATACTACAGCGAGACCAAAAATAGTTAAATAAAGTCCATCGGGCAGGGGTAAGTGAGAAAGGAGGTAGGGATTAGGGCTGATTGAACCTTACAACAAGAAAGTGAGGCTATTTGAATTAAGGGAGCTCCCCTACTATTCTAAGCGAAGGGCACCGGCCAATCAACACTGAACAATCCCCCTACTATTCTAAGGGGCCAGGCCTCCATCCTGAACTACTACTTGGAATCTTCGAAAGTTTCAAATAATGTCTTCCCCATTTCTCCCTCTTCTTGTCCAGTTGGAGTTTACTACACTATGTGTCTAGCGATGACTACTATTTTATGGCAAGAGAATCACCCATAAAATTATAGGGCCCTACAATTCTATGGGTGATTCTTGCTTCTGATTGATGAACTCGGGGCGGGGAAATTCCCACATTTGAACGCTATTAATCTCCTGGGTTCAAAGTTTGCCTTCTTCCCTCTCCTCTATTCTGAACATATCTCCAACTCCTACCCATACAATTTTAGTGAATTGATCGTTACCAGTCAATGCTCTACTCCCACCTTCGCTCTACCGCCAATCATATTTAGATAAAATCACGATGAACTGGTTAGATCTTACTTTAGAAGGGGAAAAATCATATGTTTTGCATGCACCCCCATTATAATATAGGTCATTCCGTGACTTTTGCCATAGAATTGTAGGGGACCAGTCGCCCGGGGGGTGGGGTTGCTAGATTTTGCTGCTATATCCAATGCCCCATAGAATAGTAGGGGTAATGTTTGAGACTCGGTGGCATAAATCGACGGGTACCAATTCCCATCTGTGTGTGGAGAAACTAGTCGAGTGGTTAACGAACTTTCCAACTGCACAGGCGTCCAGCCTCAAAAAGTAGATTCTCCCTTTTATCTGTTTGGGATTCAAGCCCTGAGAACTAGGAACATCAGAATGAAATAATTGGAGTGGGATTGCTCTGAACCACTCAACATCGAGAATGCAAGGAGTTATGAGTGTTGTTTATTGTGCTTGAGTTGAGTGTGGCTTGATGCTTTATCTTACTCATGCCATAGAATAGTAGGGCAAGGGTGGCCCCGGCAACTAATCTCCTCCCAGCCCACTAGAACTATAAGTAAACTCGAATCAGCCTAAAAATTATAGGCCCTCCCCTACTATTTATAAGGACCCTACTATCTATAAGCGACAGGATTCCACATAGCCATAGAATTTTAGGCATTGTTTATCCAGTAGTAGAGGTTGTTCCATCTGATAGTTCTTCTCCTACTGATCTTAGGCCTACCTGTGCTATTACTTCATCTGACCCCATAGGGCTGCCACAAGCTGTGTTTGATTCGCATGCCTCTGGACGCACGATCAATGTTTTGCCTTTTGCAGTTAAACGTGTGGTGATCATGCGTGCAGAGTCTCTAGGTTCAAAGTTTGCTCGATAGCTTACATGCATGCAGAGGCCCCCTTTTATTCATTGTAACAGAGGTAGCAAAGAGACCAAAGGTATACCCACTGCCAATGGGTTGAGATCTTGTTTCAATTCTGGTATGTAAATGATTATGAGATAAGTCCTAGAAGTGCCCTATATTTGAAAGGACCAGTAGCTGGGTTAGTTTATCTTGTTGATTCACTAGCATTAGCCAAAGTAGCATAGGTTCAAGCAGAAGATCCAGCATACTAACTACTAAGTCATTTCACCAAATGATGATTATATGCCTGTGATTTCAACCATCTAATAATGTTGTTAAAGAACAACTCACCATCATATTATAGTTCCCATAGAATTGATAGGGCCTCATGAACTGCCCTAGGGGGTTGACAGAACAATATATGGTAATAGACTTCTCACCAGAGCTACATGGGCCCACCTGGCCTGGGAAACATCCAGCAAAATGGGCCCCTATATCTATACAGCAGCACCCGTTGGCTTCCTAGCCCATCAAATTGAGGGGGCCATCCCATCAAATTGAGGGGATCCGAGTTTGGATGGCAGCCCTCGCTCTGCTTCTAGCTATAGGAAGAAGAAGATCAAGCCTTAGAATAGTAGGCTAGGTCCAGTTCCAATCAATGCTATAGATAGTGTACCTGGCACCCACCCAACCACCACAATCTACCAATCTACAGAGGAGTCATTTGATTCCCAATAGTGCACAAATTTTACTCCATCCCTGTATTCTCCCTCTCGCTCCCAAAATAAAATGGCTTTATGTCCCATTCCTTACTGTTCTAAAGACAATTTTATATCAATAAACCATTGGCCTTAGAATAGTATGGATCCCCTATCTATCTTCGGTCAATCTCTCTGTCGAAGCTTGCTCATGCAGAGTGTTAGGTCATTCCACTCGCCTCCGATTACTATTCTATAGGGAGAAATCACAGGTTGTTCCAGCTTGCTAGCACCTATCCTTCGGTTCACCAGCACCAAGATGATGGAGTGGGGCCTCGAAGCCAGCATCCATCTTTCTCTCCCACCCACCCGCCTTTAGAACAGTAGGGAATAGTAGGGGAACACATTGGCATACATTACTTTAAGTAGGCACGGAGTTAGAGGGTATACTGCCAATGTTTAGCTGTTGACTCTACTTCTTGTCTGTCTGACTCCACAGTGCTCCCTTATAAATAGTAGGTCTCCTGAGCCATATAATTTTAGGGTGGGGCGATCAAATTGCAAATAAGGGGCCTTGCATAGAAAGAATAGTAGGGCATTCAGGTATACAATTAACCTTACCTGAATTCAATGAAGGTATAACGTTAACCCCATGGGGCCCGCCCTTTTTGAGCATGCAAGACCTCTGCATGCATAGGAGGTGAAGGTGGCCCTCTTCTATTGTTGAGGTGAAAAGGGTGGAACGCTAATATAGGAGGTGAGGGTGGAACTGCAGAGGTTTCCTACTAACAATACTTCCTACTGCCCTTGAGAATAGTAGGGCATCATGCATGTTACGCCCTAGAATTTTATGGGCCCTACAATTCTAAGGCAAGCTTGAGTGAGATTCCATACGTAACATGATTAGATGACCTACTAACATGATGAATAGAGGAATGGGCCCCTACAAAATGAAAGGTAGGTAGTTGCCCAAAAGGTAGGATCACTACGCTCCTACTGCTTTATAAATTATAGGCCATCCAAATGTTTGTTTTGAACTTGAACATCACACGAGAGGTGTGTTAGCGGGGCACTTCAATCAATGATTCCCATGCATAGAATGATACACGAATTGTCCCTAGAAGCAAGATGTACATAACCTTTATCTGAGATGAAAGCAGTAATATTGAGATATGAGATGGGAGTAGGAATATTTAATCTCCCCTAACCCTAGGTGGCGGGATCCCTATATAATTTTAAGGCTTTCTCAAGTGGACGGGGCCCAAGGCTGGAGTATGTAAACAATTCCAACCGTACGCACTCGGGTTCAAAGCAGGGTAGTGAGAGGGGGATGTAGCCCCAACTCACCCATCTCTATTTCAATACTCCCACTCTGGCCCACATCTGTTAATTAGTCCTCTCTGGTCTGGGTGGGGTGGGCACCCAAAACCCACTAGTTGGGTTCAAGAAGTAGTTAACTAACTACAGCTTGCTCTGTCTCTTCACCTTCTTTTTTCTATCCTTCTATTTTTCTGCCTAGAATTTTATGGGGTGACAAGGTAATATCAAATTTTATAAATGTAGGAGGTTAGTTCTGTAAAGCAACTTTTTTTTTCAAGCAAAGCGAAAAGTTTCAGTGGCTTGCTAATGCCTCTGAAGGTTAGGTTCTACGAAGGTGGAGTTAGGACGCCCTAAGAATGTATACGAAGGTTAGGAATCAGAATAAGTATGGATACATTCCTCGGGTTCAAGTCGAAAGATTTAGCATAAAGATGTGTATTTGAGTATAAAAACAATTATGTATGTATATCTCTAATGAATGAGAAAGGTTAGTGAAGTGAGATGAGATTGGGTAACTTAAGGTAGAACAAGGTAAAACTCTGAGGGCCTTCCCATGCTTCTGCTTGACCAATTGTAAGCTCTCCTCGTAAGTCGACTGGATTAAGAATGTAGACGAACCTAAAGTGCTTTGCTCTGTGGGTGGGTGCAACCTCCTTCCGATTGAATTGATAGGCATGGATGTATTCCTGCTCACTCATGCTAATGCTAATAAGGCATAAGTATCCATGCCCAGTAAGTATGCATGCCCACCTCACTAGTAAGAGTAAGCTTATGCCTGCCCCACTAGTAAGAGTAAGGCAGGAGGACCTATGGAACCCACAATGATGGATGCAACATATGAAGGTTGTAGCTCTCCTCTATACTCTAAGTCACATTGTGATCCCCGCTATCTCGGCAAGGTTGTAGGCTCAAGTTGTAGGCGTAGTGAGGCAGTATGACCCAGCGTAGTAAGGCAGTTATCCCAGCATAGTAAGGTTGTAGCTCTGCATACTATACTATATCTAAGGCTTGGAGATGACCTATGAAACCCACAATGGCGGGACCTCCTCGATTGAATAGGGCAACGAAGATGATGGGCAGTCTCCCGTATCCATAATTCTAATAACTAGATGCTCGATCGATCGGTGGATGGGGGCTCACCCATTCTATAGTTAGTTTCTTGTCGCCAGATTTTATACGTAACATGCCAACTATCCCCAGCTGAATAGTAGGTCCAACTACCAGCCGAATTGTAGGGGAATAATAGGGGCCACCCTACTAGGAGGAGCTTTCTATTCTATTGGGGTGAGAGGTATATTATTGTTGGCATGGATAGTATAGAATCGAGAAAGTGAATAGTAGGGAGGGAAATCGGTAAAGGAAGGCCCTATAGTTCCCACCCACCACCCCTACCGGATGTCAAGAATCGAGAAAGGTCAACCCGCTAGCCAATAATATAATAATAGGGGCCACCCGAGCCCTTAAAATTGTAGGGACCACAACTAAAAAACAGTTATGTTCCTTGGTTGCCCTATTTAACCTTAAGGGAACACCCATAGAATTGTAGGGGGCACAACTAACAAACAGTTTTTAAAAACAAAAAAGAAAACTTCGATGATACGATATTACTAACTACCTGAATGATTAGACGATATTGAAAATAACCAAACCCACCGGAGGAGACAGTTGGTATGAAAAAGTGCCAATGCATGTTACATTTAGAACCATTATTCAAAGAAACCTCCCCCCCCCGCTTTCACCTGGGGCTCCTTGCATCTCCACCCACCCCTACTACTCTATAGCCCCTACTATTCTAAAGGGCTTTTCTCATTATTGCCTATAGATAAGTAGGGCATTGCCTCTATCCAATTTTAGGAGATGCCTATCAAAATAATAGGCACTCGATTGATGAATCAGCAGAGGAGCCCTTACCTTCATTATCAGCACTCGAATGGAAGGAAGAGGAGATGCCTATCAAAACAATAGGCACTCGACTGAAAGGTCAAAATGGATAAGGGAAAAGAAGACATTATTGATTGTTCATTGGTTGTCGATGCACCCTACCTGTCACCCTACAGTGTCAGCAGCAACTCAACTGGAAGACTGCTAATCAAATTCCCTTCGACCCACTCAGAAGCCTGCCTAAAATTTGGCTGGGCGACCTTCCCGTCCCCTACCTGAGCATTGTCGCCCTCCCCCCCATTTTTTGCACTCACCTATTATCTATAGGGCCAGGTTGGGTGGGGCTATAAGGGAGAGGAAAAGACAAGAAGGTAGTGGTCCAGCCTGCATCTCAAGCCTTCCCCCTTGAAGAAACCTCACTTTTACTGCACCAACTATTATAATAGTAGGCAGATAGAGCTACGGATAGCAGTGTTGTTCTGAAGCATAGGATTTTGGAACAGTGAACTCCCCTCCAATAGGGATTGAAACTCTTCTGTCCACCCCCTCCCTTTTTCCCCGCCCGCCAACCCCCTGCCTGGGCTTAGCAGCAACTAGTCCAGCCTTCCAAGCCTCAATTCCTTTGGATCCCCATTTCTTGAATTCCCTCTTCCCCAGCAGAGGTGCCCAAAACCAGGAACCACCGGGGACTAAAGAATGAAACCTCTTGCCTTCACAACGAAATGGTAACCATTTATCTCCTCAAAATTGGATCCTTACAATAGAACAACACCTCCCAACAAGAAGAGAAGCATTGGTCCCGCTCCTGCTGCAATAGATACTAAAAAAGAGTTCATTAAACCCCTACCTTGGGATCCGAGAGAAGTGACCTGCCGAATAAAGATTCGTTCTCCGCCACCCTTCATGCATATGAACCGGATATTCCATGACCTAGGCCTAGCGAGATATGATGAACCTCAGGTCTGGTGATGATGAACTGTTACTTCAGCAGAGTTCCCCAGTGCCTATAGAATGGTGGGCCCTATAGAATTGTGGGCTGGTAGTGGTCCAGCCCTGAGAGACGGATGGGGAGATGAAAGATAAGGAGTTGTTGACTTGGGGAGGCGGAAGCAGCTGCTTTGATGATGAATCCCCGAGGCGGATACATTTGATTGAATTGACAGCTAGAGAAGATGGCCTTATCTATCTTGGCTGTTAGTTGATCAATTACTACCGTACAATTCTATGGGCTTCTTTCTATCGCTCCTGCCCCCCCCCCCCCCCCCCCCTCAGGGAGATAAGCTCCTCCTGGAGCACCCGTGCCAGTCCCTGCCCTAGCAGGCAATATATTTCATGACCTTATGAACTAGCCCTATAGAATGGTAGGGGAACCTCAATCATAGAACTTCTATAACACTCCTCATCCGATAAGGCGATTGGGATCAACTACAAAAAATGTCCCTCCCCTCCCGATCAACCCCACCTGCCCCTATTGGTTGGACCGCAAACCGAGCTAGCTACTAGTAATGAGATGAGTGGGGGTCTTCCGATCCAATGAAAAGAGAAGTATTTCTAGACCAAGAACTAGTTAAGTGATCTCCCTCTTGAAGGATAAACCCTTCCCCACCATCCTGCATCTCAAGCAGCCTATTCCCATAATTGAGAGGTGACGAGATAAAGGAGGGGCCGCTTCTAATGGCCATAATGAAACAAATGCAGAGGCCCTACTATTATATTATTGTTGGGTTGATTGTTATCATTTCTGATCTGCTTGGAGACCCCTGCAGCTTTTCCATCATTCCTTCGCATTCCACAATGATGGGAGGCTCCATGAAACATTCTTCCATTCCTAGTTCTTAAGGGCTTGGGGGCAGGTCGAGTGCTAGTGCACAGTTCTGTTGATTCATTGCTCGCTTCCTTTCTTACCTCTCCTTTCAAGCTTAGCTGCTTCCCGGTGCTTCCATTGATATCCGGTCAAAGGTGACACCCCAGAAGACGTCGATTCTTTCGATAGACTCTGTTATTTGCTGGTAAAAGTTCCTCTCTCAGATCCACTCGACAAGAAAGTGCCAATTCCAACCCCTCGCCCCCCCTGACCAGGCATACCCCTATTATATTATTCGGGGGCATAATTATGAGCATGTGTGGGGCCCATAGCAATAATCTACCTGTACCTAAAAATTCTAGGGCAGGGGGGCCCATATAAATTATAGGGTAGGGTAGGGCCCTACTATTCTATGGGGTAATCTGAGTGTGGGGCCCGAAGGGCGTGTCGCCTATAAATTCTATGGACGCCCTATGGGGAATTGGTGCTTGGTTCTTATTGTTTAAAGGTGGTAAAGTGTGATGTTTATGCCCCGTTGATCATGTGTAAGTCACTAAAGAAGTCTTAGTAAGCCCTACTATCTAAATGTAGGGTGATTGTGGATGCGCCATATAATTGTAGGGTCGAGCACCTTAGAATAGTAGGGGAAATGGGGAGATCTCTCTCGGGAGCCTTGCCCTGCTGCGCAAACATCCTTTAGGTCAGATAGCAGCCTATCCCTCTCTTCCTCATGCCATAGAATAGTAGGGGCCAAGGGCAGGATGGAGAACAATCCAACTATGCCCCTGCACCACCCTGCCCTTTAGAATAGCAGGGGGGATGGGTGGAAAGTAAGTGGAGATGGGCTAGCGAACTCAACCTATCCTAACGGGCAGCTTCCCACATTTTACTTTTTTATTTAATTCGGATCGATGGAAAGAAACAAACAACTGTCTTGCAGAGAGAGTAGACACAACAATACACTCTTATGGGGACAATCTCAGAGATAGATTATTCTAGTTGGGAGCTGAACAAGGGGTGCTTTCCTGTCCCTCACCCTGCATCAGTGGTTTTTGGTGCACCGGGAAGAGCTAGATGTCGTTGTTGCTAGTTTTTCGAGGCATGTTACTAACTATATCCTTAGACCGGGATGGAAACTATAATTCCTACAGGGTGGGTAACATTATTCGCCTGCTCTCGCCCTACCCTACCTACCCTAGAATAATCTGTTTAGGGGGAATTTGAATGGGCCTAGACAAAAATGAGCCCTAGCCCTCTAGCCATTTTATGGGCGCCCTAGCCCTATCAATTTTAGGTTAGGTAGGTAATTTTTAGGTAGGTTAGGTAGGTTAGGTATGGGATGGGCTAGCCTTAGCCCGCCCTAGCCACCCTAGCCCTATAATTTTTAGGTAGGTTAGGTATGGCCCCCTAAATAGATTATTGATGCCTAGCCTATTATTTAAAGGGCGAGCCCTAGCCCTATAATTTTTAGGTAGGTTAGGTATGGGATGCCTATTATTTTATTGGGCCCGCCTAGACAAAAATGGGCCCTAGCCCCCTAGCCATTTTATGGGCTAGCCTTATAATTTTGAGGTAGGTTAGGTATGGGATGGGCTAGCCCCCTATCATTTTATGGGTGCCCTATAATTTTTAGGTAGGTTAGGTAGGTTAGGTAGGATAGGTATGGTCTATTTGGGGGCCCCCCCTAGCCTAAAAGGACCCCTTTTATGGCTATGCCTATTATTTTATTGGGGCCCTATAATTTTATGGGCTATAATTTTTAAGTAGGTTAGCCCATACCCATAAAATTATAGGCTAGGGCAATAATCTACAATTACTATTTTAGGGGAGGGGGGGGGGGGGGGGGGGGGGGGGCTATCATTTTATGGGGGACCCTAGCCCTACTATTATATCCTCACGTATTATTGGCGGGATCGAGCCCTACTATTTATAAGGGCCATGTCTCCTACTTCTGCAGTACATATGGCGCAAGATGGTTTCACTGATCGAGGTCAGAATGGGATCGAGTGTGCCACGTCTTGCCATAGCGCTCGACCTTCTATACATATCATGCCCTATTCACGTATCTAACTATAATCTAATCATTGGATGGATATGTGTGTCGTGTCTCCTTATGGCCTCAACTCGATATTATCTATCTCTCGGGTTGACTGATTATCTATAGTCCTAAAATTTATAGGGGAGGGGAGGGGGGAGGCGAATCCCACCTTTTTGTCGTCTGCTCACTATGCAGACCGGCATTGAGTGGCCCTACCTCTACTATTCCATGGGCATGGGCGGCATTGAATGGAGCAAGAAAAAAACCCAGTGATAGTGATAGATAGATGGATATGACCCCTGTTGCTAGAGTCAAGGCCCCAATCACTCCCTATCCGATCTGTCAATCAATACGGAGAAAGAATAATTATCTTAGGGGGCAACTTCCCCTGAAAATTGATTATTGTGGGCCCTACTATTTATAAGGGATAATATTGGATTGAACTTCCAAGTAAAATGAAGGAAGCAAGACCACGTAGGAGAAGCTGATGCCGATGCATGCATATTATTTCTTAATTTGTTGTTCAGATATATATATAGTCAGTAGTCCCTGTATCCAGATATGGCGCCCCTGGATATATAGGCCAGCAGAGCATGACTATAGATAGTTCTGTGCAGGAATGAACCTCATCCAAAAATTATGAACTAGGCCCTTCTCCATCAAAGTATTCCACCTACTATATACGTAACATGAGCGGCCCGATGATTTACTCTTTCTCCATCTGATCATCTCAGTGCGATCATTCATGAGCAATCGACTTCATGAGATAGATCAACCCCTAATCATGTATTTGACTAGTATTTTGATCAAGCAAGAAAAGATGACCCCATTCTCCTGAGCCCAACCTGGCTATGATATAAGGCAGAGGTAGCATATCATGACAAAAGGAGGCCGAGGGCTACTATAGATATAGATCGAGTTTCTGTCGCCGCACGCCCTCTATCCATATATGGGACCGGAATGCCTAAGGACGGGCAGCATATATAGGGCCAGTCTCCCCTTGGTCTAACCTGCCCACCTCTGAGCTGAGCTAAGCTTCTAGGGTCGAGTGGCGGAAATGCCCAAGCAGCCCCTGAGCTAATCGTTTGGGGAGTCAGTATAGGGGAGCACCCCAACGACTGATAGGAAAGGTTGACTACCTGGGCCCTTCTATCTGGGGCCCCCGAGAATGAAGTCCATCACCATCCATCCATCGAAGTCTATCTACGCCCTACTATAGTTCTGTACCGATACAATAGGCATTGAACCTGTTGTCGTTAGAATAGTAGGGCCCATAGAATAGTAGGGCTTATCTTGATAGAACTCGCTCTTGACTTTTTTTTGATAGAACAGTGATGAGGAAGTCGAGGGTGACTATACCAACTTTAGTTCAGGGCCTTTAGTCACCTTCACCTCTGCATTGATGCTCAACCTTCACCCCTGCATCCACTCGCCCTCACGATCTATAGCTCATCCGCCCCACCCCTATATACAGAGGATATTGGGCCCCCTACTTAGCTCAAATACTAAGGGGCCCTATATATTCCAGATGAAAGTGAAAGCTTGTCAACTATTGCCAATGAACCACCCACCACTACCAGCTAAATAGTAGGGGCCCACCCACCCCTACTATTAGAAGGACCCTACTATTCAACTTAGCCAGGGTGGGCCCCTTTTTGAATCTTCCTCAATTATATAGAGCGCCCTTTCTAGAATTAATTCACTCCAGATTCTCTCCACGAAATGAAATGATAATCATGGTATACCTTCATTATAATGAAGGTAAGGGCTAATCTTAGAATAGTAGGGCTCTTAGAATAGAATAGTAAGGGTTGCCATTAATCAGCTCACTATTCGGCAAGGGAGCTATAATAGCTCCAAAGCCCGGAGCTATTATAGTTTAGTTATTTTCCTCATTTTAGCGTTGGCCCCTTAGAATAGTAGGGGGGATGGTGGGGTGCCTATATAATTTGAGGGGACGCGAGATGGTGGGTGACATCAAGAGACTGGGTGGTTGGGTGAACAATACATGGGATGGGGTGAACTAGACATTGATTCATGGGATGGGGAGTCACTCACTATACGACGGGACGAGTGCCTCAACTCGTCATCACTCAACTACGTCGTACAATTCTATAGGCAATCAATGCATGGGAATGAATGAACGGGTAATCAATCCCACCCGATGCATGGCGGTATGGGAAGGAATGACCGGAATGAAGGGTTTGGTTGTTAGAGAAGGGATGGTACAAAAGAGAAGGGATGGTTGGGAATGAACGGGTTAAGGGTTGAGAATGAACAACCTCGCCCTCAAATTCTATGGGCCGATTTGGTCCAATGAAGGAATCTGGGGAGGTAAGGAATCCCTTCCCCTGGAACTATGGCCGGGCGATGGTTGGAATTGTGGTTCGGGGTGGGCCCTCTCCCCTTGGCATTACATCTCCTTGGTGTTAGGCCCTACTGTAATGGGTATGTAACTGAAGAAGGAATAAGGGATTGGTCGGACCAAGCTCTCATGTCTGAATGAAGGGCTGGTCTGGTTCCAATGAATGAAGGTGACATGGGATTCATGGGGGTGAGAAGGAAAGGAGATGTGTTCATCGTGATAAGGCTCCTCTATCGATGTCAGGGCCCTGCACAATTCCATGTGAGGACGATAAAATCTATAGAGGTGGCTCACCAATATATTCGCTAAGGAGTTGTGGGTGGTAGGTGGGATGGGCCCCTACTATTCTATGGTAGGATATGCTTCTTTGTGATCATACCTACTAGAGAACTTCGCTACACCCTGTGGGGTAAACTATATCTTTCCTAAACCAAGACTCAACCTAACTAGCAAGAGAGGATTTTATATCCAGAGATATTACATATGTTATATTGGCCTTCAAACCAAGGCCATAGCTTTCACATCTAGAATTCTCCTTTCGTCTATCGAGGGCAGAGGATGATATTTATATCGCCACCGGCCGGGGGTGAATGTATGGATGGCCCTAGGGAGGATTAGGCATAGATAGTGGGGGTGGGGAGATCTCGCTGGTTGTTACCAGGGGGTGTGGATAGGCATCTAAGTGGTTTTCAAAAGGGAATGATGTGGGCAGGGATGGATGCAAATAAAGAAGAGTTTAGTTTACAGCCTGACGAGAAGGCCCTACCCCTACTATTTGCCAAGGCTATGGCAGCCTATCCTAATGGACAAGGAAGCTAACATGATATAAAGTTATCAACTATAATAAGGAGGGCACCGGCTCCAGTCTAGTTTGTTTAGCTACACCCACCCCTGCATGCTGGGGCATATTTTCTTTTTCTTGCCCCGCGGGAGTGCTTACTATCTATATAAGCAAAGCGCAGGTCTTGAGGCCTATAATTTATAAGGGGAAGTTGTAGTTTGAGCCCTAGGGCCCCCTAATCGGGGGTGCCTTTCCTTCCCTCACCCACGATGGCATCCCCTCTTTGGATTGGATTGGCCCACCTAGTTCATGAAGGACTCCCTCGGTAGCATTGGATTGTTTAGTGTTGATTGGTCAGATGCCCTACTATTCTATGGGCAAGAACAATATCATGGAGTTGAAGCTCATTACTCACCCTTGATGAACCGGTATGGAGTTGCCTGTCGGAGGATCCAGAGAAAGAAGAAAGCAACATTCTTTTGCACCCATAGGTTATTCCCTACCTTGCAATTTTATGTAGTTGTGAGACTACTCGGGGGATGGAGCAAGCACCCAACTATAGGAGGGAGGTCCACCGCCTGCTGGGCAAATGCCCTTTTTTCTATAATTGCCTACCTGCTTGAAAAATGCTGCTTCATTTTGAGGCGGCAGGGAAAGGGGTGGAGAGCCTAACGAGAGTTGCCTTCCATCCAGCACTGCAAGCCCATAGAATTGTAGGACTTTGGCCCATAGAATAGTAGGGGCTCCTGTAACTGCCCATAGAATAGTAGGGCTCCTATAGGTTTACCAAATTGTGCACCTATTATTTGTTGAGATCAAGACCCAACCAGTTTTTATTGATGATCCATATCCAGATTCTGTTGATCTAGCAGTCAATCCAAGTAAGTTGCTTTGATAGGATCCCACACAAGAAGTTAGGAAAACTCCTCATCTTGTCCGCCGGGTTCCCCAGGAAAAGCTGGCATAGATAGGTCTATAAAAAAACCTAGCTTCTCAATTCATTTATTCATTCGTTGATCTATTTATCCATCAATTAAAAGAGAGGATGGGGCAGGGTCGATGCCCTTGCAGTCAGTAATCCAAAATGTGGAATGGATGCTTGGAATGGATAAGAATGGGAGGAGGTGGTGCCAACATCGAGTTGACCGCCCCCCCACTATTCTAAGGGTGCTTTGCCATAGAAATGTACGGGCCCATAGCCCTACTATTCTAAGGGCCCTTTCAATAATCTGGCCCATAGAATTGTAAGGCGAGCAATGGCCCTATCTCCCTATCTATATATGGGGCGGCCGACCCTATGGGCAAGGAAGGGGCAGTCATGCTGCTGTAGCAAAAGGTCCTTTCCAGTGCCAATCACATTACGCCCATCTACCCCGAGGGTTTCTATTCTATAGTTGGGGGTGTTAATCATGTTACGTAGATAGTATAGTATGGACTGCATCACTGTGCATCTATGGGCGATAGATCGAGGTTATCCCTCTGTAGATCTATCATAGAAGTGCTCGGATGAGTACTGCGCCCTACCTCCACCCCCTACCTCTTCTATAGTTCCCTATTGAACCCCCCTTTAGATAGTAGGGGGCCCTACTCTAACTAGAAAGGGGTGGGGCTAGGGTAGATAAGCAGAGCCCGATGAACCCTACCCCTGCCTTGGCAAGTGGGGGCTGGAGGTAGGGCCCTATAGATAGTAGGGCGCACCGCCATCTACCTTTCTATAGTGGGGGGGCTCACCTCTCTCCCTATCACTCACTCCTCTCCCCCCCCTACTATAACTAGTGTCGGGGTGGGGGGGTCTCCGGCTAGTTCCAAACCACAAGCCACTTTTATCTCCCATCCCACCCTGCATGGAAAGAAAGCAGGGAGCCTACGCCTACCCTACTATTTTAAGGGTAAGGGAAGCGCCCTACAATTCTATGGGCTACAATTCTCTTATTCAGCACCCCTCAGAACCCACCCCAGTTGAATCTTGATCCATACTACACATGCAGAACAAAACACCCCCTACAATTCTATGGGTTGTTGCCCCTAATTTGCTTTCTTAAATTTCTACCCCCCTACACCCCTACCATTTTATAGGTCCCACATTATATAGGCCAGCCTCTCGGGCAGATTATATACGTAACATGCCTAATCCTATCTCCCCCCACCCAACTCAGTCCCTTTAGAATAGTAGGGCCCATACCCATACCGTACCTACCTAAAATTATAGGGCCCTATCCCTAGCCTAGCCCTAGCCCTAGCCCTATAATTTTTAGGATAGGTTAGGTATGGGCCCTATCCCTATAATTTTATAGGATGGGGCATACCTAAAATTATAGTGGGGCGGGGATGGATAGGATATAATAGTAGGGTAGGGTAGGGCCCATACCATAAAAGGGGTCGGGTCTAGGGATAGATGGCTGAATTTAGAAACACTATGTTTCTGAACCATACTAGCAATTGGCGAGCCCAACCCACAATAATAGATTTGAGGGGGGCCCAGTGAAGATGGCGAATCTATACACAACATGCCTACCTACCCCTAACGGCACTAAGTGGTAGGCAGCAGCATCATAAGCATCAAAGCTAGAACTATACCTAGTAGCATAGGAGGCAGAAGCAGGTCCATACCCAGTAGTCGCAGTTCCCTATAGAAACAATGGGCCAGATCGAGAGTGGCCCGTGTAGCATCAATAGTAGCACTAGCTTACCCACTACCACCTCCACTACCACTACTAGCACCATCACTAGTGGCATCAGTGGCATTAGCACCACCACTAGCACCAGTAGCACCTGTAGTTTACTTCATTGGCTCAGCACCAGTATCAAAAACGTCCATAGCTTTGATAGTAGCATCGGGGTGTTCAGGAGGATAATATTGTTCCATATCAATATCGATACCCATGTAGCAGCCATAATAAATAGGGGCTGTCGATTCAGTTGCCTATAGAATAATGGGGTAGTTGCTTTTGAGAGGCCTGACATACCGTATATTCGATAGATGTTCGCCATCCTATCGCTCACCCTACCCCTGACCCATAGTTCAGAGAGGGGAGTAGAAGCCCATATACCATATATCTAGAGGTGTCGAGAGATGGAGCTTTAGGTAGGGCATTAATGCTCCCCTATATATCTACATATGGTGCCCTAAAGCATAGATGAGATGGGCAGATAGAGGGAGATAGGGTCATCTATCTAGATAGTTGAGGGGGGTTGGGGAGAGGAGACCAAGGCCATAGATATAGATAAGTCCTCTCCCGCCCCTCTTTTCTATCTAGAGGGGGGGAGGGAGCTACTAGCTCCTGGGGATATAGCCCTACCATTCTATAGGTGACTGTATATAGAAGTTGAGGGCGGCTATATCTATATATTCTATAGTCGACTTTTAGGGACTCTACATGCATACCGCCCAGATAGATCTCTATAGAGGGGGTTGGCCCATAGCTTATAGCCCCCCAAATATATTGATTGGATTGATCTAGTCTATTGAGACCCTATCTAAACTGAACCGCTCACGGCTCTCTATAGATAGTAGGCCGTCTACAGGGGCCTGCCTATCTACTCTCCATAGTAGAACCACCCCCTCCCCCCTATAGCCCATACGATGATGCGATGCTCCAGTGTTTTTCTAATAAGCTATCTATCGCTAGCGGTCTCCATCCCTAGGTAGCAATTATATAAGATAACCACTTACTGGGTTCAATTGTCGACTTAAGAATGATAGGGATGCAGAGGTGCCCTATATATCTATGGGGGATGGATCTGGGGAGAATAGTTCCATTTTAGCATCTCCAGGCCAGCCCTCATCTCACTTCGTTCCCTACTATTCTAAGGTAAGGGGTGCCCCCCTTAGAATAGTAGGGATAGAATTCAGTAGCTCCCATTGGGAATAGAGGGAGGGAGCAGCTAGTGAGTTCGGATAAGACTTAAGTTTGTCTTTCAATCTTCCATTCTTTTCTCCAGTTCTGGCAGTGTCAACTAACTATGATTCTGCGGTGCTGGAATAAACAGCTTTTAGCAAGCAATCTGCATGTAGAGTGACAAACGTGCTAGTCAGGGCCCACCCAACTATTAAGCCCTCCCCCCCTATGCATGCACAGGGGGGTGTCAGTTCTCCCTGAATGATATCAAAAGCGAAGGCACACCCACATGTCGATTAACAGGTCAGTTCACCATAGAGCTGGGTGGGAAGGAATGAAGGCAGCTAAACTCAAGCCCTATAGATCTATGGCCAGTCGGCAATGAATCATAGTTGGTTAATATGTATTATACATAATCTTCCAATTCCCTCTCGGTTCTTCCTTTTTGCCTTCCTTTTTTTCATGTTAACTTCCTTTTCACCAGCAGGAGTGCCTATAATTTTATAGGTGCCTATCAAAATAGTGGGGGCCATAGACCTCACTGCTCGAGGAAGAAAGATTTAAAGTGGGAGCTTCAGTTAAGGGTTGATTGTGATTTCATGCTTGGGAGGAAAGGGCCTTTCGAGCGAGTGCCTAGAATAATAGGGCATAGCGAGTCCCCCTTGCCGAGAGATGGCATGTTGTTATATGGCGTATTATCAATCATAACGCCCTACTGGCGGGTGGGCCTCCCCTTTCTAATATAGGCGTGTAAGGGCTGGGGGTGGTGCATCTGCCTATAAAATGGTAGGGGGGCATGTTACGTATATAGTATGGTATGCATTATTTCTATAGGCCATCGCATCGACAGTTCAAAAAGTAGAAACTCTCTATGAAACCATAGTAGTTTCTCCTCCCAACATCAAAGTCCCTTGCATAGGCCGTTCTCGAGTAAGGAGATTATGTTTACCAAGTCTTAGTGTTCAGCAGCACCCCTATGGGCAATAGTTCATGTTGAAGTTGATCCCAAACTACCATCAGTAGGAGGACCATACATCACCCAGCCTATAGCACCACTAAGGATCCATACGTGCCCAAGGCCCTGTAAGGGGATGGGAGCCTTTTACGTCAAATAGATTCTAAATATTTTCATATCCCCTTATTCCTAGCCCCAAAATAAAGAAATAAATGTTCATAGTCCATAGCCTGATGCAGACTCCTGGTCTGGCTCCACTTGGCTTTCGTCTAAAGCCTGTATCTTATCCCGGTGGTTCAAAGATCAGAAGCATTATTGCAGGTGCACAAGATAAGGCCATAGTGAGCATACGAGATGCAAAGGTCCATTGCAGGTGTACGACAAGAAGTGTACATAGTTGCAAGCACACTATGCTATAATGCCATTGTAACATTTTGATAGGTAAGGGGGAAGGGCCTCGCATAGATAAAGATCGATACCCTGGAAGAAGCATGAGAACCCATTGGATTTGACCTTGTTGATCCATCAATGGCCGGCAAAGGCAGTTCCAAGTATGCTCATAAAGATCCAAATCCTTAAGCATACACTCAGTTCCAGCGGCATAGGTAAGGGCATGAGTAAAGGCATAGGAAAAGGTATGGTCAGATCTAGCCAGAGAGGCCCAATAGAAGTTTGATCCGTGTGTTATTAATCCAACATCTTATTTGTGGTGGTCAGAGGTAAGGGCCCTATGGGGCGAAGCGTTTATCCAAAAGCAATTGATAAGCACCAGCAGCAGTCGCCTATAGAGAAAGTAGGGGATCCAGCATCCCATTGCTGCCCCATTATAATATAGGGGTAGCTCCATATGCATATAAAGATCCATACCTTCGTGATCGAGATAAAGAGTCTAATGCTCGTGGTCGATCGAGAACAAGACCACATAGAAAATGGTAGGGCTCATCCAAATTAAACATTTAGTGATTGTTCTCAGTTATGATAAGCGTGGTCTAGAGTCTAGTGTTCATGATAAGGATTCTTACGTTCGTGAGCGAGATAGAGATAAAGACCTAGAAGTGAAGCAAGCACCACCACCAATAGCAAAGGAACCTAATAAGTCTTTAGAAAGAAGGAAGGGACCATCGATGCAAAAATCCTTTGCCAGGTGTGCTTCCTTCTCTAATTCGACAGCACTCTTATCCCTCTGACCAACGTTGTGCATGGGCATGTTACGTATCTTGCCGAGTAGGGGCAAGCGGGGCCACCCAACTATAGTTCCCTCAAGTTAAGCACACCTTGGGAGATAGAGCTACCATGGTCCTTACCCAGCACCCCTTTCCCTGCAGGTGGGGGTAGGGTTCTCCGCACGCACCAGCATTCTATACGTAAAATGGGTTGGGGTTAGTAATAGTTGGGGCCCTAAGGTGAATAGTAGGGGCATCGGCTCAAAAGTCTTGCTAGTCACCCCCCCCCCCCCCCCCCCCGCCTATATTGAAAGGGGGAATTAGTTGATTAGTTCAGGCAAACCAACCCCCCCCCGCCTATATTGAAAGGGGGAATTAGTTGATTAGTTCTGGAAAACCAACCCCCCCCCCCCCCCCCGAATATAGATAATTGAGAATTCCCTGGAACATTATAGGGAGCTTTGAATCTCTCCATTTCTCAAAAGTCTTGTTGGGTCATATGACTACCTACAATTCTATATGGGGCCATTCAGGGGCAATCTGCATGCAGGCCACCGGATTCTATATGTAACATGACCAACTATAGATAGTAGGGCCCCTGCCCTGCCCATAGAATTGTAGGGTAGGGGCACGCATCATCACGCTACATGAACCCTACCAGGGCTTCCCATAGAATTATAGGGCCTCCATAGAATTGTAAGGGACTTTGAGTAATCGATTGGCAGATACCCTACTATCTATAAGGGTGTGCCCTAAAGGCTTTCATCGCCTAAATAGTAAGTTCAGTGTCTATACAAAGTCCTTGCATGGCAGGTTGAGTGGGAATGATAGTGCAGCTTCAAGCCAGCTGTGCATGGGTACCTGAACTCCAACCAAATCAAGGGCTTTGCAGTGCTAGTTTGCTTGCTCAAAAAGCAGTTTGCACCAGTATCGGTTCACCATTCACCCGTTCAACCATTAATCATACTACGTATAGAACACAGAGGAAGGTCTTGAAAAGAATTCTCATGAATGACAGCTTGAATGCTCATGTGTTTGAATATAGATAGGGGCATTCATTCTATCCATCATCCAAACTTTGTCGATACTAGCACTCTACTGGAGTGAACATAATTTGATAGCAGGGAACAACAGGAGCCTCCACTGCTCCACCTCTCTCGTCCTAGTTCAAAAGAACAACAGGTGACCTAATATGTTTCATTCTGGCCACTGGGATTGTTTTCATTATGAGTTTGAATGTTGATGATCCCGCTAGTCTGCATGTAGAGTGACTCCTACAACAGCAGAAGTCACTAGTTTGTATCCTGGGGGAAGTGGCTTCCCATGCTACTTTTGTTGATTTCAGGAGCATTGGAGATTTGTTGGAGTGTAGGAGCCAAGAAGGGTTGTATGCCTCCTCGGTTGGGTCAGGTTAGGGGCCCCCAAGGCTTTGGTCGAGTAGAAGAAGTCAAACTGTTCACTCTACTCCCAGGGTGATCTATTTGCAGTTGAGTGTGCTCACTTTGCGATCTCATTTATTGACTATGTCTCTCTGGCAAGCCTCTGTCTCCTCCCATCCACTCCAACCAGCCAGTGCAGATGCCTATATAAATGGTTGGGGGGGGAGTAAGTAAAGCTACCTCTGCATGCACCACTACACTAGAAGGTGACCCACGGGCTTATTGTTCCTCTCAAGCAACTTCATGGGGCATTGGGGAAGATAACACTGGTGTGGCCAATCGATACCTTCAATTGAGTGGGCAGTTTCTTCTCAATGGGCTGCTTTTGCATGGGCACTAGGATAGCGGCTCACCATAGAATTTGAAGGCTCAATTCTCATGAATGGCCCTCCCTATATCTTATATGGCGTCTGCTTTCAACCAGAGGCCCTATTGATCAAGATTGGGGTGGGAGGAGAGGGCGGCCTAAAATTCTATGGGCCTACCTCTATTCTGGATCGAAAAAGCGGGAGGGTTTTATTTATTTGGCTGGTCTCTCCTCTTCAGTTGTCTCACTCATCTATAATTTTTAGATGATGCCCTCGCATGCTTCAGTCAATGGTGGTAACTCTAAGCTTATTCTATTATTTGAGAGGGTATGTTGCCGATGCATGTAGAGGGATTCTATTAGAATAGTAGGGCTCAGCTCAAAGAAATGACAGTTTTCCCTACCCCAATTATATAGAGGGGGACCAGGCCTTGGCGAATAGTAGGGCCCTTACCTTCATTCCATTCAGGGCCCTTACCTTCATGATAATGAAGGGCACCCATAGAATAGTAAGGCCGCACCCAACTATATAAAAAAGGGCCCCTTTAATAGTAGGGGGTAGGGCATGAAGGTAAGGGCCCTACTATTATAAGAAGGGCTATGGATATGATCACTCACACACATGGTTGGTTTTGCTCGTCCAATGTTTCAGGCTCCCCCTTCAAATAGTAGGGCCCAACTATATAAAAAAGGGCTCTCACCCAACTGAACTCAATTGCTCTACCGATCGCTAGTAAGTATTCAGTTCCGGTGGGGCTTGTGAAACAAAGATCAGCATAGAGTGGAGTTGTTGGATCAGAACATAACTAGGTCAGAGCAGAGCGTTGGATCTAGATACAGAGATGGAATAGATCGAGTGCCTACTATTTATAAGGGGCCCCTACTCTAGATTCTTCTCAAATTAAGCCGAGAAAATTATATGCCACAGCTGGGGCGAAAGTTATGGAAGGAAGGGCCTAGACATTTCTAGGGTAGAAGGCGAGAGAGGAGATGGTGGGAGATGTTGTGGTGCAAAGGGCCTGCCCAGACAAGGGATAATTCTAGAGCCAACATTTTCTCTCCCAAGTTAGGCAGCTTTTCTTGGGCCCAATTTCTATTATTGTAGGGAAAGGCGGGGGGCATGTTGCAGATGTATAGAATCTTAGAAGATAGTACAATAATCTATTTGGATACACCTAGCCCATAGCCCTACTATTCTATAGGCTAGGCCCCTACTATTTGCCAAGGGTGGCCCTTATTTTTATATGGTATTGGGAACTTAAGAAAATGAGGCAATACTTCTTAAGTGGGGGGGTACTAGCTATACCCAAAGGTACCACTGGGGCAGTTAGTGGAAAAAGGAAAATCGGCATTAGGGGGATGGATTTGTAGACCCAGAGGGGCCCATGCATTATGTCATCCCCTGCATTGAATAGTTCTAAAGTGGAGTTCTAAACTGTGAACGCAGTTCAGTGTGCAATGGGTGGTGATGAGAACATCTCATTCTCCCAGAGATGGCCCTATATTTTAAGGGGACAACCAACAATAGAACCACCCTATTCTAGTTGTTCCTCTATATAATAGGGGAACCACCCTATTATATAGAGTTGGTTGCTATTAGAGCTCTCATAACCACCCTACCATACCATAAAATTATAGGGCTAGGGGGCCCCTAGCATATCATTTTATGGGTAATAAGCTATGGGGCATGTTACGTATAGAATCTGGGGAGCGGAGTGAAGAATAATCAAATCACCCGGCTTTCTCGTCAGGCCCCCACCCCTTCTTAGAATGGTAGGGCAACCCTGGCCCTACCCTACCCCTACAATAATCTCCCTACCCTATATTATTAAGGGTGGGCCCCTATTTTTTTAGGTCTATGCCCATAACATAAAATTATAGCGAGCAGATTGTCACTCGGGATTTTATTTCAAAAATGAAATGGGAATGACTCCCTTTGAAACTATAGGCTGTTAAAGTAATCCGATCTATTAACAGGTGGCGAGCGAGAAAGCTTCTATTTTTGGTTGTGAATAAAGACACGGCCCCCTCCTCACTTGCTTCTCAGGGTCAGTCAGAGACATTCTAGTAAAAGGGTCATCCTTGCCCCACTCCCCCCTATTATTGAAAGGGGCAAGGGCCCCGACTATATAAAAAAGGCGATTGAAAGCTTTTGGGAATGAATACCACTTCGAGGACAGACATAGCCCACTCATGTGCTATAGTAGCGGGCATGCCTATGTATTTGAGAATGAATTGATGTATGTAAATAAGAGTTCAGCCAGTAGGGTAATCTATCTCTGTTCGGGCAACAAGCATCATGGTATATCTCTTTTTTGTCATATGATATTACTCAAGATTGAATGAAAGCATAGCAGGACCTTCTTCTTGTCATTGCCCAGTCGGCCAGCTAGCAATCAATCACATTGAATCACTGGTGGGTAAATATAACAATGTTATGATCGAATCACGTTAAATTTCTAGTGGTAGGCGCAACTCTCAATGGATGGGTAATGCATACATTTAGAACTCTATGTCCAATAGTGGGTGCATAAATAAATTTCCTAGAGAAACCCACGTTAAGATCCCGTCTAGACCGAAATGAAAAAGTCCAGTGGTGGGTGCACGAAGATGTAAATGCCTTACAGGGTGGGCTTTGTAGGGATATGATATGGCAGCCTTTGCGGGGATAGAAAGCTAATTCTTTGCAAGCGGGTTTGGAAAATGCTGGTAGTAAAGAAAATCGAATGGCTAGTGGGAAGGGGATCTCTGCGTCATAATCAAAACCTCACTCACCCCATTTCATGATCACAGGAAGATAGCATCAATATCCTAATCGAAGTAAGTGACCTTTCTTGGGTCGATTAAAGAAGTAGTCAAATAAGAAGAAATTGATCTAACCAATGACCAAAGGGAGAGCTGGTAGGTCCCCAAATGAGGCATGAATGGGAGGAAGAAAACCAAATCGACGATAGACAAACAAATGATGATATGCTTGAGCTTTAAGTGATACCTTACTACTTACTCTAAGGTGCTTGAAAAGAAAAGGTCAATCGCCTACAAAGAGTCAATAAGGATAGGCTCAAAAGTGAAGGCTAAAAATGGAATTACAAAATAATATTAATATGCATGTACACCCTCCCCTCCCCCCCGTAACCTTCCCTTGCCGAGTAGTAGGGCATTCAAATGAGGGCCCTATCAATTCTATGGCCTTTAGAATAGTTGGTTGGGTGTGATGGATAGGAGCAAAACCAAAATGTGAGCCAACCAAGATCTTAGGTAAGGTGTGCTCTGCTAATGAATGAATAATGAATCATAGCGGACCCTACATTATTGAAGGTGCTCGCCCCTAGTGAGTCAATTTGAGGTGTGTGCTTGGGGTTATCCTAATCATTCATGATCAAAGCAAAGTGGGCAAGGATATGCTTTGATGTGTATTCCCTGACAGGCCTCTAAGTATGTACCCACAGCTAGGGTGCTTCTTGGTTGGAGAAGGAATGAACAAAGTGACCTAAGTAAGCTGTCAAGCCACCTTAAGTGTTCCTGCGCCGGAGCTCGGATGTCTCCTACCAAAGTCCTAGTGTGGCTAGTGCAGAAGGAGTGCTTTTTGGAAGTATGCGAGTGGATGTTATCAATGCCAATGGGGACTGTAATTGTTCTATTTCCCTACATTTCTATGGGGAATCTCGAGCGTTATCGCCTAAGCCTATAGGAAAAGCTTTCTTGGGTGAGGTGGACAGATAAAAATGAAGAAGAGCAAGAGCCTTTGGAGCCATTTCTTACCTATCTATAGTCAAGATCCATCCCTAGTCAAGATCTAGTCTCGCTTAAGTCCAACGAATCAAATAACCCTCTTCTAAACTACCGCTTTTGATTCCACTCTTGCTACCCTTGCGTCTGGAACTGCCTATGCTCCTTATTGCATTGATCATTCATGTAGGGTGGCTCCATTAGCCCATAAAATTATAGGCACATTTCATGCCAACAGAGGCTCATGCTAGGCTGTGCTCATGCAAAGACGATGGGTAAAGAATCAATCGTAAGCTTAGGCACAATAGCTTAGGCACTTTACACAACAATTGGTTTATCAATTGATTCAAATGCCCCCCCTATCTATCTATATATATATATATAGTAGTGTTGCTTACACTCAGAACGTGAGGTAGACTTGCCATCAAAATTGTAGGGGCCTTAGAATAGTAGGGGCAACTGCATATGCCCTAGATCTAGATAGTAGTGGGCACAAAATTGAATCTTCAATAGGAACTGCCTATAGATAGTAGGGCCCTGGTCAACTTTCGAACTATCAAACGCTTCTGGGGGCTTTCAATTTTGATATGGCTACCTGGGTTGAGCGAGAACTATGAGTGCTGGAGGTAAGGATCACTGACATTGGTTACTGGTTCTCATGAGCAAAAAAAAAGGTAAACTAAGTTTACTTTACAAATCAAAAGGTGAAACCCCTTTAGAATAGTAGGGAATAATAGAATAGTAGGGCCCACAATAATCTTGTTGGGGGTGCCCCCCCTTTAGAATAGTAGGGCCCCACCCAACTTGGCCTTTAACCCCCCACAATTTCATCTACCTCTGCACCGGGAGGGCCCACGATGCCGGTTGGGTGGGCCCTACTATTCGCGAGGGCCCAGCCCCCAAATTTAAATTTCCCTATTGTTTCTTTTTCTTTAGGCTCAATCTAGGCCCCTACAATTCTATGGGGCAATTCTCTCTGGGCTTAAAATAGTAGGGCAGCTGGGAAAACACCAGATTCTATACGTAACATGCAATCTTTGTCCATCCGCAGAAAAAAGACACCCCAACCTTCTATAGTTGGCAAGGAAGATCGATGGGCTTCAACAACTTTCCTATAGAATGGTAGGGGGGTTCCCTATAGAATGGTAGGGCACTGGTGCATGCCTATCTATAGAATGGTAGGGCCTCGCAATGTGAGCCTCTATGATTTATCGGGCGGATGTAGGGGAAAGAAAGGCTGACTGGCTTGCCATTGTTGTTCCAGTATGTTGAACAATTTGTTCGAAGGCAATCAAAATGGCAGGGTTCTTAAATAATCGATTGGTTCCTCGACTTGCTTGCTGCCCACACCAGCCCTACACCAATCTGCGTTCTTCCAAATACAATATGCATGTACTGATCTGGCTGGCCCCAATATGCACTTATGCCTAAGTACCAATATGCCCTAGAATCTAATAGAAGGGTGTTATCCCCTGTACCAATATGCACCTTCCCGGCTACCTATAGAAATAATGGGCCAATATGTGACAAGGGGTTCTTTAGCCGCCTTAGTACCATTCGTGGACCTAGAAAACCTTGAACATCCCTCCTTTTTTATTGGGATTGGGTGGCCCCTACAATTTTATAGGCGAAGCACCTTTAAAGAGAGATGAGCACTCCTCTTATCTTGTAGGACGCCCATTGAATTGTAGGGTTTGAAATGATATGATCCTGCTATTAGCAGTGGGCCTATTCCATTATAGCAATATAAGGGATATAGACGATAGGGGAAGGGAAGGGTTCTCCTGTCTCTTTCTGCCTTAGAATAGAAGGGGAGGGCGGGAGTGAGGTGTCAAGATTTTCTTATGAAAATAGGCTCGGCTTTTCCCCTACCTATATAGCTGGCCAAGATACCCATATCCATCCACGTGCTATAATTCTATGGGCAATCCTAAGGATAGGATGATATAGAAAAGATAGTCTAGATAGACAAGCAAATAACACATCCCAAGCTTTAGCAACCCAACGAGAATGAAGCCCATTGAGGAATTAGATAGAGATACAGAGGCCTACCATTCTATAGGTTGAGCCATCAAGGCCCCCATCAATTCTACGAGGATAGAGATAAAATAGAGGAACCAGCCCACACAATCAGAGAGACTTACTGCACTGAGACTTACTACACTCATACCAAGTAGACTACACTCATTCCCAAGTAGCACTAGGAACTGATAGCATTGAGATAGCATTGAACAGACTACGATACTTAGATAAGCACATAAGGGAATATAGAAGCAAATAAGTAAGGGCCCTACTATATATCAGGCACCCCGCATCCAAACAATACAACACAAGGAACTGCAATCCAAACCACAAGCAACTGCAATCCAACGAGAAATCAAAAAAGACAACATTTATTGGTTGAGAGACACTTAAGAATTACTCTCCATATCCTATAGGAGGTTTGCCTGGCTATGCTTGTCGAATCTATGGTGAGTTAGTACTGCAATGGTGTCGCCTTCCCCAACATGTACAATGTGAGAACCCCTGCCACTTCTTGCCTAACCACACTGCTAATTAGGAAGGACACGATTCCTTGAAGTGAAGCTGCCACATACCACTCTAGCAAAGGGGCACAACTAGAATCAATGTTTTTCCATTCGCACAGTGGGCCTAACACCTGACACACCACCACGTCTTAGTTAGTAGGCCTAGCCAATTGGGGCAAGAATGAATAATATAGAAGGTTCCACTATCCAGCTGAAACTTAGTGCAATATTGACCAAAGAAGGAAGGCAGGGGTGGGGGAACGAAAGGCGACCCGATGCTTGCCCTGATACTAGTAGCAGCCGAAAGTCGAGTTCACGCGACTCGATATTGGTACTCAGAATCAACCCTACCCCGATACTCACTCTTCATCGCCTATTCTATTATAAGGGGGGTGGGAAGATATAGTTGGGTGGGTGGCAATATATAGATGAGAGGTCTAGTATGTTTTTGGGTGGGAGGGCCCAACTAGAGTTCTCAGGGATAGGTGGGCCCCCCCAGTGCGGAGGTAGATTATTCAACCCCCCAAGCATAGAATAGTAGGGGGGGTCAAATGAGACGTTCTCGCTGGCTGGAGAATTCTAGTTCTAGTTCCTCACCCTCACTCTGAACAGGGTTGGCCTTATGGATCAATCATCCACTCACCCTATTCATCCCACCCTACTATTCAAAGAAGGGGGTAGGGCCATAAGAGGGGGTCGGGATAGAACCTAGATAGCCCCACTGTTCTAAACACCTGAGAAACTATAGGCCCGTAACTTGAACGCCTACTGTTTCTTCTAACGGGCAGGCAAGTGCCCTACCATTCTATAGGCATCAGGGCTGGTATCGAATCCTATAAACTCTTATGGGCTAGCCCCTACTCTATCTTCAATTCCCAGCTATCCTGTCAGTTTAGGGCATTTATTTTTTGACCATCTCGGGTGCTGAGGATGAGAGGGCATTTCTATTCGATGGGGATACAGCTACCCCAAGACCAATAGAGATGTTCCCCTACGACCAATAAAGTAAAGGAATATAAAGAAAGATGGGCCCTTATGATGAACAGCGACATCTAGTTATGAACCAATGAATGCCCCGGAGAGGGCTCAATAGGGTGGCATAAAATCACTCCCCATAGAATTGTAGGGTGAACACCCATATCTCTTACTAAACTCAACCCAAATCAGAATGGTCCAGAGTGAAACTAGACTAACTAGATCAATCGGCGGGGGCCAAGTGGTGCGTCTACATGAACCTCCCCTACAATTCAATGGTAGCTATAAGAATAGGACTATAGTGAGTGGCTCGACCATGAGCTTTCTGTATCATGGGTGTATAGCTTAGTTTGGAAAGGTTCGAACATGATAAGTGATAACAAGAAATAAAGCCTCTATGCTCGGAGGCTCACCAGCCCCTATGCCATTATGTCCCACCCCGCCTCCCTCCCCTCCCCCTACCCTATAATAGTTGGGGTTGGGGTTAGGGCCCCTATCCATAGCCCCTACTCTAGTGCCAGGGGGGGTGGGCCCCTACTCTGGAAAGGGGGTGGTTGATGTAGGGTTGAGCATCCAAAGAGGGAAGAGGGGTCCGATCAAAACCAATCACTAGTGTCCCCTACAATTCTATGGGGCAAACTCTTATTCCTTCAGTAGCGCTTGACCGTATAGCAGGGAAGCACCATCCATATAGCCTATAGAATGGTAGGGGAAGCACCATATAGCATGGATACATAAGAATAGTGTTCTTGATGCTTTCTCATCCCCTTACTATTCTATAGGCTTCTAGTTGTCATAATCCAATTGAATCCCAGGGTCTCAGCATGGCCCCTTCAGAATAGCTTTGTTGCTTGAGCCCACTGAACCACTCCACTTTTGGATGGTTGTGTTGCCTTCCCATATCATACTCGCTGCCTTTCTATATCATACCCTTGAAGCCAGAGGTGATAGGCTACCATAATCAATTTTCCCCATTCACCATTCCTCGAAGCTAGAGGCATGGATGTTTAGATCATTGCCCCCTGTCTCTTCCCTAATTTTATCTTAATTGGCCCGAAGTAGAGCCTTCTAGTTGGACCTTCAACTATGTAGATGGACCTTAAGCCGCTTGGCTTGCTACCTTTATCGATGAATCATGATGAATAATAGCGATGACGAAGAAATCCCTACCCTACCCTACTATTAAAGGGAAGGGAAGGGCCAAGAAAAGGATAGTTAGTGCCCCCCCACCTCTCCCCTACCTATATAGTGTAGTGGGCCTTGATAGGGGGTGGGGGGGCATGAATGTTACGTATAGAATCTAATCTCCTTTCCCTCGATAAGAGAGAGACGTCTTCTAAAGTTTACGATCCTATGAGGGGGTGAGTTTGCATGCATAGTCACAAGTCTCTGGTCTACTCATCTACACCGTCACTTCGATATGGACTACACTAGCTAGTATGGTCACTCACTAGCACCTGTAGGGCGAGCCCAGAAAGGCCCTACAATTCTATGGTTGCTTGTGTAGTTCTTTCTCTAAATAATATGCCCCCCTCTCTATTCTCGATGCTGAGGCATGATCTATCCAAAGAATGAGCGATCCCTATATATAGAGATAGGCAAAAAATTTGTCTCTTGGGTGCCCCCCATAAAATTATAGGCCATAAAATTCTAGGCCCTAAACAGATTATTTCCCTACTATTCTATTTCAATCAAGCCCTACAATTTTATGGTACTGTTGTCAAGACTCGAAGTGAGAGGGAGATTAAGTGCCGCTCGCTCAGTCCTTTGCATCAATACCTATATACATAATATGAGTTGATTGCCCCCATGCCATTCTAGGGGTAAGAAGCATGAGGTTTCTTCCTTCTCTTCCTTATTGTCTCTACCCGAGGGCCTTGCCCTAATGCATGCTCAAGAGCATAATCAATCGAAACCAGTGCAGCTTAAAATTTAATGGGTATCTTTGAAATAAAGAATGAAAGTCCCTGTTCTGCTCTATTCCTTCACTTTAGATTCCTACAAGCAAGATTTGATTCCTTCCCAACAATCTCCACCCTCATGCCATAGCCCAATAAAAATAGGTAGGGCGGATGCATGCAAAGGGCTGATGGCTTAAGCGCTAGCTTCAGTGGCACTCTGCATCACTTTGAATTTTGTTACTTTCCTTGCCCTACAATTCTATGGGCTCTAATATGACCAGGGTTTTGCCATACCAAAAGGCATATCGATAGGTTGGGGGTGGAGATAGTTGGGTCCAGTTGGATAAGTTGGGTGGGGGTGCCTTGTAATGAAATCACTCTTAAGGCCCATTACAATAGTAGGGAATTTAATGAAGCTAGCTATTCATCGCTTTCATTGTCCTTTGTTGGTTCATCCTCCCTCTCCATCGGTTCGGTCCCACCTTCCTAGCTCTTCGGATGAGCTGGATATCGATGATTGCCCATTAGAATTGTAGGGCACCGTTGTGCCAGCCCATTAGAATTGTAAGGCGATCTAGAATTGTGGATGGCCTGGCACTAAAGGAGAAAACCCATGGATGACCAACCAATGGCCCCCAATATATAAAGGGCCTCAACTACTATAGTAGGGGCCCTCCCTTAGGCAACTATAGCTATCGAGGTGCCTCTACACGCACCACCCCAAACTGAATATAGTTGGTTTGGGTGGGCCCCTACTATTATAAGGCTCCTCTAGCCCTACCATAAAATAGTAGGGGCCTCCCACAATATTAGCGAGATGGGTGGGGTTTGATATTGCAAGTGGGAGGATATAGTTGCGCCCAGGTGGGACGAAATTATAGTTCCCAACCCGGATGAAGGTGTGATTGCCCCGGGGTAGGGTCACTTTTGCAGTCATATGAACGATCAAAATGATCCAACTAGACATCTTCTATTAGGGGAATGGGGTGGGGTCACTTTTGCAGTCATGTCTGCAAGCCCTTTATAATAGTAGGTGAGCCCTCTCTTTATTGTAGTCAAAGAATAATGAGTAGCCCTTTCCCTTAACTGCTGATCCAATTCTAGAAGCAATAATAAACAAAGGCTACAGTACCTAAAGCAATGGGCCCCCCTATATCTATATCTCAGGAGCAAGAAATAAGGAAGCAAAGGTGGCTATAGCATGGGCTTCTATAGCACCAAGAGTAGCAAATCGAACAGTAGCCATTGATTAATTCACCCTACTATTCTAAAGGGGATTAAGTTGTTGATTTAGCACACCCCACCAATGGCACCCTTATAAATAGTGGGCACCCATTACAAAGCTTCTCCAACCTTGACCCCTTCCATGGATGGCTCCAACACACATACCCACCCATGACAGAGCACCTTTGACCCTCATACCTGGCACAGAACTTCTCCCGCCATTCATGTTGGCAAGTCACTTCACCAATCATGTCTGTGAGTGCCCTTTATAATAGTAGGCTCAATTGATCGATGGTCCCAAAGTGCCAATTATTGTAGGGGTTGTAGGGTCAGTTTTCCAGTCTACGGAGCCATAGAATGTCGGTTCACTCATCTCAACTCCCTTTCCATCCTTCTTTTCGCCCTTTATAATAGTAGGGCCATAGAATTGTAGGGCTTGGTAGACCATCCTTCTTTTCACCCTTTATAATAGTAGGGCCATAGAATTGCCCTTTTTTTAGATAATTAGTCATTTCAGATAGAACAAGGCGTTATCCCATAATCTAAACCCCTACCCTGCCCATTAGAATAGTAGGGGGTCAAAGAATTCTTCAAACGACACTAACCCATTCTTTATTGATGCTGGATCAACCCCCAGGCAAATTGAGAGAAGGGGTGATCGAATAATATGCCCTACCCTAAGAATGAATGTTCAACATTTATCTTTTTCATTATTTAAGGAAGGGCCATCCTTCTCCTATAAAATTGTAGGGCATTTGCAGTTGAATAGAATAGTGGTTACTTCTGCACGGTTGCCCGCACTTCCAATCCCCTCATCCCTTTCTCGTAGCTAGTGGAGGAGCATTCCCTTCATCTACAGCACTATCCCCATCTCCTTCCTATACCCCTACCGGAATACTTTCTTTGATTACTGATCTTTTGCATCCTTCTCCAGCAAGGTTTCAAAAAGTTGGAAAGGGCCCCTATAGGCAATCCGCCCTTTTATTGGATGGTTGGCCCTACTATCATTTTTTTCAAATAAAATGCCTGATAGAGTCAAAGACTCTATATGTAACATGCCCCCAACCCAACTAGAGTTTCCCACCAGGTAAAGGTCGATTTGGCTACTTCTGTCACATGAGTGGGTGGGAACTATAGCAACTAGTTGCTAGTGCAGAACCTATAATGGGGTAGAACAACTATAGTGGGCTAGGCCCCCTACCATGGCAATAGGACGTATAGAATCTTAGAAGATAGAGTTCAAGAAGAAGGGCACCTCTTCCTCTGCCAAGCCCCTCACTGCACCTTCACTAACAACTAGAATTGTGCAGTTTCATTCTTGCTTAGCTGATTTCACCTTCAACAAAAGTCCAACCTACGAGCAACAATGGATGGTCAGGTTCAGACCTTCCTTCCCGTGATTCTCTATCCCTATCTAGCCCAGGGGGTGGGCATGAGGAGTAGAGAATCTTCCATAATATAAGCCGTAGGGCAGGCGAACCTTCTGCACCATTATAGGCCTACCCCTACAATAATCTATTTTAGGGCCCCGGCCCCTATATTTTGAAGGCAACGATGCCTTACTCTAGGCCTTAAAATAATTCTATGTCACCTGCTGGCCCATTACCTTACCCTTTCCTTACCTTAAAATAGTAGGGGTAGGGGCCCGCCTAGAAATAAAAGGGCATATTATTGCCCCCACTCGCCTTAAAATATAGGGGAGAGGGGAGATTATTGCCCCGAAAAATATCTTATTGTAAAGATTATGGCCCTACGGCGGAATCTCCATATTTGAAATAGGCCCAATTATTATAGATAGTTCGTGTAAGGGCAACGGGATAACCTTAGAATAGTAGGGGGGTTAGGTGGGGATTATAGTGGTGGGTGGCCCCTTTTTCCTGGGTGGGAAACAATAGTGTAGGGTGGGAGGAAGAGAAAACAGTTCGGGGGGCGTTTTGACTTTGTGCACATGGGCATCGATCACTAGAAGCGAAGATAGATTCACCAACACTAAAGCGAGACCCTTACCTTATAATAGTAGGGGCCATAGACTCAGTCGGGAACCCTATGATTCTCCCCCACCTGCAATAGTTTTTTTTACCGGCCTATAGTTTCTATGCCCTATATATCTTAGTTGCAGATTCTATATGTAACATGCCCACAACTGATTGATAGTTCTCAAATGAGAGTTTCCCTTCTCAATAGTAGGGGGTTGGCCTTTCGACTTCAGAGGTGGGGTGGCACCATAGAATTTTAGGTCATATATTCTCTACGTAACATGCCATCCCCATAGCCCCCCCTACACCTTCATTCCATTCACCCTATCTATGGCAGAATCCTTCCCATTAGCGAATAGTAGGGAAAGAACATTCAGGTGATGGAATCGCCCTACCCCATACTATTATAAGGGCCCTACTATTCTATTATTGAAGAGAGAGGCCATTCAGATTACGGATTAACCTCTAATATGGCGAATAATCTCTTAAAATAGTAGGGGGCGGAATAATTTGTTTAGGGCGGCCCATAGAATTTTAAGGCAGGGGCCCCACGAGGGGATTATTCGCACATTATCATGAAGATGACGGTCGCTTATAGAATAATATAATAAAGGGTGGTGTAGAGGTATATTATCGTAGGGCGCACATGATAATGAAGGTTACGAGACTCACTTGAACGATAGTGAAGGTTACGGACTTAGCCCTAGCCCTATAATTTATATGGCCCCCTAAACACCCACCCAAATTATTCTATGGCTTATTGCCATGGTAGGGAACCATAGATAGAATAGTAGGGCATTCAAATGAGTGCCTATCCCTATAGAATGAATTTTTCCTTTTCGCCATATAAATCATTATAGGCATATCTCTCTCAAAGTTGAAACAAGTGGGTCTTCTTCCGCTCCATAGCATGCAATTATTCCACCAATAACCATGGCATTGACATCATTTAGCAGGTTGAAGATGATATCTTGGGGAGCCCGTCTACTCTATGGAATGGAGGGAAACGCCCTACCCTTGTTTTTGTCTGGAGGGAGTATGGCTTAGAGTAATAAACTCCTATGGAGCGGGTGGGGGTGGCCTATCAATTCTATGGGCACCCTAATATTCTAAAGGGCCCGCCCTACTATTGGATTTTCACGAATGACTCTCACCACTATACTATCACCGCTGAGGTAGATCAAGCTGAGTGTAAGAGAAAATAAACCACCTTGTGCGCTAGCAACCCCTTTCCACCCACCTGGCCTATGATTCGAAACCCCTTTAATAGTAGGGGGCCATAGAATAGTAGGGGCCCCCTGTATTCACGCTGGCTGACCCATTTCGGCAACCCGCCACCCGGGCAATAGGATTAGCCAAGCTGGCATACTAATAAAGAGAAAGCATTATAGCGAAGCAGCTAGCACTCTCACTAAGAGAAAATAGACGACCCCCTACTATTCTCAAGGGCCCCTACAATTCTATGGGGCTTTCTTGGTCGAGTTAAGTTTATTCTGATTCATGTGAAACTAAAGTTGGCTCTGCTGCATTGGTGTTTTCACTCCCCACTCCCAATCATAACTCATATTCCGTCATATAGGAGTAGTACTTAGCCTTAGGGGCGGTGGGTCCTTTGCATTCGGAATGGATTAACTACGAAGTAAGGGCATACATAAATGGATCAATCCATGAAACAAGATTGATCTGAACCATTCAGATCGGACTAGGATGAATGGGATTGGTCTGACCTCTCGCTCCAATGTCAGACTCTCACCACCAAAAGATGCCCCATGCCATGTTCTGATGAAGAGCAAGCAACCTGAGAATTCATTGTGATATAGCGCCGAATAAGCCACTAATTGTGGGAGAGGGGATGGGGCCATACATCTTGCTACCTCTACATGCAGGTGCAGACGACTACACGTTACATCATAGCAGCACAACCAAATGTTATCCATTCTCTCCCTTCGCTCGCTCGGGAGGACTACGGCCCTACTGCAGACATGCCCCCCTTCTATTATTGCTCGCTCATTCTCAATTCCATGGCATGGCCACCATATGGCACATTGAGAGAGAGGGTTGCAGCCATATGTTTGTTGATTCTTTGGCTTTGATCTCCTCTTTCTATGTGTGGAATCCCGGTATCACAATGGAGATATGGGATATGGAATGTAGGGGCCATTTAGAATAGTAGGGGCATCTCTCCATTTCTATGCCAATATGAATGGGTCGGCCCTATTGCCATTGTGCATAGGCAGTCATATGACCAGCAAGACTTTTGAGCTGATGCCCCCCCCCGCCCCTATGGCTGGTGGGCATGTTACGTATAGAATCTGGCAATAATAGTAGGGCCTCCCTACTATTCTAAAACTTTTTTTGATCTATATAAAAGTAATTGTGACCATTCACTAGTAGAATTCATACTCCCCTATCCCTCTCATAGAGGTTGTGGTAACTAGTTATTAGAGTGTTACCCGCATTATCTCACCCAACTTGCATGCAGTTTGCAGGTGCACCCCTACTATCTATTTTAGGCAGGCAGTTTGCAGGTGCACCCCAATGCAGGAAACCAACTTGTGCATGCAGATTAGAAAAGTGGCCCTAGAACCAACCATATTTGCCTTAGGTTGAAGGGCAGGCCCATAGAACTTTCCTACCCCCGCCCGCCTATATTGAAAGGGTGTTCATGTAAGGGGAGAGGGTTCCCCCTACTATTCAATGGCATTGCCAGTGCGTGCAGAGGGCTACGGCCCCTCTATCTATAAGGGAAAGCCAGTGCGTGCAGAGGGAGCCTAAAATTTTATGGGTAGCAGTTCTAAAGTTCTCTGGCCCAATAATCATTAAGGGGAACTTTCATTCCTTATCCCATGCCGAGAGCTACTGCGGTGGTATCTAGCACTGCACATAGATCATGACCCTACCCTAGCCTTAGAATAGTAGGGGCAAGTTCTCTACGGCTACTATCTCCCTAGCTATCTGTAGTAGGGCTCAATCACATCTCTCCCCCCCCCCAAGGCTAATAGTAGTAGGAGCAGTAGTAGTAGTTGAACTAGATATGCGCCCGGAAGATATGAATCAGTTAGATCCAAAGCTGACCAAGGCATATGGAAAGTGTTGTGCAATGGATGGTGCATGCATGCAAAGGTCCCTGGCCCCTAAAAATAGTAGGGTGTAGTTGACGTCTATCACAGTCTAGCTTGCCCTCCCCCCAAAACTAGGTATTTTTCAATGGACATTGTCATTGTGGACTACCCAACCCATCTAGAATTATGTGTGTGGACCCCCCTGAAGGCCCATCTACATGCATGGGGGGGCTAGCTTATTCTAGCAAGCGAATTCTCATACTCTAACAAGCTACTCGCCCTACCATTCTATAGGCAGACCCCTACTATTCTAAGGGATCGGGTGGGAAGGGCTAGTTGGCTTCCATGCTATGCCAGCCTATAGAATGGTAGGGGGGATGGGTGGGAACTCTAGTGGTGGGTGGATGGAAAGTGATGCTTGCATCTATAAGGAAGTAGGGTGGGGATCTCCTATATTGTAAAAAAGGGGCCGAAAAACTTAGCTATAGTTGTCGGCCCTATTATTATTATATTATTCTAGTTTCCCACCCGCCTATAGAATGGTAGGGTAGATGGAGAACGAAAGCAGCAAGCACTCTCCAACCTTTGCCCATAGAATTGTAGGGTGGCCATAGAATTGTAGGGGGCGATTCTATACGTAAAACTCACCCCTCTCGCGAAGAAGGTTTCAAAGGGTCTCTCTCCCCTGCACTGAATTCTCCCGCCTGTACACTTTGAACAGGTTCATTCTGGTTGGTTGGTTAACTGCCCTTACCTATCTTCAAAATAGCCCCCCCCCCTATATATATTTTTAAGAAAACTGTGATTAATACTCTGATTGGGAAAACCCAATAAACCAATTGATTTTACATTCTAAAAATTCAATTTCTTTTCAAAACCCTTCCCAATTAAAATACTCAACTATAAAATTCACAAAATGAGGGTTCTAAAAACTCCATTTCTTGAATACAGATAAATTTGATACGAATATCAATAAGAATATATGAGAAAAGATTCATCTTAAATAAAACTCTGAAAATAGATTTATTAGACATGAAGAAGATAGGAATTCGAAGAATAGAAATCATTGTGCCAATAAACCATAAATTCTACTTGAATCTGATGCTAATACGCAAACGCACAAAGCACACAAGAAATCCTCTTTCCTCTGAAACCCTTCTTTCTGAAAATTGCTCCTTCAAAACTCAGTCCTTGAAAAATGAACTCCCCCACTCTAATAAAGAGTTCTCCCCTAAATTCGGGGCTCTAATTGTGCAATCATGAGAGGGAACTCATTGATCAATATCTTTTAATATTTTATTACTTTTTAAATATTCATGCACACTTTTTGCAATTTAAAATATCTTTAATAAATTAATTTATCTTTCTCTCTTTAATTAATTTTCAAAGCATTTTTTATTTTTATTTTAAATTATTAACTTAAGTAATAATAATAATTAGCATTTATTAAAAATAGTCTCCTAAATATATTATTATTAAATTACATAACTATTATTATGCTTTAAAATTTGAACTATAACTTTATCTTTAAAATTAATTTTTTTATTTAATTAATTTCTCAATTAATCAAATATAATTAAATATCAAATTTTCCTGATAAAAATTTCATTAAATTAAATCATTAAATATTCTTTTAATTTGATTTAATTAATAGAAAAATCACCATAGACCCATAAGACAAACTATGAAAACTCATCATAAAATACAACATGCTAGATCAAACTCAAGGGTTATAATCACGAATTTATGTCATATGACAAATTCAGAAGGTAGTCAACTCAAAATCTTGCCCTACTTTTTAAGACAAATGGTTTAAGGATAGGATTTAAACTCGAGTTATCTGCCCTCTCTTACCATTGAGATATTGCGATAGGGTATCCTCATCCTGGCAATTCAGGGAAGTTGATACCTAGTACCTACAATCTACATAAAATCTACACATGTACAAACACATATATTCTAAACTAAATAGGAAATGGTAGGAAGTGGTGCATTGTGTAGATCCCGACTAGCAAGTGACTACAACTCCCTTCCTCAACCACATCAGAAATGTCAAACATAAAGAAAACATACACGTACACCATACACATGCAAGTATGGGGTAAGTATCTATAGAAAACACATATAAATCATTCATCTAACTAACATCATTAAATAACTGAAAGTCACTATATGAACATATATATCATCATCGAATAATCATGAGATAACTAAAATAACTAAGTAACTCTCTCTCTCTCTCTCTCTCTCTCTCTCTCTCTCTCTCTCTCTCTCTCTATATATATATATATATATATATATATATATATATATATATCAATTGAATATGAAACAATACAACAATCTAGAAAATGATGTCATTGATCATAAAGCTAGCTTGAAAGAGTTCAGTAATAATAATTGAAAAGTAAACTAGGGGTAGGCACTACAATGGATTCTCGAGTTTTGGATCCACATTCCTTTGTTCAACTTGCTTTGATGATTCTCCTTGCTTTGTTACAGAGTGCTTGGTGAATCCTAGTATAGTGGTATCTCTTGCTCTTCTTTGATTCCTCAGTTGTTCATCCAATTTCCTTATATTTTCCTCTGATCTTTTCAACCTTTAATTTGTATCTTACTCAAAATTTAGTTCATTCCTTAATTTCTCATTTTCAAATCTCAACTCAATGATTTCTTCCATCTTACTACCAATCTCATGATTAACACCAAGTAGTTGATTTACCATATCATATTGGCTTTGTGTCAACCATAGAGTTTTAGCATCCTTTCAATCATGTCTTGCACTCATCTAGCTTTTATCATCTTCAACCATTTTTTTGTCATCCTTGGCTTGCCTTTTTTTCCATGACTTCACACATTCTTGTTGATTGTGCTTCTTTCTCTTTCTTCAATGATTTCACATGTTTGGTTAGGGTTTTGTTCTTTTTCATTATACCTAATATAGTTTCTTCAAATTTATTAGACACGTTACCATCAGATAGTTCCTTAATCAGTTCTTCCTGATATTATGTGTCATGGATTTGGTGTGCTTATTCCTTCCTTCTGTTTAATGATTGTTTTAGCTTCTCTCTCATTTCATTGATCTAACCTAGGGAAATCTTTAGTTCCAACCTTTTTTCTCAATCAATTTATCAACTCTATACCTTTCCATCTTTTGCATCTTTACTCTTGAGTGGTTAAACTCCTTAGCAAGGGACAAAGCTCCAATACCAATTGTTGGAATTTAAGGAAAGGTAAGGTGCTGAGAGGGGGAGGGAGGGTCGGTGAATCAGTACCTTCTAAAAAATTTGACCCTTAACAATTTCTTTCCCTCTTTATGAATGATTAAAATTTGTATACATCCATAATCTTATAGGATGAGATGAAAAAAATAAGACTAACCTACTATGTCATGAACACATAACATGCATCATCATATCAATACACTTGACTCAGTGATTTGGTATTGAAAAAAAACTTGGTTAGAGGAAAAATTGTGGTGGGGATGGTACCTACAAATCCTTCATTGTTGTAGCATAAAGGTTGCTTGTTAGGGCATACAAAGATGTCACTTCTGGTGACTTACCTTGTTACGAGTAATACAAATACAAGGATTTTGCAACATTGTTCAAGTCTGTACTTTGTTAAGAGATTTTCAATAAAAGACTATCAAGTCCACTAGGTTAGGAAATTTTATTGCTACAATGGTGAGAAAGTAACAATAGTGACCTGATTGAAATGCAACTTACTTTTCTTATTCAGATCTCTTTTATGATCAGTTCTAATCTATCACCTTATGTGATTAATTTCACTAATTCTTCCTTTGTTACTGCTAGGTAGCACTGTTCTACAATAGATTCATCAAAATGTCATTCCATCAGCATAACCTTGTCTCATAACTCTCTCAATAACTTGGCAACAACTAAACTATCCTAAATATGTCCTTGTATAGGAATAATTTTTCCTCAGCAATGTATAACCTAATTAGGGTTTAGAAAATTTTGGAGTTCACATCTGATTAAAATCTACAATTCAAGTTCATCCTTATCATCATGTTTATTAACCTTTTATTTCATTAGGTTACATGTTCGATTGGGATCGTCAATAATCAAATCTCTATTCCCAATAAATCTCTTCAAATATTATCCTTTATGTTGGTAACATATTTTCCCACTTGGTAGGATTGAATTACATTGGCTTCACTGAATTCACAAATATTTATGTCCATCTCGTGTAGCTCGATAATACTTCGCATTATTTCTTGGTTATGATTTTGTCTCTCGGTAATAACATTCCTTGATGACAATACTTGGATCACTCGGTTAAGATGTAGTTGCTTGGTAATACACTTGTGCTTGGTTACTATATCCACTCGGTAAAAACTATGCTCGGTTATCATTATGTCCAATGCTCATACTTTTCTCAATGTCTTCCTGTACTCAATAACTATACTCTCATTTGGTAACTAGGTTCACCGACCTAACTTTCCAACATTCGCTGACCATGCTTTTTTCTCTAATGACAACACTTTAATGCATATAGGAGTAACAATCACAATAATTCATTGTAATCATTGGTATTGTATCTTTCATCAAAGAAGTTATAATATTTAGTGATTAGAAAGACCTTATATGTTCCTTAAGATTGTGCACCTTAGTTTGAAATTCCATATTAGGAGCAACGAAATCCTTGGCCTCTGGCCTAAAACATTGTAATTAGTTCTTCATATGGTGAGTGTATTTCTCAACATGGTTTTTCCCACATTCAGTTTTTCCATGTAAAAAATTTGGTGCCATATATGTTACTTAAGGGTGTAGTGCTCTTAGATGGTTAGATTTTGAGAAAAATTACCTTACTTGGAGCTAACTAATCCCCTTATTCATTCTCAATACCCCTGTCATGTCCCCTTTTCAAATAATTAAAAATAATAATCTTTGCTAAGACAGGCAGGCTCAAAAAGATGAAGTTTCAGAAAAAGGGGCTAATCTTTGGAAACCAATGGACTAATAAATGAAAATTATTATTAAAATATGTTTTATTAACCCCTCTTGTTCATGAGTTAGGGTTATGCTCTCTTTTAAGGGATTTGGAGGCATTTTGAGCTCATTCCAGAACTTGATTTTTGCTCATTGCTTTGTTGTTCTTCAGAGGCTGCCAAACTTGTGGAGAAGGAGACCCAAGGATGGGATTTCACAGGTTTTTAGGAAGGCTAAGGATGGGATTTTAAAGGCGTTCCATGTGCAAGCTCATGTAGAGTTTGCCCTTGTGCTGAACAGTGCAAATTTGTGGATTTTCGGGTGTGTGTTTTGTAAGAGTTTGGTGTTTCCGGTTGAGTATTTCATATTAGTTTGGGTTGCTGATGTATTTCAAACATTAAGATGTTAAAATAGAGCTGACTACATGTATTTGGTTGTGGTTATACTTCTGTGATATATTATTAGTGTTTTTGTGGTGTCTTTGGGCTATTTTGTGTTATTTTCGGGAGACCAATGAGCATTGTTTTTGTACTCCATTTGGGAGCTGTTGTGTAAATGATATACAGATCTGGAAATTTCATTTTGTAGGCCATTATGCTAGTGAAATTTCTATAAAAATTATGTGAAGTTGAGAAGTTTTTGGCACTATTTCGAGCATACCCGATTTGGGTTTTATTGAGAAATTGGTGGATCTTTGAAATATTGGTTGTTTGATTTTAAAAACTTGATTAGAGGCTTTAAATATCATAGAAAATCAGAAAGGGGACATTTCAACCCCACATATTAAGACTATGAGGATGATGGTTCTCTCATTGGTTAGGATCTTATTAATGATAATTCTATCCTTACTAATATTGCAGATAAATCAGATGTATGTGATTCTCCTCCTATAATATTTCTCTCAATAATTAGTGATTTATTTTTATCTTTATTGATGTTCAAAGTTAAACCTATTTAGTTTATTCATATTTTCTTTTGGATTTGATCCAACTTATCTACAAGTTCATAAAAAAATATAAATATATTTTTTCTTTCTTTTTTTAAAAATTATTTCTCTTAAGTTAAGATTTGATTGCAATCTAGATTGGTGAGAGATTATTGGGATAGTTGCTATGTTAGGAGATCTAGCTTCCCTCTAGCTCACATGGTATCAAAGGGTGTGCCAAACCAACACCAATCACATTAAATCTTTTAGCCGATACAATTATTTCATAAGCGAAATTGCTCACTTTGGTAGTATTTTTTATTATCATCTAAGAAGAGATTTGATTGAATAGGGAAAGGTAATATAAACAAATAATGAGAAAATTTGGTAACAATAAGGTATAAGAACCATACAAGTTTCACACAACTCTTCTATATTTCCTTTTTTTAGCAAGAAAATATCAAATTGACCTACTTATCCTATATACATTTCAAAAGAATTCCTTAATGTCTATCCTAATATCTCATGAACATTAAAACTAGTATATTATACTATGTGCACAATAACAAAGACCTTGTTGATATGCATTACATATACAATTGAATTAGGGATATAATCATAAACATTTAAATTAGTGCTTAACTTGAATGGCTTAGGATTGGATAAAAGGTCTCTAAGGAAATTCTTTAGGGTATACAAGCTTGACATAACATGAATATATCAAAAAAAAAAGAATCACTAACCCATCTTTAAAAAGTTCCCATATTTTCTTTTTAAATCTTAATGCGTTCTTTATGATCAACAAAAAACCTGTAAGATTTGTGGGGTTTTCTCTATGCATAATGACAAGCCCCTAGCCTTGAAAGATTGTTGTATGAACTAAAGACTTAAATCACAAAGTTTATCATGAAGATTTCAATGAGAATTCATTTATAAACATAATCAACAATGATATATAAAGTTCATAGCTAGAGATGGTGACTTTAAATAACTATGAAGTTAGGGATATTTCAATTTGTAAATATCTCATACAAGATAATTGCCAAATCACTCTCTCTCAAGCTAAGGTAACTTCTTGCTTAGCTAATCCATCTAGAGAAAAATACTTTTATTAGGTTGTGGTTAATTATCATCGTCAACATCATTGTCATCTAGGAAGGATGGAATGAGATTTACATTCTTATCAACCTACAATGTTTATCAAAACTACTTTCACCAAAGGTTGCAATTAATCAACTCCTATATACTTTTTGTAGATAATTTATGAGTCTCGAGTATTTTCTTGGTTATACACTAGGGATTAAAAAGTTTGGATTTGAGCACATTACTTCTTCAAATATTTGTTGTCAGATCATTTTCATTGTATATGGTTTTCCTAAGGAATTGGTCCTATTACCCATTTAAAGTTTCCCACATTTGGCATGTTTTCAGGGGGGATTATCTTTAATATTTGAAAAGAATGAAATTTGACTATCTTTTAGGTTGTTCAATTCATGACCACTTTTGTTAACCTACTAAAGCTACGAGTTTCTCTAATGTGTTTATGCATATCTAGGGGGAAAATCAAACATTAGTTGCTCCTTTCCAAGAGCTCTTAAATCATTAGGTTAATGTCCCTTGCATGATTGCTAGATTTCCATCATGTACTTTCTTATCCCCTTATAACATATATATGTTCGCAACCAAATTGCCAAAGACATCAACAATCCTAGTCATGTGGCTCTTCAACACAAGGCTCTAAGGATTGTGAAATGCAATAAGTGGTATTAACCTCCTCAACAACCTTCTAGCCCTTCTCATAAGTGTGGTGCTTCTATATGGTAGGATTTTTACAAGTTTTTCTCACCTGGAGCTAAATACATCACCCATTCATTCTCAACAACCTACTTATGAAACCTAGGAGGAAAAGGACACCCGAACTAGTTGGGATCTTACGAATGGTAATTATAACCTTGCTAATATTGGAGATAAATCATATGACTATGACGCCCTCCTAATAGTGTTGCTCTCATTACTTAGTGACTTCTTATCTTTATCAATGTTCAAAACTAACTCCATTTAGTTATTTTAATATTTATTTTTTATTTGGTCCCCACATAAACTCTAAATTTTGCCTTTCTAAAACTATTATTTACCAAAAAAACATATTTATGCCTATGATTGCCCTCTTTGCAACAATCATAACTACAAATAAATCATAAGTTAAATATCTGTTACAATCTCAATTGGTGAGAGCTCCCTATGGTGGGTACAAAGTTACAAGGCCAATTTCCCCTAACCCATATGGTACAAGAGGGCATGTTGTACCAACATCATTGACCACGTTAGAAAGATTATCCAATGCAATGCAATTTAAAGCCCCTATTCCTTAAATCTAAAATTAAAGATTCACTTGTATCCAAAAAAAAAGTTAAATTAAATTAACAATAAAAAATTAAGAAAACAATAACACATGACAATTAAAATAACAACCACAAGAGCTTCACATAACACTTTTATTTTATTTTATTTCCCATAAGCAAGCAAATATCAGATTGACTTGCTTAGACTATATACATTTGAAGAGGCCATCTTAATACATAGTTTATAATATAAACCATCTTTCATAAAAACTCTTGTACTCTTTCTATTCTATACAAAGAGTGCTAAACTACTACATATACACATTAAAACTCATGTATTCTCTTCCATTCTATACAAAGAGTGCTAAACTACTACATATGCAGTTGAATCAGGGTTAAAATCAGCCTGAATTAGGCTCATTTTCATCATGTGAGAAGGCCAAGCGAGAGGCAATGACAGAACGGTACATCCCATCAGGCCCAATTTCTGTTTCTCGCAGTTGTCTTCTCAATAACTATGCCTTCTCCTCTGTCAAAACCATTGCCTTTCGTTTCCCCTTCATCTCCCCCGCCTCTTCCTCCCTTTCTCTTTGCGTAGCAGCCCTTCTTTTATTCCATTTCACTCCCAAAAATCTTTTCCCCTCTGCAAACAAAGACCACTTCACACCTCCTAATGTTGTTGTGACCGCCATGAATGCTCAAAAAAAAGCTTCAGTTCTTCACAATTGTGAGACTATCAAAGATGGCTAACCAAGGCATGATTTATAGTGGAGAAAAATGTGCGGTAGTGGGAAACCAAGGCATATTAATTCTTATTATTCCTTCTCATTTCTCTGGACGGACCAAATTCATTGCGTGTTGTGTCAAACTTGTCCATGGAGATTTTGTGCAGATTTGCTTTTATTGCGTTGGAATGCTTTTGTGCCGTAGAGTAGAAGATAGTGATGCAAGCTGCAAAACGTTATAAACATCATACTCCACAAATGTCTATTCCATGACAATAGTTGTTGTTTCATGTTGGACTGATGTGAGTCATTGTACACGTTGAAATTAAGCTGCACCTGGACAAATATCGGTCCTATGATATCAGGATCCCTTCAGCTTGGTCTATGTCTGATATAATTAGTATGAGAATACACTCCACTCATGTTACATCAAGTTTAGACCGGAGTACTTCCTCACATGGGGTTGAATCTATGTCTCACATAATTTGGTCTTTCAATTTTAGATCTCGGCCATTGTGACCATAGGTACACTCAATGTTCCTTACAGCTTGATATTATTTTATATTTTATCCTATTTTTATGTATACATTGTCTAGAGGAAATCAGAATTTTAGAGGAAATCGGAATTTAAGAGTTTAGCCTTCTCTAAAGGAAGTCTTTTTATGATCTTTGAAGCAATGTGCAATGATCCTCATCTACATCATAAACAAATCAGGAGTTCAATCTGTAGACTAAATTGTTTATAGATGTTTGTATATATGCCTTTATGCAACAGTTTACAATAATCTGAGTAAGCATACATCTACACTCCATCCTTCCTTTAGTTAAGAAACTACGCGTAGAGGGGTCTAGTTCTTCAAATTCACTCATGGGTCGAACCTAGCCCAAATGCACTTCCAAGGGTTTGAAAGTTGTTGGGTGGCTTTCCATATCCCATGTCATCATCCTCATCACTTGTGCTCAATTGTGTGAGTCAAGCTCGTAGATCTTTCATTTGTACTTATTATATTCATTGACACTTAACCCAACTTTATTTTATTCTTTCTATCACATTCTATATTATTGGTTATTTATCGTATGTATATTTGAACCTTCATTTCAATAAAAAAAAAAATTAAAAGATTTCAAGTTCTTTATTTTATATTTAATATCTCAGGTCAATTTTGAGTGTCACCGTTGATTTTAATTTATGTATGATTTTTCCTGAATATTAATTTGAAATTCAAATTCCCAAGTTCTCGTGAAATTCATTTGCGAAATCCGTTCATTTGGAAATTTAAGAAAAAATCAAGAAAATAAGTAATATGTGTTGTATGAGTGTTTCAATCTTGGAGTTGAGAGAAACCTAAGAATGCATTAGAATTCATATAGGCCATCCAAATATTTGTGCATGTTCTTTTAGTCATTTTCTCAGAAGTTCTAGAGTCAATTCCAAAAAGGGATTGAATAACGTAACCATATGAGTCTACATACTTCTCGAATAGTTTATCTAAATAATATAATCATCAATTATCCATAGATTCTAGAACTATTGAGCTTGAATAACTTAACCATAAGAATCTATCAATTCCTTTGATAGTTTATCGAGGCCAAGATCATCTAATAGAGAACTTCCTCAAGAATGCACAAACAAGAAATAAATCAAAATAAGTATACCATGTACTCAAGAGATGCTTGACTCCATTATCTTCTTATCTTCCAAGATTTTGCATTTGAAGCACATGCACAAGAGGCTATGGGAGAACAGAGATTGGTTGATTGGTGCAAAGCTATAGAAATGATTGTATGAAGGCAATGATATGGAGATGATAATTATGAAGTTAAGAGGATAGCTATGGTCTCTCAAAGGTTACAAGTATGCAATGACATAAGTCGCCAAGAGCTCAAGTTCACAAAAGCATTAGTTAGCAAGATAGCATTGGAAATAAAATCAATTGAGAAAAAATAAGTCTTATAGAAGTCTCATGAAATCAAGGGCTAGGATTAAGAGGTTCTTGGTGAGTGGTTAGGATTAGAGATTAGAGGGAGAGTAGATAGGAAATATGGAGGAGAAAAAGGATTAAGATGTGTTAGGAAATGAGTGCTTGAGATAGAGTGGTAGGTAAAGGATATTGACTTTAGAAGAAAAATTAAATACAATAAAAAAGTGTCATTTGACACAAGCTCAAAATTTGTGGATTTGATCCATGTGATTATAGATGATTGGTGGAGATGAAAAGAAGAGGATTGATTAATTCATTAAAATAATAAAGGTATTTATTCCATAAATAGAAGAAAAGGGAAATGGTAAATGGATAGTTAAATAAATGAGAATTCGTCTAACCATGGGATATAAAATGCTTATTGAGTTAGATAAATACATAGGAATATTTATTTAACTAATAATAGAAAAGCTTGATGAAATATTTTAAAACATTATTAAAATTCATTTCGTTAATAGATGATTTTTCTTATTCCATGAGGATATTTTTTAGTGTATATATTGTACTCCTCTTTGGAATGGTGTAGCTTGTGACATTGTTTCAAAGAAAAAAAATCAATCGATGATACATGCCACAATTTGACCTAGTAAAATAATAGGTATGCTCCTTGAGGCATTGGGAAAATATATTGTTTTTCAAAAAAATAATCACTTGAAGGTTGCAAGAAATTTTAAGGTTAAAATTGGGTGAAAATAACATCAAAATTGAGTCTATAGTGTCCTAGAATAGACCAAAAACATCCACAAAGATTATGATGGTCCACCGAGATTAATTAGGGTTTCCACTTCAATAGAAAGGATGTAAGAAGGGTCATTTAGGTCATTTGCACTTCAAGGCTTTAGGAACAGAGTAAGGAGTAAAGAGCTAAGAAGAATATCAGGCATTCTAGAGGCAATGCATAATTTTGAGTGCATGTGATAGTGAGAAAGACCAATTAGTACAAGGAGCTTGTAAATGGTTTACAATTTCTTGCATTTCATAATTTTTGGTTTACATTAAGTAGGTTTAGTGTCTATGACATCAAATGTGTAGGAAGGCTAGTATTGTGCATTTAGGCCTATAGTTGTGTTGTTGGTGTGCAACTACACTTATGAGAGTATATTTTGTGCTTCTGCTGATCATGTTCCTATGATCCTTATTGTTGCACTTTTGATCTAAACCTACACATGTGATTGATATGCTAAGGTCTATCAGGAGTGTCCAACATTGATCAAACAAGGTAGGGGGCCCAATTGATAATTGATAAAGATTATTAGACTAGTTAATAGTCAACAAGACTATTTGAGCTAGATGATAGCTAATTGGATAGTTTAGAGCTAGTTGATAGATAATTGCATAGATGAGGATATGGTTTTTGTGATTTATGTTTGATCAGAACCATTTAAGGTATATTTTAAATAGTTTAGGGTCCTCTTGAAGGGTTAAAGGTAGGATTTAAAGGGTATATATTTAGGTTTAATGGTTTAAGGTTGGGTTGAATTTATTTATGGTAGGTTAGGGGCATTTAGGGTTGGTTAGTTTTGGTTTAGGGAAGATTCATCTAATTGTTAGCATGAATGCTAATGATATTCCTATGGGGGAGTATCCTAACATTTGGGAGATTGTTTGTGTGTGCATATGTTGTATTCATGGCGGTGACTGTATAATTCAAGTATTGAAGATGAGGTCAAGTGTAGTTCTTCAAATTCACCTAGGGATCAAACTTGGCCCAAATGCACTTCGAAGGGTTTGAACCTTGCTGAGTGACTTTCTATATCTCATACCATATCCTCATCAATTGTGCTCAATTGAGTGAACCAAGCTTGTAGATCTTTCATCTGCACTTATTATATTCATTTGCACTTAACCTGACATTATTTTATTCATTCTATCACATTTTGTATTATTGGTTATTTATTATATGTATAATTAAACCTTCATTTCAATAATCTTTTTTTAAAGATTTCAAGCTCTTTTACTTTTATTTTTAATATCTTAGGTCAATTTTGAGAGTCTCCATTGATTTCAATTTGGGTGGGATTTCACCTAAAGATTAATTTAAAATTCAAATTCTCAAGTGTTCATGAAATTCATTTGTGAAATCCATTCATTAGAAATTTAAGAAAAAATCAAGAAAATAAGTAATCTTTGTTGTATGGGTGTTTTAATTTTGGAGTTGACAGAAACCTAAGAATACATTAGAATTCACATAGGCCACAAATGTCTATGCATATTCTTATAGTCATTTTCTCAAAAGTTCTAGAATCAATTCCAAAAAGGTATTAAATAACTGAACCATATGAGTCTAGAAACTTCTCCAATGGTTTATCTAAATAATATAATCCTCAATTATACATAGATGCTAGAATTATTGAACTTGAATAACTTAAACATAAGAATCTACCAATTCCACCAATGGTTTATTGAGCCCAACATCATCTAGAAATAAATCAAAATAAGCATACCATGTACTCAAGAGATGCTTGACTCCATTGTCTTCTTATCTTCCAAGATCTTGTATTTGAAGCACATGCACTAGAGGTTATAAGAGAATGGAGATTGGTTGATTGATGCAAAACTCTAGAAATGGTTGTATAAAGGCAATGATATGGAGATGATAATTATGAATCTAAGAGGATAGTTATGGACTCTCAAAGGTCACAAGTATGCAATTTCATAAGTTCTCCAAAAGCTCAAGTTCACAAAAGCATTAGTTAGCAAGATGGCATTGGAATTCAAATCAGATGAGAAAATCAAGTCTTATAGAAATCTTGTGAAAATCAAGGGCTAGAAGTAAGAGGTGCTTGGTGAGTGGTTAGGATTAGAGAGTACGGGGGGAGTAGATAGGAAATATGGAGGAGAAAAAAGATTAAGAGGTGTTAGGAAATGAGTGCTTGAGATAGAGTAGTAGGTAAAGGATATTGACTTTAGAAAGAAAAATTATATACAATAAAAAGTGTCATTCAACACAAGCTCAAAATTTGTGGATTTGATCCATGTGATTAGAGATGATTGGTGGAGATGAAAAGAAGAGGATTCATGAATTCATTAAATAAATAAAGGTATTTATTCCATAAATAGAAGAAAAAGGAAATGGTAAATGGATAATTAAATAAATGAGAATTCATCTAACCATAGGATATAAAATGTTTATTGAATTAGATAAATAAATAGGAATATTTATTTAAATAATAATAGAAAAGATTAAAGAATCATTTTAAAAATTTATCAATATTCATTTCATTAATAGATAATTTTTCTACTTCCATGAGGACATTTTTAAGTGTATATATTTGACTCCTCTTTAGAACAATATAGCTTGTGACATTGTTTCAAAGAAAAAAATTGATTAATGATACATGGCACAATTGGACCTAGTAAAATAATAGGTATGCTCCTTGAGGCATTGGGCAAAAATATTGTTTTTCAAAAAATAATTCAAACAATCAATTGAAAGGTTGCAAGAAATGTTTAGGTTAAAATTGGGTGAAAATAACATCAAAATTGGGTCAATAGTGTCCTAGAATAGACCATAAATATCCACAAAGATTATGATGGTCCACCATGATTAATTAGAGTGTCCACTCCAATAATAATGATGTAAGCAGGGTCATTTGGGCCATTTTCACTTCAAGGCTTTTGGAACAAAGAAAGGAGTGAAGAACAAAGAACACCATGTAGAATGTTAGGTGTTCTAGAGGCAATGCATAATTTTGAGTGCATGTAATAGTGAGCAAGACCAATGTTGTACAAGGAGCTTGTGAATGGTTTACTATTTCTTGTATTTCATAATTTTTGGTTTACATTAAGTAGGGTTAATTTTTATGTCATCAAATGTGCTGGAAGGCTAATATTGTGCATTGAGGCCTATTGTTTTGTTGTTGATGTGAAACTACACTTATGAGAGGGATATTGTACTTCTACTAATCATGTTCCTATGATCTCTATTATTGCATTTTTGATCTAAACCTATACATGTGATTGATAAGGTAAGGTGTATTACGAGTGTCTAACATTGATCAAACAAGGTAGCGGACCCAATTGATAATTGATAAACATCATTAAGCTAGTTAGTATCTGATAAGACAATTTGAGATAGATGGTAGCTAATTGGATAGTTTAGATCTAGTTGATAGATAATTGCATAAATGAGGAGATATTTTTTGTGATTTATGTTTGATCATAACCATTTAGGGTGAATTTGAAATAGTTTAGGGTCTATTCGAAGGGTTTAAGGTAGGATTGAAAGGGTATATTTTTAGGTTGAATGGTTTAAGGTTGGGTTGAATTGATTTATGGTAGGTTAGGGTCATTTAGGGTTGGTTAGGTTTGGTTTAGAGAAGATTGAACTAAATTAAGGTAAGATTAAATAGGATAGGGTTATATTTACATGGGATAGGGTTTGATCTAAATGAGATATAATATGATCTGATATCATTGGTTGATTGTTTGTAGTGTGGCATGCTAACAATGATGTTGAGGGAGTGATTTGATCCAGTACAATTAAGTAGATCAAATCTCTCCTAAGTAGGACACACTAGGGTCCATGGCAATATGGTATATGATGTTTATGCTTGAGATTTGGGAAATTTTGGGATTTATATCCACATTATCAAAGAAATGGCATGATGATCCATTATAATTTCACATACTAGTTAGGTAGATGAATGTGATGTCAAGGGATGTGTATAGGATCCTACAACTGTTGATCATAGAGAAGTTTGTGCAATTCAATCAGACGATAGATTAGGTTGTTCTACACTAGGCCTTCAACAATAATATTGGAAATATGGAGATGTGGGGAGGAGATATGAATTGGGTAGAGATTATCATATATGAATTTCCATTTCAATTTTTACTATCAAGTATGACTGGGGGGTTCATGAAGGAGGTCACAAGGTTTATGTGCATGATAAGGGAGAGCACTTGAGAGAATGGTTATGGATGGGACTTGGTTTACATGGGGTATATTTCGTCCCACCTATTTCTAAAAAATTATTAGATGGTGTATATGAGAGGTTACAACTTGTTAGTGGGGGTCACACTTTTGTTAGTGTGGGCTTGAGAACACATCACAATGACATAATTAGTTCACATTAGGTTTAGGGAAACAAGGAAACCATATGTATATTTGGATGGCTAAATATCATTCATGCCCAATCTTGACAATATGGAGTAGTAGATACTTGTATCAGATGAGCTACTCTTAGTAGTTTGGAGGTCATACTTGGTTTAAAAGGATTGGGAGGATCCTTATCACTTTTAAATAAGGTTCTTAATAGGGAAAACACCCTATTTGATCTAGAGATCTATGTCAGATAGGGTATTAATATAGTTTGGATTGATTTAGAAGATGTCTAAAGGAAAGGCTCATGTGATTTCATATGAAACACAAGAGATAAGAGAGATGGGGGCACACTCTACCATTTGAGGTGGTGAAGAAAAAGTTCAGAGTATTGGTATTTATTCCATGGGATGATCTACGCATGTATATGATTGATGAGAGTGTGACTATGTAATATGCCAATTATTTAACAACAAATCCATTTCATGATTGACAAGCTTAGGGGAAATACATACATGAATGGAAGATGATGAGAATGATGAGTCACATAGGAGGAAGCAAGATGATGATAATGGAGTTATCAAATTTTTGAAAAAGGGATATTGTATTGCATTATTGATCATATTATTATTGTGTCATGATTTTTTAAACCAATCTCTACTCATGTATATCTTAAAAGTGTGCTTTATCCAAAAAATGGGTATAGGTTCATAGTGCAAGGTATTTATTATGGATTATTATTAAAATGAAAAATGACAAAAGGGTTCCTCTAATTGTGTGGTGTGAAGTATCCCAACCCATATCCAAGGTTGAGGAGATAAACTAATGAACCATAAGACTAGCTTAGTATGCATGGAGAAGTGTGTACATGAGAAAGGTGAAACAATCTGTAAGCCATGGTGAGAGCGGAAACGTTTATTATAACATGGATAGAAGATGGATATTGAAAGAGATCAAGTAGAATCCAAATAATTAGGAGACAAGCACCTATATATGGCATCAATTGCCCAGTTTAGACCATGTTACTTTCGCAAGGTGCCACCAAAGTAGTTTTCACCATAAGAAAGAATATTTCCCTTTACTATTTGAATTTATTTGTTTGTAGTTTTTAGGGATTTTAAAGGGGTTCTCTAATATGCTCAGGTATAAAACCTACAAAGGTGAGAACCACTAATTGAGTCATCTAAAGCATCACCCTTAGGGGTAGTAGCCATTTTTTATTCTCTTAATCCATGTGTATCAGTGATAATGCATGAAGCAAGGTGGTTAGGTTAAAACTTTCCCTTCATTCTCATTCTTGTTGATTTATAGGATTTTTATTTATGACATGATCAACAACCTTAAATATGTGCATAATTTTTAATTATAACCTCTAAAAATATGTTGTTGATAAGCTTTAATATGGTTTAAAGAATTTTTTTGTCATCCATCCACCAATTTTAAGTCATGTAAGAAGGAAACTTCATAGTCTTTAGCGTTGATAAGATTATGTAAAGAAACTTACGAATAGGCTAGTTGACCTCCATGGGTAGGATAAATTTAGATTTTTATACAAGGTTGTATTTCATGTATCATATGAGAGTGAAATTACTCATGCAATAAGACTACAAGGTGGGGTTAAGTTGAATGTCCTAGTTATGACCAAATTCGATGAATGTCTTCTTAAGGATTTTCAAGATGGTTTTCTTAGAGAACTCCTCAAAGCTATTATTTGTGTGATAGTAGGGTGAGGAAAAGAAATTTTAGAAATTAAATTTCTAACCAATTTCACAAACATTCTATTTTTTCAAGGGAAGATTATTGTTTATGATAATGAGAAGGGGACACCATCTTGGCATATGACATAGTTGAGGATAAATGCAAAAATGTAATTATTGGTAATATTTGTTAATGGGATAACTTCTTTCTAATTTATGAAATAATAAATGAAAGTGATGCTGAATTTATGGTTATTGGATGAAAATGGATAAATTTTTTGTACAATGTTGAGTCCTCGTTGATAGAAGATCCAAGGTGTAGCAATTAGTTGCAATTCCTATGCAAGAACATGTATTAAACCTTTATGTATCTAGCATTTATTTTATTTCTTGATAAATTAATAGGAATTATTTTCCATGATAGGCCAATAATACTTGGTACATAAGTGTTCAATAGCTAAATTAAGACTACTATTATGTTGCCCAAATGTACCCTTTTGCACCTTTTGCGAGGAAGTGTCTACCCTATCATACATGAGACATATGAGTGAGGTAGAATCAAGACCTAACTTATAAAAAGTATCAATGATAATGATATGGTGGGAACCTTGGGGAATAAAGGTTTCGTGAGATGTTTTATTGATCAAGGTGAAGGATTTTCATAGAGGCAGGTTTAAATTTCATTGTACCAAGGGGAAGTAGGATCGATAATAACACCATCAAGTTCATATTGAGACACCTAATATGTGGTACCAAGAGGAGCTCCACTAGGAACTCATAGTAAGTGGCATTATATGGATTGTCAATGAAAGATTCTAGTGTGGCCAAAGCATTTACAACTATGTACTTGTATCTATAAATATGCTCAAATTTTATTGTATGTAATAAAACCAGTGTGTTATTAAGAATGTAAAAACAAGTTAAACATTCAACAAACAATATTATGACAACATATATGCTAAGACACACAAAAGAAACCAAAACACAACATAAAAGGAGATGAAAACCTCCCAAATATAGGTAGCATCTTTTGTGAAGTTGATTTGTCCAAATATGGAGATATGTATGCTCAAAGTATGCTCAAGATTTAAAGATTTGGGGTGATTTATGCATTATGAGGTTATGATCGATAGATTTTTCATTAAAAATGGATAAACTTAACACATTGTTTTAATAAATAGTGGGTGTCCAATGCTTTAAATTATTAAAGTATTAGGCGAGGGTGTCATGGAGGAAGGCTTCTTAAAAAAACTTAGCTATTTCTTTGTCTTATATTATTCTTGAACCATGTGTGTTAACATTGAAGATTGGAATACCAGGTTTTTTCATATGTCCATCCTTAAGCACCATGCCTCTAATTAGATGTGAACTATCACTTACAATGGTTGAATTCTAGATAAAGGTGAAGATATTATATATGCAACTACAAATTTATTTTCATCACTCCTTCCTAATGAAGCTAGTGGTCTCATAAAACTTCTCATGTAGCATATTCGATTCATCTGAGTAAATAATTATTAAAAGCTATATGATAAATTTTGAAAAAATTCAAACACTATTGATGAGTGGGTGGAAAAAATCCTATGTTGATGAGGTGATTTCTAGCTCCCCACCTTTTCAACCATATAAATAGCATTTAACTTTTTCAATTTATTCTACACTCATTTATGCATGCTTATTTTTTGAAAGAAATTATACTACTAATCCTATATGCATATTTTTTAGACTCTTAGTGTATAAATAAAGGAGTAGAATATTTGGTTATTGTGCTAGTCATATCTAACCATGTATCTTCACCATGTAGATCATATTCATAACCTTTAAAGTGACATAAAAAATATCTATTTATTTTTCAACTTTTATACATGCTTCAAAATTGGTTAGCAATTTAAAATTAGTAGACAAATCAAAAAATATTTCATATATATTTTCCCTTGTGTAAGGAAACTTGGCAATAAAGAATATAACTGTTTCCACATAACCCATAATAGATCTAAAATAAATACGGAATTAAAATCCACATGCAAGAGAATAGACAACATACCCACAAAATTGTGACACAAGATATACCCTGGGAAACCCTCATTGAGGGAAAAAACCCAGCCTCCAAAAGCATCCATCACCATGTATTATTCAGCAAAATAACCATTGCCATACAACCATGGAAGCCTTCATGGCCATAGCCACAACCGAGCAAACTATGTGAACAAGCATGAATCCACACATCCCATGCCATGCTTTCAACCTTCACAAATGCTCCCTTGGCTAACCTGTCAAGCCTTGTCTCACTCGACTCTTGCCTTTTATCTTCTCCTTGTCACTCTTTCTTTTTCTCTCTACAACAACTACCCTTGTGGCTGCTTATATAGTAGCAAGTCCCACAAAACCACCAAGTGGTATTACATAAACCATGTGCTAAAACCATGTGCTACCTAACCCACTGACCCCACATTTAATATTGGGCATTTAATTCTTTTCCCCAATATTAAATAATTACATGAAATATTTTCACAATGTTACAATACAACTCATCAAGAATATTCCATGGGAATCTTTACATGTTGTACGTCCATCTAGGTACAACATTACATAATAAAATAAAATAATAAAATAACAATATTATGCAATGTGTGCAACACACATTATCTCAACACCTTGGACCTATGAATATCTAAGCTTTAAAATTAATTAAATTATTAAATATTATTAAAATTGACATGTAACAAATAAGTTGTCATTAAAAAATGTTTCCATTGAAAAAAAACCTATTATAAGAATGAAATAAAGTGATAAGTCAATGGTCCTATTTGTGTAAATGATATCGATCCTTCTTTTTTATAACAAATGCTTTCATATTAGCACTTTCATTATTACTAATAATAACTCCTAACTATCATCTCAACATGATAATTGAGAGTATGTCATGTTTTTGGCTTACTATTATACCATATTTTGGGGTCATAGTGGGACAAGTTGAGGCAAGACTACTCCCCCCAGGATGGACACAAAAGATGGAAATTTGTATCTAGTAAATAAACCTATGAGCAAGAATTGACTTTGGGACTTGTATGGAAAACCTATGAGCCCTTAGTTGACTATGTTATGTAAGATAACTATGACATGGGTAATTACATTCATTATTACTTATAAAAAAATATTATTTGTCTTTTCATTGACTAAAGTATAGTCTAAGGCATTGTTTTACATACAAGTATACACTAAATGTATTAACATATTATGGAAGTAACAACCAAGCAGTTTCACAATGTTATAGTGTAATGAGATCAAACTATGGTAATATAGAGTAGAAACACTAATTAGAATAAGTAATATTGTAATATTTGAAGTTAAGCTATACAAAAAATCATAATATTTATCTAACACATAAAAAACCTAGCCTTTTTATTATCACAGTTTTTTTTTCACATAGCCAAATAGATTATCTAGTACTATGTTTCATTTAGTAAGGAGGAATTTTATTCTTTGTCACGATCAAGTAATAATAATAATTATCATTTACTATATCAGCTATACTTTCAACCCTACTATTATTGAAATATTACAATAATAAATACTTCTTTGTCTTTAAGTATACTTGAAACCATGTTGCAATTGTAAGAAACCAACCATAGATTAGTATAATCACATTGATATTAGTTTATACTATAGTATTTAACATAGAAATTACATATTAATAATGTGAAAATCTCATTCTAATCTCACTTCATATATTCTGTCAAAAAATGATTAATAATAATTAAAGTTATTTATAATTAACGCTATATAATATTATAATATAATCCAACATTTCATCATTTCTTATGTGTAAAAAAACTAGCTATAATTGAAGCAAAAAATTCACATAATAATTAATTTTATAATAAAGAGACTAATTTTATGTTTATATGGAGTAAGAACCCCATATAAAATATGCTTGTACTACTCTCCTAAAGGTAGGTAGCTTGACTTGTTTGTGGCCAAAGATCTGGAACCCTTAGCTAATCCCCCAGATTAACTTCTTATGGTGGAAAATTATGCACAACAATGTCCTCTCCCATGATAATATGTTAAGGAGATTCTTTTGACAACATCACAAACATGTTCTATGAAAACACGAGGAATAAAGTGTTTCCCACATATTATCTCTTGATGTTTGGAGTATGGTGTTACATAATTTGGCAATTCACTAGGTCAAGGGAGGGAAGATTCAATAATCGGTATTGTATTGGGTGGGGGTGATAACCCTCTTATCAAATAGTTATGGAGATTGATTATCTCTCACCATGGTTGGCGTATATGGATGAAAATGAACAATATGATTTTCTATGGGATAGAAAACTCAATTGTTGATGTGTTAATTTTTTTATAAACTAATGATAGAGAACCTATGTGTCATCACCTGGCCTTGCCTACCCTTCTCCTCTACTCCTCTTGGTAATAGGTTTTCTAATAAATGGGGCCTTCTATACTCATATGCCAGATATGACAACTCCAAGAGAATAAGACAAAGATGTACCAAATGGTGTCCAAACATAGATGGTATAAGCTAAACATCGATGAGGTTGCTAAAAGCACCTAAGACAATGTTGTAGTATGGGGGGGAGTAATAAAAAAATATTGGGAGAGATGATTGTATCTTATACTAGAAACTTTGAAGGAAACACTAATAATCAAGCCAAAGGGATGACTCTATTTTTTGGCCTTAGAAATTGCCCTTTTAATCAGAATCAAGCACTTGGCTATATAAGGTGACTCCAAAACTATCATTGAAGTTGTAAAAGGCTTATAGAGAAGCAATTAGTTATTTGACCATGATTTTTTATAATATTAACAAAATCCTTTTAGGTCTAGATTTCTTTATCACTAACCATGTTTACAAGGATAGAAGTAGGGTTGTCAATTCTATAACCCAAATACCACCACTACTACCCATATATAGTTTTCATTAGTGGTGGTGAATTCTTTTGTAATGCTTAACCATTTTAAGGTCATGCGGGCACAAAGAGAACAATTTTAAAAGCTCAAAGTTTGTAAATTTTGAAACTCATAGGATTTTGAATGGAATTAGGAGAACAGAGCCTGGGTTTAGATAAGGCTAATGCACATAAATGCTTGGGATGGATATGTAAGAATCTAAAAGTATGGAAGGATATTGTAGTAAATCAATAATTATAAGCACGATTGAATAAATTTGGTGGTTTATCTTATGATGCAACTATATTATATGAAGCACTTGCACACCATTTTCAACCTCACACTTTTTGTTATGAACTTTAAACCTTGATTTCCTTCATATAAGATAAATTATAACTAGAAAGGGTAGAGAATAAAGATATGAAAAAATATATTTACCTTACTCTCTATGTCATGTATGACTATTCTAACGACTTCTAATAGGGGTCTTATTGGAAGGCGTACATCCATAGCACCCAAATTTCTACTTTTGAATTTTGGGTGAGCATGGTAGTAGTTCTAGTTTTGGGGCTTGTAGGATGGATGGGGAAAATGTAAACTCTAAGTTTGGTATACATGGGTAGCATAGAATCCATGAGACCTTCTGTAAAACTATATTGGTAGAAGGTTGATGACCAAGAGGAAAGGCTACATTACCCTTGCAACTAGCCATAAGGAAATTTTCAAGAAAGAGGATGAAATAAAGAGGTGAATAATTATTATGGAAGTAAATGATTAAGTTTGAGAAGATTGATGTCTAGATTTGTACCTAGAGATAAAGAGGCTATCAAGATGATAGGTGGCTTGATTGACAACATAAAGGGCAAGGTGGAATTTATTGAGGGAAACATAGGAAAGGAGAGTGGTAAACTAGATAGAGGTATGAAAAAAAAAATATTACAGGGGGAGATTATAAAATTTTAGCACACATAAAGTTTTCCTCTAGGTGTAGTATCACAAATATTTCTAATAGTTTAAAGATGAAAAAGGATAACTTGCATGATGAGGATGATGTTGATACGACTCAAAGGAGTTGTGCTAATTTCTTGTCTATGACCACTAAGTTGAGGATGTTGAGAATTGAAGTGACTAAACTTAGAAGTTGGTTTTTTTAACTTGGAGAGTAAGATGAGGAGTGTAACAAGTTCACTTTCTTGGTGATGCATAGTTTGGAAACTCTACCATGTCTTATGTTGAGGATTGTTTTAGGGAATGATGTGGATGATAAGGGAACTACATGGAGATGTTTGAATTCTCAAAAGAGAATTGGAGCAATGTATTCCATCATGATTGTCATGATTAAAATCCCAACGATCACACATAGCTTATTGTGGTATTTCTTTGTTAATCTTTGTTGTGGCCTGTGATAACCTTTTATTACATTCTCAATGTCTTTTTTTTTTGTTTTTGTTTTTTTACTTATTTACATTACTTTTTTTTATTGTGACTCTAGGTATTGTTGGTGCAATTAATCTTTTCTTTCAATATTTTTTTTTTAACACTTCAAGTTTTGATATTGCTATTGTTAGTGTGTTAATGGTCTTCTTTGGTAGATTTTGGACTTTTGCTCTATGGATTTGTAGGGGCTAACACCCCTGGTTTTTTTTGTTAATATCAAAAACATTAATTTTAATAACTACTATAAAAACTATTTTGAATTCACAATTTTTATATCCCTTTCGAATACTTCCTAACTAATAAGAGTTCTCAAATCAATATACCTCTTAGAAATACTTTATTACAAAAATAACACTAGTATCAAGAATAAAACCTATCACAAAAGTTACTTAAATTTCATATTTTTATATAACCTCGCATATTTTATGACTACTAGTAATAATAACTTTAATAAAAAAATTGAACTACTACAAAAATAATTTGAAGTCTTAGGTATACAAATATTATGTCATGTCCAATTTTTTTCTATTTTATTACTATTTTTCTTCTTCTTACTTATCTAAAATTATTCTGAATTAATTAATAGAATCATATGTGTTGTATTTGAATCTTATTTTAACACAATTAAGGGTTCATTACTAATTTAACTGTTTTTCATTCCACTTAGTGTTATTAGAAGAGTAAATACATTCTTCCAATAGCTCCATTTTTAACCACTTTAATTGTATAACTACATCTAACTCATGTAAACATAATCCTACCATTTTGTGTTAATTTAAAGTTATACGGTGCATCAACAATAGATTTTATAATACTAGTTTGTTTAGTGTAACCTTCTTCCTTTTTATAAACTATAACGTTTTCTTTTAAATTAGGAACTTACAATCTAACAACGAATTTTTAACCTTTTACAAATATTAACTTTGACCACAAAACACTCTTCTCATCTATAAAATAGAGATATATATTACATTCCTTTCTATTACACAACCACAACTTGTATACTCAAAATAACTTGTATTAACGATAACATCTTCAATCATAAACTAAAAATTGCCCTCTGATAAAGATAATACTACATCCATTACTGCAGTTCTTTTCACATAAAACAACATCTAGCTCTATCAAACTGGTACAATGAATTGGGAGATTCCGATATACATTACATAGAAAGATGGCTACACTTTCTTGCACAAAGAAACAAAAATACCATCTCTGTACTTTATTCCAAGCTTGAGTATTCCACAAATAAAATATGCATCAAAATATTTTGTCCATGGGAAGCTCACCTCCCAGTCCAGGCCATTACAAGGCCACCCCCGAGCTAAGAGAACTAGACACCAAACTAGTGTTTCACACACAACATACAAATACAAGAACTTACAAAATTGCAACCCAATAAATAAAAACACCCTTTGCTTTCCCAAGTTTCACAAAGACCTTTAATGGTCAACAATGGAGTGAAGGTGGACATCTTAATGAGTAAAAAGCCATATATATCAATAAAATCACTTTCCATCACAAGGTAATAAAATGCACATTGCTATCTCATAGAAACCCCTAAATCTTTATGACCCCCCAACAAGGCACGGTTGCCTAAAAACTCCCCTTATGCCCCCCATTGCAAAGTGGCACAAGGAGCCCATACATCCTTGTTGCATCTCTCTCCTCCTTGAGGAAGATTCTATACTCAACGGAGTCACCTCTCTTCACTTCCAAGGCCATCTCTACTTCCCAAGGAAGAGATGAGCCTTGACATACCCATAACAACACAAACCAATAAGGTAAAAGAAAATCACAATAGAAAGAGACAAATTCTTGCAACACCACATCTTCTCAAACAAAACAAGATACAAAATAACATCTTACAAAACCAATCCTTTGTAAGAACATAAAATTCATAAGGGTGTCAGAAGACCTATCTTGGTCTAAGCTATGACAAGAAGACAATGAAGAGTCTCCTTCCAAAATCTCTCAAAAATCTTTTAACTCCTAGTCATGTCTCTAGAGTTGGAGAGTGGGAAATGGATTGACCAATAATGGAGGAACCCACTAAAAGGGCTTTACACTTTTCTCACTATCCTCTTGGTGAAAGTGTGAACTCTTCATTGGTCCCTCTTCTTAAACCCTTACAAGTTCTATGTTTAGCAAGTTAAAAGATGGCTCAAGAAAAGGAAAAAAAAAAAGCCTTTTACCCAAAAATGGATTGATGCCTAACCAAGGTCATGCTTCAAAAAGTTGGTTTTCGTCCATCTTGGAAAACCAACTTTTAGGAAGGCCTCTTAATTCAACTGGGGGTTTTCCTATGGTTAAATTTGACCCTTACCCATAGGTCTACCAAGTGGGATTACTAAAAGAGACCTAACTCAAATGTAGGTGCATATATGACCCCTCAAAAACCCACTTAAAGTTTACATATGGGTTCCAAGGGATTTGATCCATCCTAGGGCTCTCTAACCAAGTGGCTCACATGGGAAGTCTAATAGGTTACTATGGTCAAGGTAGGGTTCACATTTTTTCTACGTGGACATGTCATACATACACATCACATGTGTTACACATCACAACATGCATAGCATTATCAAATTATAAATTATACATTTGAAAATAACAAATAAAAACTACACTCATGCAACAACACATTTATGATAAAACATTATTACAAACGAGGTTTTGTTTCTCAAAAAGATAACCTTGGCTAATTGTTTCGCATGAGTTATATTCTAGTTCTCCAAATTAATTTCATGGATTTTCTTGCACATATCAACTTAAATATCAGTATCCCAAGTTAAATGTCAGTATCCCAAGAAATTTCATAAACACACACACACACACACACACACACACACACACACACACACACACACACACACACACACACACACACACACACACGTGAACAATGTGCATAAATCACAACATCACATAATTCAATTCCCCATTTAACCATATCAATTTATTTAAATAATTTTCAATGTACAAGGTATAATTAATTCCCATTAGGACCATATTCACATAACATAAACTAATTTTCCATTCCCAAAATTCTTTCATATAGACCACATTCATCACATCGTAATATCTATGTGAGTTATTAACTAGAATGCAACAATAGAGTATTCAATTACCCTTATGAGATAAAACATAATAAAATAATGTGCATATCATGAAATCAATTAAGATATCTAATTAGGATGTGTGCACATTGTTGTCAATAAAATTTCACTAATTATTCATCAAATAAAAGCATTATATCATATGTTGTCATCGTTGTCTTAATCGTCAACATAGTAATTAAGCTTCCTACAATAAATATTTGCATATGATTACTAGAATAATGATTCACTTGACAAATTAAACATCATATATAATTTCAAACCATGAAACACTTCTTGGCCTAATATAACCTTCCTCTACAATTTCCTAATGATTCTTTCATGCCCAAAAAACTATATGCATATAAAATGTATATGAAGGTAAACAATATTATTTGAGTATCATCTCTATGGTAACGATTCATAACTCACACGCTAGAATAAATTAACACTTGTCTAATGAAACTCCCTCATGAACTTAAATGAATGCAAAAAGAAAAAATTGAGCATCCAATATCAAGGTCACTTCTCATCACAACATAGATTCAATTGTTGTTTTCCAATAAATTTATGGAGAGATAAATAACTTAAGATAAGTACTTATAATGCATGCATAACATAGAATGAATTATCATTTTAGCATATATCATTTGAGTTAGGTCCACCCACAACCATTCATTTATCATCAACATAAAACCCATATTACTATTTCACAAAAAAAATCTACACTACTAACCATCAATAACCTCTTAATAAAACATGAAGTATCACAAAGGCCTTAACATAGGTTATTCTCTAATATAATGACACACCGGGCCTTTGTTCAATAAGTCTAAACACATCAAACTACTAGAGAAAGATGAAATTCTAAATCAGCCCCAAATAAGTTCCCTATTGATCAATCGATGAAGGGTATAGTACACCCCTTTTATCTTAAGGTTTGTAAATATAACATCTATTGACTATTCTCCAAATAATTAGATTTATCATCTATACTTAGTAATGTATCCTTCATATTACAAGTCACACTTAAAATCACCTATAGATATTTGATTTGATTTAATCATTTACCATGCTAATTTAAGCAAATAAGATCAGAGGTTTAACTTTAGTGATAAATGTTTAAACGATTGAACTCTATTTTCTTCAAGTTCAACATCATCATAGGAAAATTGTGCTAGCATGACGTGACAGTTGGATAATGTGATAACATTAATTTGTTATTACTTAAATACTAAATTAATTAGCAACCTATTTCATAAGTCAATTTTAAATTTCAAAAGCTATTCACTATACAAAATACTTAAATATAAACCCTTGGATTCACAACACCCGATTGATGTGATGACATATTGATATACCCTAGACAATTAAATCTTCGTGACAATAACAAAATAAAGGGCCATTAACATTATTTCATCATTGGCTTAAATATATTAATTATAGGATTCAAAGAATAATCTCCAACCAAGAGCAATTTTCTCAGCTACTAAGACAAATTAACATTAGTCTTCTATTTGAATAAATCTTTCATCCTATTAAAGTGAAGTTTAATTAAATAATTATGCACTCTTCATCTCACGTTTTTAATATTTCAATTGCTCTAATAAGCTACACACTCTGAAAGTTAAGGTCTTATTAAGTACATAGGAGGAGGGGTCTTACATATGTTATTTTTGTTCTCACATATTTTAATATCCATGCCACAAACTTTTTGACTTCTAAGAGTTATCAATAGAATATAGCTCTTATCTTATAAAAGAGGTTTCATTAATATATTTCTCCAAAACAAATAATACAAAATTATAAATTTGGGAGTTTACATTTTTTTATTATGCTAACAAAAATATATTTAACAAGTCTTTTTTATAGCCACCTAAATGAAAAGTTTAACTTTGCCAAACTACAATTGAGTGAGATCTTATGCAAAGTAATTAATGAATAAATAAATAAATAATTCTGCATTCTTTATACCAATTTGACAAACTTTCTAACTTATAAGAGATTGATACAATGTACATATTATGACATAAGATTGATTAATATATTTTTTTAAATAAAAATTAAAAAATTAAGAGTTAGGTGATCTAAAAAATTTGTTCTTATAATTAAAATAAATAAATTTGTAAGAAAGCATGCACAGAATGGTTAGACAGCTCCAATTTCCTCCCATATATGCAATGAGGGTTTCATTTAGAAGCCTCCTCGGACACACTTCATGTACATATGGGGGTTTTCCTCAAATAATTTTTTTGAGGAGGCTTCTCTAGATTTTCATGTTCCATCTATATTTGCAAAAAACACCATGTCAACCTTCTAAAGGGCTCACTGCTAGTTGGAGGCATGGGTGGAAATATGGACTATGGTGATCTCATGCACCACTCACATTCATTTGTTGATAGTTTCCTCCTTGTTAGACACAAATGTGACAATTTGAATAAAAGAATGCAAAGAACTAATTTAAGGACTTCAAATAAGGTGACTCTTCTTTGGGCCTTGTTTGTAAACTAGACTTTCAAGAATTTCAAGATCAATAAGTCAAACATATTTCAGGCCGAGAATGGGTCCAAAGACATTTTTGGGATGGATTTTCAAATTATTAGGGAGGAGAAGGGGAATGCTGGTTGAGAATGAGGGTTCTATATGAAAGCAGTAAAGAAGATGAATAATGGGATTCTAATGAGCACAAAATAATTCAAGCTGCTTACAGAGGAATAATCAATCCATCTAGATGAAAATATTGAGGAGGATGTAGAAAAGAGTCAAAAATATTTGATGGATATGGGTTTGATTAAGAGATATAGGGGATTTTAGCCTACTCATGGAGAGTTGCACAATTGGATCATAAAGATTTGTGGCCCAAAATATTCAAATCTATCTTGGAGCTTAAGGTTTCTTTATTATGACCTTTGATAATGACTAAGATGGGAATAAAATCTTATGTGATTTTATTTGATGCTGGGAGAACAAATATACGCTATTGTTGAAATCATGTTACCCCAATTTTAGCCCAGTCATTGAATCCCTCAATAAGATTCCCCAATGGGAAAGACTTCCAAATATACCACTTTTAGTTCTAGTTTGAGTCCCATCTTGGATATATTGGAAAAAAATTAGTTATATTTATGAATGTGGATATTGAATTTAAACTTTTTTTATCACTCTAGTTTTGTACATATTCTGGTTTATTTGGATGTTATGAAAGTCCTCCCAATAAAGCTATCACTAAAACCAGCTAGTGGTGAGTAAATTTAACCCATAGATTACAAAGGAATCTCTTTTAGATAAAAAAATATGTTTAAAAAAAAAAAATGGCTATGGACAACCTATAGAAGTGTTGTCTCAAACCGGTACCGAGAGGGGTTAAATTAGTACAAACTTTTAAATTGGTTATGTGTGCTCCAAACTATATAACCTTTGACACCAGTATTTTAAGAAACAACAAAACAATAAATTATACACTATAAAAACATGCAAGCTCACACAAAAATACATACATCAAAGATATGTGTATTTTTATACGTGGAAACCCTTAGTGAGAGGATGAAAGCCACAATGGGAGTAATATATCCACTAGCCTTTTAATTCATATAAAAGGTTTCCATGTTAAAGGCTATAATTATTCTTTTTGAGAACACATTCTATTAGGAATGTTCATAACCTATGAGGATTATAAAATATTTCTAATGCTACATGCGGTTAGAGGATTTACAAATACTCCTTCTAGGAGGTACCTTGTGAGAGTATTTATAAAGCTTACTATTGAAGCTTGCCCAATTAAAAACTTACAAATAGATGAAATGGTAAGAAAGAAGTCTAAATTAATGATCTAATAACACCACTATCTTTCCTTCTAGATCTCTATGTCAACTCCTTGAAGTTTCTTTGATCTTCTTCTTTTCTCTAGCTTAACCTACGAACTGCATTGGTTCACTTCTTCCTCGATGTCCACAATGGAAAGTCTGATGTTAGACTCTCTTCTTTGAAACCATGATCTTCTTCATTAGCTTGCACTCTCAATTCCTACAGCAACTCCAAAAAAAAAAATCTAGTATCTTTATACACTTTTCAACATTTGGGCACCATAACCCAAGTACAAATCTCACTCGAATTCAAATCTTAATTGCATATGTGAGTTGGTCACAGAATACTCGTGACACCTACTAGTAGGGTCTAGACTAGTAGGCCTTCTAGTCACCTTATAGAGCTATATGTAGATTCTATCCTTTTAACCTATAACTTCTTTGACCTAGATGCCTATTACATCACTCTCTTTGACTATCTTTTTGTCTTGTCACATTCCTAGTTATCCTTCATGTTTTTTTCTTAGTTCCCTATTCACTGTGGCTATTTATTTGTCATGACTTTGACTAATTCACTATACATATTTGTTAGTGAATATATTGTCTTCCAAGAAAATACATGCAAATATAACTCTAAATGCTCAAGTAAGAAGAGTAATCAACACTAATAGTTGGGTCACTTCACTATTGAAAGAGTGTAAGTGCCCTCTAAATTTATCCAAGTATAGCTCCCCGTATGTGATTTACAATGAATTTGGCTATGGATGCATTTAACCAAAAATCACAAAAGGTTTACAAACATCTACTCATAAACATGAAGCAGATTCGGAAACTTAGTGACTAAAAAGAAAAGAATAGCAAATGACACAAAGTTCATTTTCTTGAGATGCAGAATGAACCTTTGAAACTGTTGAACTGATAGAATCTGAACATGAATTATGAACCTTTCTGAGTCAATTGATCTACATTATGAAACATAAATCTGAACTTTGTTTGTACCGGACCTGCAACATGGACCATTTGAACCACTGAACCACTTCAAACTTCTTTGAACCTTAGTTCAAAGAGAGTCAAAAACATAAATTGAAAATGTTAAAGACTGGGTCCATATAGTTACTAACAGGGCCTCTAACTGTGGGACTGAATTTGATGCAAAAGCAGATAACTCCAACAATCTATGGCAAAAGATGAGCGCCTTGTCCATTGGGTGATAGAGTCAGCAGAAAAACCAAGAGCTACTTGTAGAGAGGGTGGAGGGGAGTAGGGCAAAGCCAACCAACAAAACACCTAAATTACCAGCAATCTCAAAGCTTGCACATTATTCAAACTACCACTACACACACCCAAAACATATTTACAACATATATACAAAGGTAGGAAGAGAACCTACCACAAAACCAGTAGTAAGAAAAGAATTATGTGAATCCATTTATTGACTGGGAGAAGTATGAGCCTTTTCACATCAGCAAACCATGTCTTAATAAAGAAGCTCCATATCATTGCTTAATGATGACTCTTCTATTGCCAGACTTCAAATTGAAAAGGCACATGCATATGTTGATCCAGCACTCTTTTCCAAACAACCATAACTCATCAAAGCATTCTTCTTCCCTCGAGAAGTGATCCGTTTGTATATGGCATTTGATATCACAATCAACTTGCAACCATAGAGATTCCTCATCCAACATAGGATCAACCCTTGAGTATATGTTTCCTTCATCTCTTTCAAGAACCAAGTTGTCATCAAAAATGCTACACATTCCATCCTTTTCTTTTTCCAAAGTGCCATCACATATTTCAGCATTTCTCCCACAATCCAAGTCAACAAAACCATGTATAGATGAATGAAAAGAAAAATTTTCAATGAATGCTTCATTCTCAATGTGTTTTGAATGAATACTTGAGTCATTTTCAAAGAAATGATTTGGCTTGAGTGATGATAAGAATGTGTCTATAATTTATTCTTCTTCATCAAAAATTGCATTCTTCAACACATCAGCTCAGTCACTGCTAGATTGAAAGTCAACTTCATATTTCTTTGTCTCAACAAGAAATTCAGTGGGAGTGTCTTCATCTAAAGGCGTCTTTATCCCATCTTTACGAAAAATTGGATCATCATCAAATGGGCTAACTTGAGAGAGGTCTTCTGGCTGAAGAGATGACAAGAACTCATTAATGATTTCTTCCTCTTGATCAAGGGATGTGCCTCTCCATGTTTCAATTGGATAATCTATGTGCTGAGTATTAATTTCAGCATATTCTTCTTCATGAGAAGGAAGCTTTTCTACATGCACTCTCACCTTGTCATAATTGCATATTTCATCCTCAAACCAATTAGATCTTTCCATGGGCTAATTACTAATTTTCAAGCATGAGGACTCATCTTCATTTTCCACATGTGTGGAGAGTTCACTCTCAAGCTGCATGTTATTCTAAAAAATTTCACCAAGAAGACTCTTTAAAAAAAAATGACTAATATCATTTTCACCCATTTCATCAAAAGTGAAAGATTGAAATTTTGGTAGCAAGTTATCTAATTTTTCATAAATAGGAACTTCTGAAATGAGATGACTATCAACACTCTCAAGACTGAAACTTTCTAAAGCTGGAGGGGAGAAAGATTTAGAGGCACCTTCATTAAAATCAACATTACTGATAAGGTCTACTACTGCATTATTTCCAAAGTGAAAAGATTCTAGAATAGGGTCTTTTTTAGCATTCATATTCAAAGAGCCAATGTTCTCACAATCTTTCATGAGTTCTAAAGATTCATCTTTTGACAAAGTATTTCAATGGAATTCTTAAGAAAAGAATGACCACCATGATCTTCAACTAGAAAAACTTTCTATATGAGGTGAAGAAAGATCTTGAGGCAAGATTTCATCATTATTGCTTACCCTTTCTCCATTGTTGTCACATATATTCTCATCTGTTGAAACTAGATCAGCATGAGGTTGGAGTAACTCTGGCTATACTTCTTGGTCATTCATGATGAGGTGATTGAAGTACATGGGTGAAACTGAGATAATCGAAACTTCATCATCATCCACCTCCAAATACTTCTTTAATTGAGCCACTCTCTCCTCAAGTTCTTGCAAGTCTTTCAACTTGTGAAATCTCATGTAGAGACATTTCCATAATAGCCAAGACAAGTCATCATCTTCAAGGCTTATATTATTCTAGATACCTTGAGAAATAATTTCTTTAAAACTATCCACAAAGTCACATAACACTTTATCATCAATTTGATAAAGTTCCAGGAGAGAAGGGTCTAGCATCAATCTTCTCATGACTTTTGCATCTGGCATGGTCATCATAATAGAGTTTCCAATCTCCTACATACAGAGATAATCATTAAATTGAGAAAAAAAAATTAGGCACTTAAATCTTCGCTTTAGGATCCCCAATGGAGTCGCCAAAAATCTGTTAGTGAACGGATTGTCTTCCAAGAAAATACGTACAAATTAACTCTAAATGCCCAAATAAAAAGACTAAATCAGCACTAATAGTTGGATAGGTTATCATTGGATTGATAGCCTTCCTCTAAATTTTATCAGGTACAACTCCCTGTACATGATTTACAATGAATTAAATATGGATGCTTTTAACTAGAAAGCACAAAAGGTTTACAAACATCTACCTATAAACATGAAGTAGATGCAAAAACTTAGTGACTAAAAAGAAAAGAAAAGCAAAGAACAGCAGATGACACAAAGTTCATTTGCCTGAGATGCAGAATGAACCTTTGAAACTGTTGAAATGATAGAATCTGAACATGAATTATGAACCTTTTTGAGTCAACTGATCTGCATTTTGAAACATAAATCTAAACTTTTCTTGTACTAGACCTGCAAGATGGACCATTTGAACCACCAAACACTTCGAACTGCTTTAAACCTTAGTTCAAAGAGATTCAAAACCATAAATTGAAAATTTTAAAGACTAGGTCCATATAGGTACTAACAATATCTTAACCAGTACACTCTTCTATTGGTGCACTAACTTACAACCTCTTCAGCTTCTCTACTTGGTTTCCAATCAATGACAACACTCAATGTCTTATGATACTACATGTTATTCATCACCATTCACTAGTCAACATTCCAAGTGGACTCATTGAGTCCAAAAATATCTCCCTTTGGTATTGATGGAAAAACCATTAACCTTTAATCTCCTTTATTTGTTCAACTATACTAGTAAAATACTCTTACACTAGTGTGGACTTAGTTAAAAAGCGTCTGGATTCTCCCTTGATGCAATCTCCTCTTCATTGCCTTTTTTCTTTGTCCCCCTTTTTTGATATTATTTTCCCTTATAAGTTGGATTCTTCCTTTATTCACTCTCCCCCTATCTCTTTTGGTAGTTTTCATTCTTTTGTGTTCTATAATGCCCCAACTGGAGATCCTTGGAACATGTAATGAACCCTTTTTGGGGGTCATTCATTTATGTGCAACCTTTTCTATAATTTGTATCCTTTTTGCCATATTTTCTTGATGATTTTGATAATCTTCTATCTGCCCCTCTTTTCCTAGAGTTTATTCAATATATATATATATATATTTTTTCATTGTAAGAGTCACATCCTTTCATAATATATTATATTAATTTAATAGTTATATTATATAATTATATATTTTTAAGCTTAGTTATAACAATTAATATAATAAGATATATTATATTAATAATTATATTACAATTAATATATCAACTATATTTATATTATATTTTATTAATATAGTATTACTATATTAAAATATATCTTAATGATAATATCATTTTTTTTGTATTAGATTATTATTTAATTTGTATTTTCATATTACCATTATAATACAATATAATATGATATTATTACATGATTATAATATAATATTACTTGTAAAATATTATTATTTTTATATTAATATTAATATATAATACTTATTTATTATTTAAGTTATATGTTAAAGTGGGGACATTACAGAACAAGGATTGATAAAAGCCAATACATTTTTTTTTTGTTTTTAGAACAAGCATGGAATCAAACACATCAACATGCAATCAATCAAAAGATTGCAACAGAAGACTTAACCAAGCAATCCAAACATCCAACGAATCCCCAAGTGTCACTACTTACCAATGCATCCAAAACCAACTATAAAAGTTTACACAAACAGGAAACCAATAATCTTTGACCTGTCAAGACCTAGGGTGGGGTACAACCCAAGAGGGTACCCAAAACACCCTTTGATTTTCAACCAAAAAGTATGGAGATACATGTTGTTTTTCTAAGTAGGATTTTGCAAAGAAATCAGGTGATAATTTTCCAGTATCATATGACACTGTATAGTACTACTAGGTGATACTTTTCAATATTGTGTGATACTTCTTATAGACACCTAAATCTGATTACACTGCTTCAATAATCCTATTTATTATCTCTGAGCTCATCATTAATTAAATTTTTATTTAATTAATCATTTTCCATCCCCTAGCTTCTATAGTCCTAATTAATAAATCAAATAACCCATTATTTATCAATTAAATCCTATTCTACTATCTAATTCCAAAAATCCCAAATTTATTAAAATCACTTTAATAAATAAAGCCCTCAGAATCTAATAGCTCCTAAAGCCTATCCCTAATCCCTCCATTAGCCTAATCCGCCCCATCCACCCATACTAAACTAGCTTAGTCACTAACTCACCCACCCTCATGAATGCCATCCACTTGCCCATCTATAATATAATCCTAACCCAAGCCTAACCCATCCCTTAATCATTTGCACAATCCTAAATGAGCTTAAGACTTTCCTAAGCCAAGCCAAAGTCTATCCCCTCAAAATATCCCACCCACCTAGTCATAAAGGAAGCCCACTATCCCTTAAATGCCCTTAAATGCTCTCACAAGCACTTATAAGGGCCATTTAAAGCCTTGAGCCTCCTTTGTTGACTCATCCATGCCCTTTCCTCCACCCACTCTCCTTGTGACATGTGTCACTCTCTGATTGGTTGTAAGGAAGCACAATCCATGTGCTCTCCTCTCATTCAATCTGAGCCCTCCTTAACCATTTTCTCATCCTTGCATCTTAGCCCTCCATCCCTCAAGCCTCTTGCCTATAAATTGAACCTCCTCCCTTCACAAAAGGGACCCACCTTCCATGCAAAGTTATAATGCTATTTTGAGAGCTCATAAACTACCAAAATACCATTATAATGGCAAAATCACTCCATGACTCCATTGTTGCAACCTTATCTCACTCACCCCATCCATCCATTTGAAGCTTGAGCTATACTTGTGAGCACACATACTTTAAATCGGGGACAAATCTATTGCATCATTGTGTTATACCATTTGGAGCTTACCATTCTTGGTTTTCCTCCATTTGTAGTGATAACAAATCAGTCCTATCTGAAGTGTTTACTCATTTTAGTATTGTTAATGCTTTCCTTAATAGCTAGTATTCATGTTGCACTACTAAACTAGGTGATACATTTTGGCACGCCTGGTGGGACCCTGCATTTGGGTCAATCTAATCAATTTTTGAGTTTTTTGTGTTAACTAACCAAATTAACTTTGTTTGCTTGTGTGTTTTTGTGATAAGTTTGTTGATCTTGCTGCAGGTACATAGGTCACCTTTTGGAAATCGCGCTCCCTGCCATCTCATCATTTTTTATTTTTGAAGACTTCAAAACCAGCTTATCTTATGATCCTGCGACCCCAAGAACATGATCTCGCGACTGCGGGAATGCGGCTATTTGTCGACGAGAACGCGAACCCGTGACTGCGAGTTCGTTGTTCATCCCCAACCAATTTTTACCACATTTCCAAAAAAAAATTGCATCCCTGCCAAACCTTTTTTTGCGGGAACGCAAATCTGTGACCGCGGGATCGCTGCTAAAACCTGTGAGAATGCTGGTCCAAAGTAGTCAATCACAGAAAACCAATTTTCTCCTTTTCCTTCAAACCCGTTGACCTATATCTCTGTGGGAACGCTCTCCCAAGAACCTGCAGGATCGTTGTTTCTCGAAATTGTTGTTTTGCAGGATCGCTCTGCAACCTTTTAACTCGCGGCCTCATTTCTTGTCTTTTTTTAACAATCTTGTGTCGCGTTCCCGCGACTTTTTACCTGCTTTCCCGCGCCTACGGAATCGCTGCTTAAACTCGCGAGTTCGCTGTGATAAGTGCTTTTGCTCAAAATTTTGATAGTTTTTCATTGTAGGTTTCATGCTAACGTGTTTTCTACAGGTTTTATCATCATATCTTTGAGCTCATAATCAAATCATAATCATATTTTTTTAAAAAAAATTTTAAAAATGTATAAATCAAAATTTGACTTTTAGTGGTTCCGTAGGATATGGACTATTCTGAGTTGATTTACGCATATCAAAAATAACAAAAAAAGTTAAAAATATTTTTCCCATAGTTAACTTTCATTTTGAAAGATTTTGGGTGACTAATCAAATTGTTTTTTTGTAGCATTGCAGGTTGGAGTGTCTTACTAACCTAATCATTTTTTTTGTAGGTTTTTCTTAGAATAAACTTACATTTTTAAACAAGTTTTTCATTGAATGAATGTTGCTCAAATCACTCTCGAATGCCATGGATTAAAACATAATATTTTTATTGGAATGCATTATCAACACAATCTTGCATGCTAAAGCTTAAAAGGAATGAATGCGATGAACATTTGATTTTGGGTATTAAAGAACATTGCAAATCAACACACTTTAACTTTGGTGCTTAAAATGAACTTCATTTAATCTTGAATGCTCTAAAGTGAAAATGTTCTTCTTATTCCCTCCTTTTTAAAAGCTTTCATGCACGTGATTTACTTATGCTGACAATCTCTCGATTTCCATTATGTTGACGACACTGTCAAGTTGGAATTGAACATCTATATCTTAATCACTTGTGTTTTCAATAGATCAGACAATCTAAGAATCAATTGGTGAAAGAACTTTGCTTTTTAGCCCAAGTTCATCTGAATCTTATCTCCCCTTGTCGCCTTTGTGGGCCATCTTGGGTGCATAAGGCTAGGATCCAAAACCTTGTTTTTAGTTTTAGGGGGCTTGCTTGGGGATTTCATCACCCCTTGGGACAATCTCAACTCCAATGTTCTGACGGAGTATAAAGATCGAGAGGTGAATCCAAAGACACCTCTCTTGGGATCAAGATTTTATCACTCGGGCTAAGCCTCAAGAAACTTTATACCCTTGAGAATTGAAAGAGGAGAAGTGGGTTACCGCTCCTCTCGACTGTGTGACATCTTTTTGGTTTCATCTACGGATTTGGGCCTCACGTACCTTGCGTATATTGAGGACACCCCTAGCTAATCTTGTATGTCCTATCAAACCTTATAGGGCTATTGGTGTGTTTGACGTGCTTGCATGTTCAACATCCTCCCCATGTTTCATAAAAAATCAAATCATTTTGCTAAAGAGATCACTTGTCTATCCTTTGAAACGGTTGTTAGCAAGTCCGTTCGCAACAACCCAACCATTGGTCAGTCATTCAACCCCAATGAAAGGCATACTTAGCATAGTCACTACCTCATCTAAGATTCATCCAAGCTTAAACTAGTAACATTTCATCCCCACCTAACTCATCATCACAACATGATGTCACAATCCTATTATGGTGAGTTTGGTCATCCCACCTTTTCTCCCACTCCATCCTATTCCAATGATGATGATGATCTTGTAGACTATGATGGATATATTGAAAGCCTTAGAGATATTACCCCCAACATCCCCCAAAATCCAAACATTCCTCCCAACTACTCCATCCCTCCTCCAAACATACCCACTAGTACTCCCTACCCTACCTTTGACAAGGGAAATCCATTACTATCCTCATCCTTACCTCCTTATATTGTGCCCACATATTCCTCTTATACATCAGTCATATCTCCATCTTCCTCTACCTTCATCTCCCAACCTCCACCATTCTAGAACAATTCTAGTAGCTACATCCCTAGTCCAAACCCCTTTCCAAATCCTCCAACCAATCCTAGTTCTACAATGCATCACCTCAATCCCCTTACTCCTCCCAGTCCAACACACTTGTCTCCGAGGAATTTTATAAGGAAACCCAAAGAAAATCCATCTCCCACACCCATCATTCCTCTTACATCATCCTATCACATCCACCCCACTTATCAAACCCCTTCCATCTCCTACCTCCCATCCATCGAATCCCTCCAAATCCCATCCACATCTCCTCCTCCTAGCATTACCCAAATCCCATATAATGAACCTCATGAGTCCCTCCCCCATCAGCTCATCCCCTTTGAAGAAACTCCTACCCATCCATCTACCTCACTTAAAGAAATCATCCATACTTCTCTTATCACACCATCCACTCCCACCCATTCCTATAAAGATCTTGTCCAAAAGCATGTTTAAATATCCCCCGACACAATAGAAGATCCTGCCATCCCACTTATTCCCCTACATGATCCATTTTTACCATCCCCTCCATATCTGAATCCTACCATCACACCTACTCCATCTCAAAATCCATTTCCATCAACCCATCCCTATCAAGATCCTCTCCTTCCATCCCCTTTGCTCCATGATCATACATCTCCCATGATCCATGATGATAGATCCATCGAAGAAGAACTAACTATCATATATGAAGCTGACTCACATCTTGTGTTCTAAATAATGAACATCATATTAAAGAAAGAAATAAAAATGTATCTCTAGATGTTGGTATCCCTGCTATTCTTGCATGGTCACAAGTCATTCCATCTCCACCCTAAAGTTCCCATCCATCTTATCCTATATCTATTTTGGGCCCTTACCCTACTTCTTTTCAACCCTCCATTTTGGGTCCATATACCCCTTATCCAAATCTTCCACCCTTTCCATCCATTTTGGGTCCTTATATACCTAATATGAATCCTTTATCCCCTCCATCTATCTTGGGACCTACTCCTTCCCTGTTTCCATCTATTTTGGGCCCATATCCTTCATTCTCTCCATCCATTTTGGGCAATTATATCCATCCATATCCTATATTCCAATCCATTATTCCATCCCCTCAAATCCACCAACTAGATCATCAAAGGCACTCACCCTTGAATCCCTTCCAACCTTTAAACCCTATCACTCCATCCACAATCCCTCCATCTCCTCCATGCTCTTGTTCTAATCCCATGGCTAATAAAAGCATATTGGATGCCAAACTCAAAAAGCATAAATCCAAAAATCCACAAAAATCCATGTCTTGACATGTCCCTTCTAAAATGCATGTTCAAGAAGAGAAACATTTGTTCCAAATCAAAGAAAAAGTCAAGAGGCCACAAAGGCCCAAGCTAAAAAAGTCAAAAATCATGTGGATACCCAAGATGCTCATAAAAGAAATGCATCTCAAATAAAAATCTCAATTGGCATCCATTCATGCTACTCAAAGAGCCTCATCCATTCATCCTTTATCCAAATCCCCATATATTCATCCTTCATCTCCCCAACCCACTCTTAGTCCATATGCTTCTTATCCCAAATTTCCCATCCTCCATCTTCCAACTCTACTTTTAGTCCTTATCTTTCTCTTCCTCCATTTTCTCCTCAACCTCGCTCAATACCATCTTTCCCACTACTCTATCACCTCTCAAGGTGTGTGCCAATGATGATCTTTCCATTTTTCTCATCCATTTACCCACAAGCCTTATGTCTTTGCATCCATTATCTGCCAAACTCCTGCCCACCATTCCACTTGTTCAATGCAATCCTTTTCTATCCATCCTACCAACATCTATGAGTCAAAATGCATCAAAAATTTCAAAAAAATAAAAAAACAAAAAAAAATCGTCCAATGGTGAAAACTTGGCAATTCAGGTGCCATGGACAAATACCATGGTGAAAACTTGGCAAACAAGCATCATGTGTAATCCCTTTATCCAAATTCTCTATACACTTGGGGGCACGTTCCATCACCCACCATACCCATCTCATCCCACCATACCAACCACATCCTATCCATTTCACCCACCATCCTCCTTTCGATCTTGATAGAAATAAAGTCCACCACCAGATACATGCTTTTGGTCATCCCTTTGACATCCATTTTCCATCAAAGTTTGTATCCACCTATCCTTTATCTACCCATTCTTTCATCCATCCAATCCCTCCATTAGCCTCATCCACCCATCATCCTTATCCTCTACATCATTAACCTTTCACATCTTAGCTTCCATCCCATCTCTCTCATCCTCTTGTTGACCAATATTCAATCCTACCACATCCCTCATAAAAATCCTCTTGAATAGCATATTATAACTAGGGCACTCTATTCCTTGGAGATCATGTCATGTCCATCTTTCCATCAATCCTTATCTTTTTGCATTGCTCTACCCAAATCCCTCTATCCACTGTTCCCTTTTTCATCGATCCTTGCATCTCCTAGCATTACCTCCATCTTTCCATCACCTGGTACATCCCTTGTCATTGGTATCTAGCCCTCAGCTATCCCTCATCCTAAGCTTCCATTCGCTATCCTCTCATCCTAAGCTTTTCATCCGCTATCTCCTCATCCTGAGCTTCTTACTCCCACTATCTTAAGCTTTTCACAAATCATCTTCTCCTCTTGAGCTTTTCATCCCCTCTATCTCCTTATCCCATGCTTTTCCTCTACCTCCCCATCTCAAGCTTTTCATCCACTAATCTCCTCATCCCAATCCTTTCATCCACTATCTCTTCATCTTTATCTTTCATGTCAATATCCTATCATGTTGCACTTTTGTCCGGTAATCCCTTGTACATCCTTGGATCTATCAGCTATCTATTCCTTTTCCATTGGTCCTTATCTTGGTCCCATTGTATATCTCTCGTCTCTTCATGTCAGATCATGCTTGATCGTAACTTGCAGTTCTCTTGGTTAAGTGCTTTAGCGAATCCTTGTACGAGATCCCTTGTCATCAAAATGTTGTCCTAAAGAGTTCTACTTGCCTAGCTCACCCTAGTCCTTGATCTTACCGATAGATCCTTGTAGGATGCATCCTTCCTCTCGTCTGATCTTGGTCTGTCAGTATCCAGTCCTACTGATCTCTTTGGCAAAAGGTTAACTTTTTTATGGATTTACATTTTCTTTTGATTTATTTTCTTTTCGAGATTTCAAGTTTGGTTCTTAATGTATCTCTTCCAATTGATTTGGGTTGTTCCCTCCTCATGGTCTCTATGATCTTTCATATCATAGTGTGCTACGAATGGGGCAATTTGAGTGCATGGTCTTGATCAGGTCTTTTATTTGTTTTTCTTTTCTGCTTGTGGGTTACCCAATGTCGGTTCCACACTACTTCCTCTAGGATTCATGTGGAACACTGGGGCAATCCTTGCGTGTTTGTTTTGAGTCAATTTGTTAGTCCTCTGGAAATTTGGTGAATAGGCCTTGCTATTCTTAGTAACCTTGGAAATTAACCAACATTCCTATATTAAATCTAGTGCTCAACTACGTGATGGTACTTCTCTTTGAAGTATCCCCTCGCTCAAAATGCTTCAATGGATTCCCTTCATCTCCATTATCCCCCATCCATATCCAACATCCATCTCTCCCACCCTCGCTTGTGCATCAGTTATCTCTCAGACTCAATCATCACTCTTAGCTTTAGGGATCCACAATCTTAGTCTTAGGGATCCACCCATCAAATCAATCCACCCAGCCTTATATTTTGAGATCCACAATCCTTGTCCTAGGGATCTCCAAAACCCCTGTTCCATCAATTTACCTCTTGCAAAATCCTATTGCATTAGCTTTATCTTCCCATCATCCCTCCCCTCCTCCTGAATTCCTTTTATAGTGCTCCACTCCTTCATCCTCCCCCCAATCCTAGAACGTCTTAAGCTTGCTTCCTTTTGTGAATCTGACCTCCCTTTATCATTCTCCCATAGTGAGAGTTTGAGCTAATTCAGCCCCTTCTCTTTGCCAATCTGTGTCTCTACTCATCTTGAATTCTTATGCTTTTCAAGAAGTCGTCGAGCCTCGTCTTCTCTCTCCACCACCTTCTTGAGGGGGCATCTCGTAGTCTAGTCTCTCCTCTTCTTATCCAAGACTGGGGCAACTTTGTTGCTAAAACATCTTCCTCATGTTGTTTATATTCAAACTTCTTTGAAATAGTGTTGTCTCAATGATATGTCAAAGAGGAGCAAAATGTAGACACCTAAATCTGATTACACCGTTTCAATAATCCTATTTAGTTATCTCTGAAAGCATCATTAATTAAATTCATAGTCCTAATTGATAAATCAAATAACCTATTATTTATCAATTAAATCCTATTCCCCTATCTAATTCCAAAAATCCTAAATTTGTTAAAATCACTTTAATAAATAAAGCCCTCAAAATCTAATAGCTCCTAAAGCCTATCCCTAATCCCTCCATTAGCCTAATCCACCCCATCCACCCATACTAAACTAGCTTAGTCACTAACTCACCCACCCTCATGAATGCCATCCACTCGCCCATCTCTAATATAATCCTAACCCAAGCCTAACCCATCCCCTAATCATTTGCACAATCCTAAATGAGCTTAAGACTTTCCTAAACCAAGCCAAAGTCTATCCCCTCAAAATATCCCACCCACCTAGTCATAAAGGAAGCCCACTATCCCTTAAATGCCCTTAAATGCTCTTTCAAGCACTTATGAGGGCCATTTAAAGCCTTAAGCCTCCTTTGTTGACTCATCCAGGCCCTTTCCTCCACCCACTCTCCCTATGACATGTGTCACTCTCTGATTGGCTGTAAGGAAACACAATCCATGTGCTCTCCTCTCATTCAATCTGAGCCCTCCTTAACCATTTCCCCATCCTTGCATCTTAGCCCTCCATCCCTCAAGCCTCTTGCCTATAAATTGAACCTCCTCCCTTCATAAAAGGGATCCACCTTCCATGCAAAGTTATAATGCTATTTTGAGAGCTCATAAACTACCAAAATACCATTATAATGAAAAAATCACTCCATGACTCCATTGTTGCAACCTTATCTCACTCACCCCATCCATCCATTTGAAGCTTGAGCTATACTTGTGAGCACACATACCTTAAATCAGGGACAAATCTATTGCATCATTGTGCTATACCATTTGGAGCTTACCATTCTTGGTTTGTCTCCATTTGTGGTGATAACAAATCAATCTTATCTTAAGTGTTTACTCATTTTAGTATTGTTAATGCTCTCCTTAATAGATAGTATTCATGTTGCACTACTAAACTAGGTGATACACTTCTTACTACTACCGGGTGATACTTGTAGGTAGCGCATGATAGACCTTAATACTACCATGTGATACTTTACTAGTGTCACATGATAGAACTTACTATTATCGTACAATACTTTTCAGTATCATGTGATATTTCTCTCTAAGGTGTGCAATACTTTTCCAGTATCACCCAATGTTGAACTTTTGTCACCTGGGTTTACAAGGAAACAACCTGACAAGCAATTTAAAAGGGGAAAGAGTTAGAACCTCCACACTAAGGAGTACTAGATCCACAATAATCAAGGAGTAAACACTTGAAAGCATAAGGAAGATCACATAATTCTAACATCTTGACCATACATCTAATCCAAGGATTTAATGTAATCATGCAGAAAGCAACATTGCAATGAGCATACATGAGCATAAATCAACTATCTCTATGAACTGAAATAACATAAATCACATGGAAACATACTTTAGAAGATATGAAGAACCATGTAAGCATCCAACTCTAGAACTGAACATGGAGGAAGGCCACTCTATATGTCAGTCCCCAGTAGTTTTAAAGGTAGCTACACCTCCCAACCACATGGAACCTGTGGGCCCACTCCCGTCGTGCTAATGGAGATAGTGATCTAACCTTAAACACACATAAGACAATCATCCATGGCTAACACTCATGCCAAACAGTACAAAGGACTAAAACTAAGATCATGAGACAATGCAATACAACAAGTCCTGGTCAAGCACTCTATGGGTCTATTAAATAGGGACTCTAGTGGAGAGTAGGTTTCTTGGGACTCCCAAGCTCAACATCATTATGGACCATTCCCCTCAGGACTCCCTTAGGAGGCCAACTTTTTGTGTTCCTAGATGAGTCATGCAGACAAGTGGCTCTTGGATAAACTGATGAGCACATACCTTTGGAGGAGCCATACAGGTACATAGTATTTTCTTATCTTAGTTAATTACCTAAGAATTCATTTAATTATCACTTAATTACAAACTTCTTCATGTATACCTCACTAGGAACATGACCTAGGTTTACGAGGGAAGCCCCTCCACACCAACCTACCCTACATACCCATGCTCATCACACGATGAGTTCCCATAAGCAATGCAATTTCCCAACCCAACCCTAATGAACATAACTCAATCGACAGACAATTGGGAGCTCAAGTCTTGCAAGAACCAACAAGTGCATGATCATGTGCTCGTGTGTCAGCATACCAACTACATGATGATCATAATAACAAGGGCTAGATGAGAAATATAAAAACACAAGTAAAATAGATCACTCAACTTACCTATATCTGGGAGTACGGATTTGGTATGAATCATAATGCAATAAAACCAATACATCAAGGGTCAGAAAGATATCCCTACAGATAATCTAGATCCACAACCAACTATAGTGCCAAGAAAACCTAAGAAAGCATGGTGACACACAAATCGAGGTGAAAACTAAAAATGACAAAAACCTCAAATTTAAAACCCATTATGTCACTGGGTATAAAAAGCACAAATATCAAATAAAAATTGGGTTCAGATTTCCTATGCAAAAATGACCAGCATAATGGTACAAAACCACAAATCCTCAAGTCCAAAAAGGGACAAATGCTTGTACCCACCCAACTGAGTAGAGCTAGCATGTAGAAACAGAGAGGAACACTAGTTCTTAGCCTCCAAACACTTTACTACCAAAGTTAGACCCCAAAATGGAGCAAAAAAAAAATGAGAGAGCCCTACCTCATAGCTAAAAGGGCTAAAACAAGAACATGTGCAATAAAATAATTGCCCCATGGTCACTGCCGAAAATCTTGGAAAATGATGGTCTCCCTGAGTTGGATCCAACGAGATCAACCTCACGATGATCCCATGCCCGTAGCTCCAAAACGGTAAATCCTTTAAAGAGGATTTTTGAATTTGCTTTCCAAATTCCTATTTTGCAAGTGAGAAGTGAGGAAATAATTCCCTTTTGGGATATATATTCACTTTTAAAAGTGAAATATAATATTAGGAAATTAACTGGCCCATTAAAACAAGCCTTTTCAACCTAGAAAAAATCAGGCAATTCCAATTAAATGGAATTCAACTATGACAAAGCTGTCAGGAATTATAATAATTAAATCAAATATAAAATTCTCAAAAACTATAAAATCACAATATTCCTTATTAACTTTCGTGACAATGTGAACCTCTAAATGTATAGACACACTCACGAGTCTAATCACATAATGCAAATGAGGCCATATTTATTAAATCACTTGAGGGTTTAATTAATCAATTAATTAGGATACATGGGCCATATAGGGATGACATTGGCTAGGTAAGAACAGTCGAATCACTAACTCCATGTGCCACTGTCCGGGATATAAACCCTGCACACTACACAACATGATCAAGTGTAATTGCATATGATAATATAGTCGAAGCAATAAATATATTAGATCAAATTAATAACCATTTATTTAATTACATTAAAATAATCTATTTAAATCACTCACTACACCATAAAACATCCCAAAACAAGAATAAAGTAAATGACCATAGCATCAAATCAAGGTATCCAGAAACTAATAAATCCATCATATGATTATAAATAGAGTATATGTGTGAATACAAAATAACCAAATATCATCATAAAGCATCATGTCACATCAGTAAGCATCATCATGCAGATATGGTCAAACTAAATAGAATAACATCTAACATCTATGATATTGGTAAATCAAAATATAGTATTTGATCATTAGGTCATCTTGAATGTCCTCAAACATGAGTATCAAAGTATCTCCTAAAACCAAAACATACAAGATACAGAATAAAAACATGGGAGGCACTACATCCTCCCCCACTAGGCGTAGGCTTACTCCTAGAAGCCTGCAAAAAGTTAAGGGTACAAATCTCTCAACCATGTAGAATCTTCCCAAGTAGGAGAAGTCTCATTGCTTGGGTCTCACTGGACCCTTACCTAATATATGTCCCGACCTTCGAGGGTCATCCTCTGATGCTGAAGGCTACAAATGGGCTCCAAATAAATTTTCTTGTCCTCCACCTACAAATCATCCCAATCAATTACATGGGTCACATTGAGAATATACTACCTCAAAATAGAAACATGAAAAACATCATGGATGTGCAATATGCTAGGTGGAAATGCTAGTCAATAAGAAATAGGAACGATCCTCTCAAGGATCTTAAATGAGCTAACAAAATGTCACACCAACTTAGAGCATTTCCCATAACAGATGGGGCTTTTCCTCGAATGCACTCTCAAAAACACGTTGTCACCAACTAAAAAGTGACAATCCAACCTATGGGAATCTGCATACTTCTTTTGCCTGTTCTGAGTAGTAACCAAATGCTCTCTAATACAAACAACCTATTGCTCCATATCCTAAAGCATCTCTAGAACTAAAATCACTTAGTCCTCTAAACAATCCCAACTCAAAGGGGTACGACACGGTCTACCGTACAAGGCCTAAATAGTTGACATGCCAAGAGAACTATGGTACCCATGGTTATAAGAAAACTCAACAAGGTACTGATAGTCCTCACATTTCACCTATCTATCCATCACATACATGTGAAGCATTTCTTCCAAAACCTGGTTCACTCTCTTGGTCTAACCATCAATCTCTGGGTGGTAAGATGAGCTAAAATTGAGTTGTGTGCCCAAAGCATGCTAGAGAGATGTCCAAAGTGATGAACTAAACACTAGATCTCTATGATATAATCCATCAAGGGATTCCATGCAACCAAACAATGTCTTCCAAGAAAACATGCACTACATAAGAAGTTGTGTAGGATGCTCTCATGGGTGAAAAATGTGCTACCTTGGACAACTTGTCCACTGTCACCATGATACAATCATATCATCATGATGATATAGGAAACCCCATGATAAAATCAATGGATATAGTATCCCACTTCCATTCTGGAATGGTTTGCGACTGCAAAACACCCACCAAATTTTGATGCTCTGCCTTCACTCTTTGGCATGTAAAACATCATGCAACAAAATAAAAAACATCATGTCTCATCCCTGCCCAAAAGTATAATTGTCAAAAGTTGGCATGCATCTTCTTAATGCTGGGATGTGCAGAATATGGTGCACGATGCGCTTCTAATAAAATCAAGGTATGAAGATTGCCAGACACTGGCACATAAATGTACCCCAAGTGTTACAGCAGTCCATCGGACTCTATAAAATAACCTATAAACCTCCCCTCATGGGTGCATCTAGACTCAATCTCCATCCTCACCTCCTAATACCATGAGTCACTGAGAAAAGCCTCCAAGATACCACTCCCAATGACAATACTAATATCTCATTTTGCCTCCTAATCAAGGCATCCGCGATGACATTTTCTTTCTCTTTGATGTAATGAACATCAAAATAATATTCATATAGGAATTCCATCCAACGATATTGTCTTACATTCAGGTTTGGCTGAGTAAAGATATACTGCAAGCTACACTGATCTCTATGCAGCTCAAACCTATGTCCCAAAAGGAAATGTCTCCAGTGCACAAGTGCATGCACAACTGTCACAAGTTCCAAATCATGAGTTGGGTAGTAAAGCTCATGGTCTTTGAGTTTTCTAAAGTCATATGCAATCACATGACCATCCTATATCATCCCACACCCTCCAACGAAGCATCTGTGCAAACCATAAAATCACCTACAAGATTAGGCACAACAAGGACTAGCACATTGGTCAATCACTCCTTCAGAGCCTCAAACATTGACTCACATTGCTTTGACCAAGCATACTTCTTCCCTTTCCTTTGGAGACAAGTTATAGGGTGAGCAACTCATGAGAAGTCCTTCATGAATTGACAGTAATAACCTCTCAATCCCATGAAACTATGAACCTCAAAAACATTAGTGGGTGTTGGTCAATCCATGATAGCTCATATTTTCTCTAAGTCCATTGCAATACCATCAGCAGTGATGATATGCCCCAAATACTTCACCTCAGACTAGAATCTGCATTTACCCAAGTTTCCATATAACTAATGATCTTGTAAGCACTGCAATACCTAGCATAAATGGACCTCATGCTCCTCAATAGTCCTAGATTAGATCAATATGCCATCCAAGAAAACAAGGACACATTGATCAAGGTACGTGAAAAATAATCCATTCATCAAACTCATAAACACCAATGACACATTTTTTAACCTAAAGGGTACAACCGTAAACTCATAATGCCCATAGCATGTATAAAAAGTTGTCCGGTGAATGTCAGCCTCATGAATCCAAATCTGATGGTATCCCAATTTCAGATCAACCTTCAACAACACTCTTGCTCCCTTCATCTGATCAAACAAGTCATCAATCCTCGGAAAGGGGTACCAATTCTTCATTGTCACCTTATTCAATTGTCAGTAGTCAATGCATAGATACAAAGATCCATCTTTATTTTTCACAAAGATGACTGGTGCACCCCATGGGGATATAGTAGGATGAATATGGTCCTTGGCCAATAGTTCCCTCCAATTGCAATCTAAGCTCACTCAACTCTTGAGTGGTCATACGATAAGGAGCTTGTTAAATAGGCTCCACTCCTAGAATAAGATCAATGTGGAAGTCAATGTTGTGTTCTAGTGACATTCCCAGTATCTCATCAATGAATATGTTAGAATACTCGCAAAGGAGTGGGTGATCATCTAGAATCACCTCATGACTCTCAGCCTCCACAAGGTCACTGACAAAGATTGTAAACATCTGACATCCATGTCACACACTTTGCTTCAGTTGTTTAGCTAAGATTATCTGAAGTGAGACTGGCCTCTAGACCCCTCCAAGTTCCACCTACCCACCTATGTCATCCACACATTATACCAACTTACATTAGCAATCTATATTTTCTTGATGGGTGGCTAACCAATCTATACCCAATACAATGTCATAAGACCCTAAGGATAGGATGTGAAGATCAACTATGGTGGTGAAAGTGCCCAAGTCCAACACATAACCACTGACTATGGAATCCACAGTCACCTTGGAACCTTTAGCTAACTCAACCTGCCACCTATCAATCTTTCATGTAGCCACTAGCCCACATCATTGAACAAGGGATGGTGAAATAAAAGAATGTGATGCACCAGAATCCATTAAAACAAAAAAAGAATTACCATGCAACGTACCTATAGCCTCAACTATAGTACCCTGGTGCTCAGCTTGATGGTTTTAAATCACTACAAATACTCTGTGGGATCTTCCTGTATCACCCATGGTAGGTTCAGACATGGTCGCACCTCTGTTAGGTCCTGAAGATGTCTTTATAGGACACTCCACTGATCTATGGCCATGTTGACCATAAGAAAAGCATGCTCCTCCAAAACTGGAACTAGATCCACATCCACCCTAGGAAGCACTAGAATACGGTGCACTCCCTTTGCTAGAGTTGTATTGATTACTCTAAGATGGATGGATATACTGGGACTGTTGACCTCTACTCTAGTCACACCCCTTTCCTCCCATGGTACTTGAACTTTTTCCACCTTTCTGTGGATAATGTTGGCATCGCTACTTCTGATGACTATAACCACCTTGTGAGGGTGCTAACTAGGCTTGACCCTACCCTGTGACCTTTGTCTGAAGGGTGGTACACTTTATCATGTGGATCATGTACTATGGCTCTAAGAGCCTAATCTAATACTATTCCCCCCAGCCACATTGCTCTTAGAAATCCTTTCTTTCTTAGTGGCAAGTACAAGTGTCCTGAGCTGATGAAGATGAACATCCCTAATGATAGAGTCTTTAACACCCTTTGAAAAATGTTGTGTGAGGAGTACCTCATCGTAATGGTAACTAAAGTATTGTCTCAGCCCAAAGAACCACCTCTTATACTGATCCACTATCATGTTCCCTTGTTTGAGCTCATGGAAATCATCAACACAAGCCTCTTGGTACTATGGAGATAGGAATTTCTCCCTAAACCTCTCCTTAAAGATCTCCTAAGTGAGATTCGTTATACTAATCTAGAGCTTCTCACTCTCCATATCCCACCACATAGATCCATGTTCCCTTGGCTATGTAATAGCACAACGAGCTTTCACGTTGAGCTTTCATATGGATGCAAGGAGAAACAACACCCCATGTCTAGTAACTATGTCTCAGCCTTGAGACCTTCTCGTAGGCCATCAAACAATACTGGTTTAGATCTCTAAAGGTCTCTCATCATGTCCATTTGGATGAAATCTCCATCATCTTGACCATGACCCCTCCTATGATGATCCTCACCATTATGTGGTGTGTGAGAATGATCTTGTTTGTGCCCACACTCTTATCCACCTCCATGTTCTGACATGTGGTTGTCTCCATGGTGAGATCCCTCTTCATGGCCACAGTCCTATTAGTTTTCCTCAACTCGAGGCCTCAATCGAGCTATAATCTCCAGTAACAAAGGCAATAGTGCCCTGAAATCACCCAAGTTTTTATCACCATGTCCTCCCCTAACTCCCTAATATTCTTCCTTGTGGTGTTCTTCATTGTTATCCTGTCAGTTGCTACCCTGACCACCAGGTCTACATGCATAAGGCATCACTAAAGGAGCAACGAGATAAGGTCCAGAGTCATATGTAACAATCATAAGTATTACAAGCATAAGCTAAAATAAGATACCATATTATGTAATCAAAATAATATCATAGTAGGAACATAACATAGAGATCCCAATATTGTAACATGGGCTCTGATACCAGATGTGATGCCCTGCCCGGAGATCCTTGGAACAAGGATAGATAAAAGCCAATACAATTTTTATTTTTTAGAACAAGCATGGAATAAAACACATCAACATGCAATTGATCAAAAGATTGCAATGGAAGACTTAACCAAACAATCCAGACATCCAACAAATCTCCAAGCATCAATACTTACCAACGTGTCCAAAACCAACTATGAAACTTAACGCAAACAAGAAACCAATAATCTCTGACCTATTGGGACCTAGGGTGGGGTGCAACCTAAGAGGGTATTGAAAATACCCTTTGAATTTCAAGCAACAAGTCTAGAGATACCTAATCTTTTCTTAAGTAGGTTTTTGCAAAGAAATCGAGCGATACTTTTCCAGTATCATACGACACTATACGATACTACTAGATGATACTTTTCCAATATCATGTGATACTTCTTATTACTATCGGGCAATACTTTTAGGCAGTGCATGATAGGCCTTAATACTATAGTGCGATAGTTTACTAGTGTCGCATGATAGAACTTACTACTATCGTGCAATACTTTCTAGTATCACACAATATTTCTCTCTAAGGCATGTGATATTTTTCCAGTATTGCCTAGTGTTAAACTTTTGTTGCCAAGCTTTACAAGGAAATAACCTGAAAAACAATTTAAAAAGGGAAAGAATTAGAACCTCCACACCGAGGAGTATCGGATCCACAATAATTGATGAGTAAACACTCGAAATCATAAGGAAGATCGCATAATTCTAACATCTCAACCATACATCTAATCCAAGCATCTAATTTAATCGTGTGGAAAGAAACATCACAGTGAGCATACATGAGCATAAATCAACTATCTCTATGAATTGAAATAACATAAATCACATGAAAACATACTCTGGAAGATACAAAGAACCATGTGAGCATCTAGCTCCAAAACTAAACATGGAGGAAGGCCAACTCTGTACATCAATCCCCAGCAGTGGTAAAGGCAACCATGTGGGTCCCATGGGTCCACTCCCTTCATGTTGATGGGGATAGTGATCCAACCTCAAACACACATAAGACAATCATCCATGGCTAACACTCACACCAAATAGTATAGAGGATTGAAACCAATATCATAGGACAATGCAATACAACAAGTCCTGATCAGACACTCTATTGGTCTACTATGTAGGGACTATGGTGGAGAGTAGGTTCCTTGGGACTCCCAAGCTCAACGTTGTTATAGACCATTCCACTTGAGACTCCCTCAAGAGGTAATGTGTTGTGTCCCCAGATGAGCCATGCGGAAAATGTGGCTCTCAGATAAACTGACAAGCGATACCTTCGAAGGAACCATACAAGTACGTAGTATTTTTTTATCTTAATTAATTACCCAAGAATTCATTTAATTATCACTTAATTAGAAACTTCACATATATCTCACTAGGAACACAACCCGGGGTTATGAGAGAAGCCCCTACACACTGACCTACCCTACATACCCATGCTCATCACACGATGAGTGCTTGTAGGCAATGCAGTTTCCCAACCCAACCCCAATGAACATAAGTCAACCAAAAAACAACTGAGAACTTGGGTCTCGCAAGAACCAACAAGTGCATGCTCACATGCTTGTGTGTGGGCATACCAACTACATGATGATCATAGTAATAAGGGTTGGATGAGAAACATAAACATACAAGTAAAATAGATCTTTTAACCGACCTATATCTAGGAGTATGGATTCGACACAAATCCCAATGTAATAAAACCAATACATCAAGAGTCAGAAAGATATCCCTATGGATTATCTAGATCCATGACCAACTATGGTGCAAAGAAAACTCAAGAAAGTAGGGCGACATGCAAATCGATGCAAAAATGAAAATCAACAAAATCCTCAAAATTAAAACCCCTTATGTCGCTGGGTATAAAAGCCACAATTATCAAATAAAATTTGGGTTCGGAATCTATATGGAAAAACAACCAACATAATGTCACGAAACCCCAAACCCTCAAGTCCAAAAAGGGACAAACACTCATACCCACCCAACCGAGTAGAACTAGCATGCAAAAATGGAGGGAAACACTAATTTGCAGCCTCTAAACATTTTACTACCAAAAGAAGACCCCAAAATGAAGCAAAAACAAATAAATTGGAGAGCCCTACCTCACATCCAAAAGGGCTAAAATAGAAATGTGTGCAATAAAATAATCTCCCCACGGTCATCGTTGAAAATCTCGATAAATGATGGTCTCCCCGAGCTAGATCCAACAAGCTCAACCTCGTGACGATATCACACCCGTAGCTCCTACAATGAACAGAACGGTAAATACTTCAAATAGGATTTTGGAATTTGCTCTCCAAATTCCTATTTTGCAAGTGAGAAGTGAGGAAATAATTCCCTTTTGGGATATTTATTCACTTTTAAAATTGGAATATAATATTAGGAAATTAACTAGCCCACTAAAACAACCTTTTTCAACCCATACAAAATTGGGAAATTCCAATTAAATGGAATTCAACTACGAAAAAGCTATTGGGAATTACAATAATTAAATCAAATATAAACTTCCCAAAAACTATAAAATCACAATATTCCTTATTAACTTTTGTGACAATGAGAACCTCTAAATGCACAGACATGCTCGCGGGTCTAATCACATAATGTGGATGATTATGAATTTATTAAATCACCAAAGGGTTTTAATTAATCAATTAATTAAAATACATTGACCATACAAGGACGACATTGGCTAGGTAAGAATAGTCAAATCACTAACTCCATGTGCCACTATCGAGGATATAAATCTTGCACACTACAACAGGATCAAGTACAATTGCATATAATAATATAGCCGAAGAGATAACTGCATTAAATCACATTAATAACCATTTATTTAATCACATTAAAACAATTTATTTAAATCACTCACTACATCATGAAACATCCCAAAGCAAGAATGAAGTAAATAATTGTAGCATTAAATCAAGGTATCCAAAAACCAATAAGTCCATCATATAATCATAAAAATAGTATATGTTCAAATACAAAATAACTAGATATCATCATAAAGCATCATGTCATGTCAATAAGCATCATCATGCAGATATGGTCAATCTGAACATCATAGCATCTAACATCTATGATACTGGTAAATCAAAATATAGTATCTGACCATCAATTCATCTCGAATGTCCTCAAACATGACTATAAAAGTATCTCCATAAACCAAAACATTCAACATACAAAATGCAAACATGGGAGGCATTGCATGTTCTCCTTCTTTGTACCCCTCTTTTGTTTTTGTTGTGCTCGTAGTTTGTCTCATTCTCCCAATGTGTTTGTGATTTTTGTTTCATTCTTCTATTTTTTTATTCATTCTCTTGCCTCTTTTATTCTCCCCCTCTTGTTTCTCTTGTTCATTCTCATTCTTCCCCTTCTATCTATTGTTCATTCTCCTCCTTTTTTAACTACAGTGAAAAAGGGTTATAGTATGTTAAATATATCTTTTTATTGACTCTGCACACTTGCAAGGTGTATTATCCATTATGCCTTTAGATTAGTGAGATAAATGGTATCACTTTAGATATCAACCAAGTGTTATTTGATCTCATCTAGTGTATTAACTTATGGCTTGGTGATGAGTACCTATACATCTTTACTACGCTCTAGGATGATACTTGTCAAGGGTGACATAATACTTTGAAGTTCAAAGATCTTTAGAGTTTTCTTGGTCAACCTCTACTCTTTGAATTAGACAAACAGTTCCTTGAGTCTTAGTTCTATATGTTGTTGTTGAAATTGTCACTACATTGAATGAACTTTGCATCTATCAAAGCTCTTATTGAGCTTTATGTATTGTCTACTCTTAATCACTTATAACTGAACTTAGATCATATAGCTTTTGTAGCACAGGTGTTATGGCCTTAAGTGACCCAATCATTTCATTCTTTACCTCCTACAATGTTAACTTTTTGAACTTGATAAGATTTATAAGCTGCTTTTTCTTTTCTTTGACTTTATGTTCTATTTTCTTGATATATTTGAGTTGTTCCTTAATCTTGACAACTAAATGTGAATGTTGACTAATTAGATTAGTATTATAAGGATCATAGATAGCATTTGAAGCTAGCTTTTTAATAAAGTCTTTGGTCTTGACCAGTGTTCTAGCCCTTTGTTATATTTTACCCATTATTTTAAGCTTTTCACACTTATCAATTAGTATTGGGTGCTCTTTAAACAATGTAAGGTTCATTTTCCTTCTCTCATCTTTATTTTTACAATTATCTCATCATGAAAAAATCCTCTCCACTTTAGTCTTTGCATTATGGTGAAATAGTTCTTTTTTATTCTCTGAGACCTAGGTTGGCTCAGGTGACTTCTCTTTTTCTAGTTCTTTTTCTATATCTCGAGATGATTCAGCTACTTTTGTATCCATTTTAATGGTTTCCTCTACCTCTGGTTACGTCATTATGATAGGTGACTCAACTATATCCTCACTTACTAGCCTTCTTGGGGAATCCATCATATGTGTTGTGTCTCATGTGACTAGTGGAATACTGCTTTTAGTTCAAAGACCTGAGTTTGAATCTCTAGTGCACTTTTCTACTCTAGTGGCTCAGGGGACTTTTCCTTAGTGATTTTAGGTTGTTTCTCCTAACCATATTTTACTGGCAATTCATGATCCTTCGCGGTTTCCACCTCCTCTAGAAGTTGATCTCTTACAAGGCTTGTTAAGGCTTCAACTTGTTCAACTCTACCTATTTATTTTTATTTTCCTTGTTCATCCTTCTTACTTTTCTTTTTCTTAGCATCTTTAATTGTACCTTTTCCTTGTAAGTTTGATTGTGCCTTGTTGAATTTTTGCTTGTTCTTTACAATAAACTCGTCTATCTCCTTGGTGTACCTTTCTATTTCTTGACTAGACTCTCGTAAGATTCCTTTAATTGACCAATGATTATTCTTGATATGTTTTCTAGCATACATCAGAACTCTTTCTTTTATACCACTATCAGTGTCCTTTTACTCATTTCATCTAGCCCAGGTCGCATTTTTGATAAAGTATCATAGATGATCTTTCCAAAATTATTCACGCCTATTCTCCATTTCTCAAATACTATGTCTCCTAGTTCCTTAGGTAGTTGGCTTCTAATTTCTAATGGTCTTTTACCAATAGTTTTTATTTTTTCTAGTACCACTTTTACAAATTTGTTCTCGTTTTCTTTATTGAACTTAGAGAATATATTTTTCATTGTGTCATCTAATGAGAGTGAGGGTGGTTTCTGCTTACCATTCTTCCCTATCTTTGTTACTCGATGTTAATATTTGTCTTAGATGACTCTTTCTCTTATGGTGTCAGTGAAAATTCCTTCTCACCCATCTGCTTAGGTCAAGTGTAGCTTGTTCTCGTATGATTTGATGAGCTTTGTATGATACACTATTGGAAATACTATTTTCCCTACTTGAATAGTATATATTGTAACCTTTCACCATAGCCACTAATCCTACTTCAAGATTTAGGGTGTCATTTATTGTTCATTCCCTTTCATCATGGTGTCTTATTGTGAGGTCTACAACCTGTTTTGTTGAGATTTACTTTGTGGTTAGATCTTTTCCACTAGAGATGAATGTGATTACTCTTTGTATCACTTCCTTAATGATTTTGTATGGTTGATCTAACCACATAGATTGATTATGAACCTATTCAACACAAATATCATCTACTCCTTATGAAAGAATCTCACAATATTTATAGCTAAGTGTAGTGTAGACTTCTCCAAACGCTTATGTTCTTCCTTCAAAACCCCTTTTGTACAAAAGATTTCATACAACTTAAAAATTTTCTTGTCACCCAATTATTGTATCTTGACATCCAGATACTTGCTAATATCTCTAGTAAGAAGAACACTAGTTGGGAATGATGACAATGCTCCTTTAGCTTCTATTTCATCTCCCTTCAACAAAGTGCCCTCATACTCAGGTTGTTTGGTGACCCTCTTGTCAACCAACATCACTTTGTTGATTTCTTTAGTCATTTGATCTTATCTTCCTTTGGTAGTTATTGACCAACTTTTTACAGTGGCATGCTAAGAATATTATTGCTCACTCATTTCTCTTCTTACATAACTCAACACTAAAAACTTTACAATTGCTTACACTTAAATCTAGAGTTTTAAATTTTTGAAATCTTGAGAGGTTCTAAGTTTGCAAAGTGATAAATGACTCGTTAAGTATCTCTTTACAACCTTGAATTGTAAAGTTGGAGATGTAACACTAAATAAGAGGTTTAACTACCTCTTAGCCCATGCAATTAATGTTTGCAATCCAGTGATCAAAGTTTATGTTAACGATTTATCTCATGTCAATTATAGATGGTGCATGTTTTTTGATGTACTTAACACTCAACATCTTTTGGCATCCCATTATGTGATTTATCAATTCAAATTCATGGATTGGTATAAGATTTTCCTTGCTTACATAATCCCTTAAGCTATGAGTTATCTTAGTTCATCTCAAAGGTCTCACCACTGACTAATGAGCTCACAACCTTAGTATGTTTCACTTCTTTTATATCCTCACTCATCTTGGTCCATATTTTGGAAAAGTCCTTATTGACTTCTTCTTTGTCAACATTCTCACTTTTCCCTTTCCAATCAGGGAACCTGTTATCTAGACTTCTTTTGCACCTGTAATATCTAGCTAAATAACCAATCTTTTGACACTTAAAACATGTAATTTTGGTGCCTTTTCGATGCAATGGAGCCTGGTATAGAAAATCTTAATGACAAACTAGCCCTTAAGATCCTCTTCATTGAAGGAATGTCCAACAATAGTATCTTTATTTCTGCCAATATGCTCAAACACCAATCATAAGTGTTCAAAATTGAAGCTTAAAGTTATCACAACCTAACCCTAAAAAAGGGAACCCTAATCACAAGGAATCCCCCTTTCTACAAGACAACTTATCACCAATTGCCCTTACAAGCACACTGACAACATTCTGACACAAGACCTCAAAAAATTCAAGAGGACTAGGGGTGACTCAAGGATAGACTTGTGGTCTATTTAGGTCCATTACAAGGTGGATTGAAGTTTAAAACCATACTCTATAACATCCAACCAATAGTTGCTTCACAAATCCACAATTCTAGGCTTCTACCCTTAATTTTGAAAATCAAACTTAACTTCAGCAATCTCCACATAACCTTGTAATAAAATCATAGATTCAAATACTCTTTTGGGGTTTGCACCACAACTGGATGGTGCAAACAAATTAGGTTTTACCTATTTTCTCCCCTAGGCAATTAGCCCTATTAGGCCTCCAAATACAAAGGAAGTATACTTTTTCCAAAGCCAAATACCCAATATAATAATTGGATCATGAAGGGGAACACAAATATAAGTTATAAGCTTGATTTCAAGAATTGGTGATTCTTTTGGAGTGAGTTAAGGGAGTTGTTGACCAACGCTAAGAGCATGCACATAGGACTTGCATGCGTAGGGCATCAAATATCCCCTTGCCACCTGCATATTAAAATATGAAACCAAAATCATCCTACTATATATGGTCAACAATTGGATTTCACCAGAGGTCATTAAATTCCCATGGTGAAATCCCAAGATATGGCTTATTTTGCTTGAAACCCAAGGTCTAGCATCTAATTATGACAACTTTCACAAAAACTGAGATATCTTGAGTTAAAAATTGAATCTAGACTTCAAACCAAATACATCTAAAATATGATTCATCAAAAAATCCAAAAAATCTAAACCAATCCTTCTAGTATGTCCGTACACATTTGTACAATCTGCTACAGCATGGAATTTGCAAGAAAATTTGAGATATTTTATTTATTCAAAGGTAAAAGTACACAATGTGTCCTACCACCTGCCTGAAAGGGCTTATGTAGGCCTCCCCAATGGTCATAACAAATTTTGAAACCAAATTTGGCCATTGGAGAGTGAAATTACAAAATATGCAACTTTTTGTTAAAAGTTACTTGACAACTTTTTAGCAATTTAGCAATTTGTGCAACTTTTGCAATTTTTGATCAAAACATGATCAAAACTCATCTAAATGATCCAAATAGGACCAAAACATGATAAAACATGAAAATAAAAATCTATCATAAGATTATAGGTTATTTGGACACCTTTGACCATAGTTGACTGAGGGCTTATAATTGTGCCAAACTTGGAACTAGGCCTTACAAGTGGGTCCAAATGCATAGCCACTATTTCTAACTTATCCTAAAGTTCCTTAGGACCTTGAAGAATTCTTTGAGATGTATCAAGACTCTTCATTTTCTAAGGGTGCTCTTGCACCACTCTCTAAGGTCTAGTGTTTTTTCTTTGAGCTATCCTCATCTTTAAATAGGATGCAAGGTGGCCTTATTTCCTCGAGTTGAGCACATTGGCGTGGAAAACATGTCCCTTCTAGTGGTACTTTTTAACTTTGGTGAATACTAGTTTGATCTTGCTCTAGATTTGTGATTTTCTACCTTTTTCTGTACTTGTTACAATAGTAACAATTTCAATCTATTCTCTTCTCATCAAAATGACATTTTCACTCTTGCGTTGTATGACCATATCGGTGACAATTGTGACAATACTCATTAAAGGTCCACTAGATACCAATTGATACCTATTTGAACCAACATACATTTGAACTATGTCCAATCTTGCCACAATAATAACAAGTAGGTTTTCCATATTTCTTACCTTTTAGTGATGTCCTTCCTTGCTTCTTCAAGTTAAGGTCTTCTCCTCTAGAAGTCTCACCTAATTTAGTCTTTTTATCACCTTTATAGCTAAGACTGGTGATACTTTTGTTTCTCCTATGAGATCGTAGTTGTTCATATATTTTCTCTAACATCTCATTAAACTTTCTCATCTTTTCATTCCTCTCATTCGTGCTCTTTAGCTCCTTAGTAAGTTTGAGCACTTGTTCTATTAGCTATGTGAATTGCTCCTTGCAAGGATGATTGTACTCCTCTCCCATCTGCACTATTTGTGCATCTTTTCTTCCCACTGCTTCCTCAATTATTATATTAGCCTCTAGAACTATTCTTAGTGCTTCTTCAACTTCTCTTATTTCAAACATGAAATATATTTGATATCACCACATAAAACCCTCATTTAAACATTCATCTCATATAAATGTAACCATTCACATCAACATAATATAAGATCTACCTTCTAACTTCATGAATGCAAACTCAAAACACATTAACACGAAGATTTGGTAACGCAAAAACCCTCCAAGGTAAAGATAAAACTGTGGTGGGGATGACACCCACAAAATATTCACTACTACAGTAATAAAGTTGTGCATGTCAAGGCTATAATGATTTGGTCACTTATAATGATTTGCCTTGTGAGGGGTCAATCCTATTAAACGTTAAAAGGACTGCTAGGGTCTACCTTGCTTAAAGGATTTTACATCATAATTGAGTGAGTAGTTTGTTAGAAGATTTGCATGAGCTTGTTAAAGCTACTTTGTTAAGAGATTTAAACCTTGAAACGCCTGTTAGAATGTTTAGTACATGATCCTTTAATTATCACTACAATGCTTGATAATAGATCTCCTCTATGTAGTATAATATCACCTTAGTGTCAAAGATCTCCTCTATCTCTAAACAAAACTCTTCACTACATTGCTCGGTCTCTACAATCTAATTCACCTTCAAAACTTCACTCTTCATCTATGCACATGCATACATCCTCATACATTGAATTAGGTCATAGAACCTCCTTAAATAGATGATTGGGTGAACCTTTTAGATCTAAATCAATGATCTAGAATCAATCCTTTTGTTGCTTAGTCCTTGCATTTTTCTGATTGGTGAATTGCATTACTTAAGGATTAATGTTCTTCCTCTGAATGCATAATCATCTCCTTGATTACCTCCTCTATCTTCAAAACATGCTTCCAAATTGATAAAATGGTTAACATAAGATTCAATGACATTCCAAACAATAATGTGAAACTGTGTTACTCAACACTTACATGACACTGACACTCAACATTAATTGTTTCTTCATGTTGTATCTTGACCTTAACTATGCTTAGCATAAAATTAATAACTCGACCTCTTTATCACTCAATTTCCACTATTATCCTTGATGCACTCAACATTCACTGGAGTACTTAGCGACCATCAACTTGCTGGATAGTAAATACTTTTTGGCACATGACTTGGAATATGTACAAGTCTTCACTCCTTAGCTCAACCTATATAGGATGACTCGATCACAATGATGACCCAAAAATTGTGCCTTATGAATGACTAAGTGTTTGACACTAATTGACAACATGACTTAGGGATCAAAAATCTCCTCCTATGACATCAACAGCAAAAACACTTCACCATGACTTTCAAAATTGTTCAATACAAGTACTCCTCCTAAGAATATAGTCCATACCTTAACTTGGTATACACTGTACATGTTCTGACTCTATTGCAAAAAAAATTTATTCACATTTGTTCTCTTCTCATTTCCTCCTTATTCCCTTCACATATATTTCCCCCTTGATTACTCTATTCATTTCCCCCTTGTTTTTTTCACTCGTAATTGCAGTTTTGTAGAGGTCAAACCATACTTTTCCAAAAATGGTTTGTGAAGCTACAATATCATGGCTAGAGCATGATCCCAAATTGTCAATATAGACTCCAAAATTTGAATCTTTATTTCTAGCGAAGTAGCTAGATCTACCAAACTATCATCAGTAGAGAGATTTGGATCTCTTTTCTGTACCTCCTTTGTTGATTGTAGATCTCTTTGCATAACCTCTGAGTGAGGTATCAATATTATCTAAATAGAAATAAGCTTAGCCCTTATTTTTCCATCTACAACCATTAACTCAACTAGCCTTGATTGGAAAAATGTTAACTTATTGAAATGAAATGAGATTGTACTTTCATCCATGTTGAGTGTATTCCCTAAATACTATAAATTAGCTTGGAGCTTATCTATAACCTCTTGAATTTCCTTAGTAAAATAGGTAACATCACACAACATTTTATACAAAGAATGAATATTCTTAACAACTTCTTCTACAATATTTACAAGTTTTAAAAGATAAACTTTCCTTAATATAATTTATGTAAAAAAATTATCTATAACTTTCTTCTCAAATTTCCTAGTTGTCTATTGCATCAACTTCTCATTTGCATTTACCTTCTCCACAATTTGAACTAATTGAGCTATTATAGGAGCTTTTTCATTAAGTTCTTCCATATCAAAAGCTTATAGGGACATATCCTTAATCTCATGTAATACTTGCTTTTGTTGTTGCTCTTTTTTCAACTCTTCTTGTCTTGTCTTCCTTGCCAATAAATATTGCAAGGTTATCATTTGCTCATATGTTAAGTTATTAGTGTCCCAATTAGGATCACAATAACTTCATCTAATGTTAGTGGCTTTCTAGACAATTGAGCATTTTTCTTCTTAATCCTCTTTCCTTTTGAATATGGAGCACTAGAGCTTTGTAACGATAACTGCTAACTCTGAGTTTGGAGCTCTAGACCCAGTCTTTGAATAATTTCTTGTGTGCCCTTGACACCTTTTGACTCATATGTTGGTCTTCATTCCTCAATGAATGTGAGTTCACCAATTGAAGTCACCTACACTATCTCCTTTTCACCCTCATTCTAAGGTCTTGAGACATTTGGACTCTAGTTGCTAGTAGTAGATTGCTCTACTTGTTCTTTTTGGATCTCTTACTCCTTTTTCTCCTCTTGATTTCCCTTGCTGGTAACATCTACCTAATCTCTCTCTTCATTTTTCAACCGAGTCTATTGCTCAGTAGTAGAAACCTCTTTTGCCTCTCCTAGAACTTGTACACTCGTATCAACAGTAACTATAGATTTATCGATTATATTGACTATTACCTATTGATATTTTTATTGCTCACTAATTTTAGGATATTCCTTGATCTACATAATCATTGAATTGGTGTCCATAAAAGCATCTTTGATTGATTCAAGAGCTTGCTCCTTCTTTTCTAAATCTACAAAAAATAGTCCTTTCTGACTCTTGATTAGTAGTAGTCACATCTAGCAATGCATTATCTATGAGTTTCATCTTCAATTGTAACTACATTTGTTAGCTTTTCACTATCTTGTGTTGTATTATGAATTTTCTCAACTAATTACTCAACATCTAAATAGATGTCTTCCTTATTGTCTAACTCCACTTCTCCTGCATCATTTTCTTCCCTTTCTTCTTTCTCCTCTTCTGCATGCATAAGTCCAAAATCTTTCTTCCATATCAATTTAATTTCCTGTACAACCTCTTCAATTTTATTTCTCAAAATTTTATATGTCCTTCTCTTTGGCACAAAATTCTTAGTGTAATCCTTCATGGCTATTAACATATGATGTTTTCCTAAATCAAGCCTAACTTGGGTTAATGTAGCCTCTCTCATTTGTCTCTCAGTAGTTAGAGCCCATTTCTACTTAGCATCTATCTTATTGTATAACTATTTTGGTAGTTCCTTGTCTAACTCAATTGACATATACTTAAAATTCACCGTCATGTCAATAACAACTTGTTCTACTTTTTCTTTATCAACTTTTTTTAAAGTTTCATATTTAATAAATTTAAATCCTACTAATCCTGTTGAACTTCTCAAGTTCTCACATACCTTATCAATATCTTGAGGCTCTTTCCTTGGTACAATTTGAAATTGACTCAAGTCATCTGACTTGGCCCTTTTCGCTTCATCTTCCTCATCATCATTAGGTTTAACAACTAATTTTCTCCTTGGTTTCTTCTTTTATTGGCGTTGCTTAACCCCTATTGCATCTAATGTCTTCTTTCTAAGACTTTTACCTTTAATTGTCTTTGCAATCTTAATAATTCCTTTAGCAGCTATAGGACTTGGTGCCTCGGATCTCCACCTAGTGATTCTCTATGGTGTGGTAGTGGGCTTGGCTATCACTTTATTCAATATTTTCTTCACTTTAGGCTTGAACACAACAATGTTTTTTCCTTCAATTTTTCTTTACCATTTCCTTCACATTCTTCTTCATCACCTTCATTACTACCTAGGTCTTCACCTTTTGCTTCAATAATCTATAGTGGTGCCTCTCCAATTTTACCTTCTAAATCTTGGATCATATTCTTCCCTTTCATGTCAATCTCAGGGACCCTTGTTTGCATCATCATTTTGATTTTAGTTGTTTCATATGTGTCAAAGGGTTCAATATTGTCATTAATTTCCTCAGGTAATAGTATGGTGATGGCAACTAAAAATTCATCAATATTTACCTCATAATGTAGAGGTCTTAGCCATGTCACTCTAGGTATTATGACCTAAACGTATTTATAATCCATATCCACAAGAAAACATATGTGATCATAATATTGATCAACGATTGACTTAGAGATTCTAAATATGTTTTTCATTATCTACTTGAAATCCTCAAAATAATTCTCCATTATTATCTCAAAAATTTCACCTATCTGATTAATGAATTCATTTATTTGGTTAGTGATTGGTCTTTGTTTGTTCCAAACTACATCTCCAATAGTGGGAAACAAATTTTGCACACAGAAAAATATGCATATAATAAGAGAACCAAACTTACATGATGTGTTATTGGCCTTCCTTATCACTCCAAGGTTCTCTTGCACTTGGATTAGTTACAACTTGGCCAAAACATAACTTTGGTCCTTCTTGACAAGTTTATACCCCATGTCAACAGCTACACATATTACATTATTCAATCGACTTGATTAATAAAACTTTAAAGAAATTACCAAACTGCAAACTCGATCACTGGGTCCTCAATAGTGTTGATTGACATACCTCAGCCATTCCATTTTTCCTTCATGAGGTTTTTAATTACATCCCTTTGTTGACATTGAATAGTCTTCACCCTATCTAGAATGGGGTATCTAGTCACGTGATGAATAATAGACTTTGTGATTCTAACCAGTCTGTTCTCCAACCGTAATTTCATTTCATGTATTTTTCTCAATGCAATCTTTATTTATTCAACTTTAAATACTTTTGGAAATGCTAGGGCAAGAGTTAACCCTTTCTCGACTATGAACTTGTTCTCATCTCTTAATTTGTCATTTTTGCACAACTTATCATATGCATTTCTAAGCTTAAAATTGACTATCTCTTCAATCTTTCAAATATAACATGACCTAACATCGTGTACAATGATCACTCTAGGTGGAAGTGTAAATAACACCCCTAAAGGATCTCCTATCGATGTGATCTTTGGATATTCCTTGAACTTTAGTGGAGGGCATGCATCATTTTGAACAACTTGTGCATTGATATCTCTCAATGCCTTTTTCTTCTCATTATAAAATGTGGTTAATGCTATCTTCACAATCTAGGTTTTCCAAATAAAACAACTTTATAACTTGGCTCAAATAAATTCTCACAACTTACTCATTAAGTAGACGACATGCACTTGAATCTCTTCACAACTTTGCACAAATTGCTCTACAAATTGCCTGAATTCTTTGCCTTGTAAACTTTGTTGGTCTAATTTTCCATTTGCCAAATATTTTGAAAATTATAAGTGAAAATCATGAAATAATTACAGTTACCTTGCCTAGGGTTTCTAAATTTTGTTTGTCCTTAAAACCCTAGGTCAAAATATTCCAATTTTGTAATCAAATAGAAACCCTTTTCTCAAAATTAATTTTGAGAAGGTCTAAAATAAGGATATGCAAAATTGCTTGATATATCTTATATCCTTATGTTTTACGACAAGCTTTCATATTATTATGTCAAGGTTTTCTATATGATTAAGTCGTGATGTTGCGAAGTCTCTTTTTTCACAACATTGCACCTCCTTGCTCACTAATCATTCAAAGGGTAGCAAAGGAGTGAAACAACTTATTTTTGGCACTACGCAACTTCATGGTAGCCAATGGCAACATTTTTTTTTGAGTTGCAAATAGGTAAAAAGAGTATAAGTTTCTGACTTCAGTTAATTCAAAGTGGCAAGCGTGTGAACAAAGAAAAATATTATACATGCACATCATTGCTAAGTTACATGTTGAGTTAAGTTTCTAAGTGGCGAAAATGTGAAACAAAGGAAAGAAGTCAACATAAAGGTTAATCATACATTCGCATGTGAAATCTAGATGTAGTCTTCTAAGGTTGTGAAGTAGCGAAGGGAAGACACATATTCAAATATGCCCAGATGGTGAAGCCAAATTGTAGACACATGGATTGGTCTATGACACATGGTTGAGGAATTTGACAATTGGCACATGATTGCATGGTTAAGTGACCAAGATAGTCTTCAAGCTACAAGATTGCAAAGGATGTATGGCAGTCAAAAGAAATGTTCATTGTTAGTTCGCAAAGGTTTAAGCATAATTAAAGTTTCAAGTTGCAATGAAGCGATCAAAGTGATCATGTAGTCAACTTTTATACCATCACTGGAGTTAGTGTTTAACTCATGGAGAAGGTAGCAAAGTAGCAAATGTAGTGCATCACTCTATTGTAAGTTCTGACCACAATTAGCAAGTTGAAGTTGCAAAGTAGCAAAAGAAAGATCAAATGGTTAATATTGCAAGGCATCTCATGTTTGTAAGGATGTGTGTAGTAGATAAGATTTAGGTCATGATGTTGCGATTAAGGAATGATGGCTAGATAAAACAGTGAGTGCAACATCGCACGGTTAATGTAAGTTTCCTACTAAACCATTGTGAAGTTGTGAAGTACTAAGAAGTAAAGCCCTAATCACATGGTAGAGTCTATTATTTCTAAAGGCATAAAATGACTTTTCAATGGAAAAGTTTGAGCTGGATAAGGATGTGATGAGCTGGATCTACAAAAATATTACAAAGTGTAGATTTGGCCAATTCTTCGAGAAATTGATAGTTTTTCGAGTGTGCCACTCTTAAATGCCAATTAAAGCCAAACCCTCATTATAGAAATTGATAAAGTATGAAGAGCGAGAGAATTTCATTACCATTTTCTTAAGTTGTCTATTTTTCTGAGCAATTTTCAAGTGCACAGTGATATCCAAGTGATTTTTCAGCTTTCAACATATAAAATTAACCAAATTTCTTGTAGAAATGGGTTAGAGGGAGGGAGAGCTAATTGCAAAAGCAGTAATTGAGCAACCAGATGCACCACCAAAGGTTCCAAGAACATTTGTAGAGGAGTGGATTGACATTTTTCCTGGTTCAACTAATGCACAAAAAGTAGATGATTTGGTATTCAAATACCCATATGCATTGTGTAGAGATGCAGAAGTCCCTGATAGAAATGGATATGAATTCTTTTGGTTTTTCTACAAGAACAAAGCATCAAATGTTTCGATTTGTAACCCATGGGTGAGAAACTTAGGCAAATTAATTATGCCTGAAGTGTTTGTAGATGTTGAGCTGGTGAAATCCCTAATCAAATGTTATAATCCTATCAACAAGACATTTCATAGATAGGATAAAAGTGTTTTCTTATCCTTAGACAAAGCGACATTTATAGAATATTTTGACTTGGGAGGACTATGTCAATGCCCATAGAAGTGGAGAAATTAACTGAGAATTTTAGCAGTCACAAGAATTTCTATATGGGTCAGAATATGACCAGACATATTCCACCTACAAAGAAGGATGTAGGAAACATTCCAAAGAAGAAGGATCTTGCCAAATGTATGTCTTTAGAATTCTTCCAAAGATATTTTCATAACACTATGTTTGGAATCAACAAGATACTAAGTTCAGATGGAACTATGGAAGCACTAGGAGGACATTATATTAGGGCCTTGAATATCCAAGATCCAAATCATAATATAGGTTATGATTTTATGGATTATATCATTAAGAGTATTCATAAGGAGATCATTGCTTCTCAACAATGAGACTTGGTAAATTTCAAATTCTACCATTACTCTTTACTCATGCACCTGATCTTGTTCAAGAATTCAAACATATTTGATCATAGTTTCTTCGAGTCTACTCAAGAATGGGGAGAGATATTGCCAGTGCAAAGGTGGACAAGGATGTCCAAGGTGACTGTTGAGGTCAAAGCCATAACTGATGCCAAGTGGACCAAGTGCTTAGAGGATTTAGAAATCATTAGAAATGCCACCTGGCGTGACATTGAAACATACATCACCATATGGGAACTAATATTAGACATCAAAGTTATACCTTTAGAGGAGGATGATTAGATAGAAACAAAGAGGAAGGTTGCTACATGAAGACATGAAGAGATGGAAGCAGATAAAATACTTAAAGAAAATGCTCTTTCCATAAATGACATCTACTTTTTGCACCCACTTTTCTATCTATTCTCCAACTACAAAGAATTTTTTAATGAGATCTTTTAAAAGGTTGTTGCCTTTTGTTTTTGATCGAATAGTTTTTGACCCTTGCCCTCCCATATGAAGCTTGTTGCAATCCTCTATATAAGGATTCCCAGGATGTGGAGTGGTGTTCAGTAGTCTATAGAAATTTTCATGTTTTATGCCCTTTTTTGCAATTCATCCAAGTTATTGTGATTATATGGATATAATCAATTTTGCATACTCCATAATATAGTCAATATCGAGTATTAGTTGTCTAAATTCTAAGTCATACTTCAAGTTTTATCAGTATCGTATTTAGTTTTCAAAGGGAAATCAATACAAAAGAAAAGGAAATCTTGTGCGCGTGTGTGTGTGTGTGTGTGTGTGTGTGTGTGTGTGTGTGTGTGTGTGTGTGTGTGTGTGTGTGTGTGTGTGTGTGTGTGTGTGTGTGTGTGTGTGTGTGTGTGTGTGTGTGTGTGTGTGTGTGTGTGTGTGTGTGTGTGTGTGTGTCATTGAGTTTTGTCTCCTTTATATATCTGTAATCTTGAGATTGAAATGAATAAGTTTCTTTCAGTTTAATTCAATTTGGATGAACTATGTATCTCTTGCTAATTATTGTTAATTCAAAGAATTAAGTAATTGGTTTATGTAAGTGATAGGGTTTAGGGTTTATAAGAAGGATATGACAAGAATGAAACTCAAAGCTCACTATTGACAAATTTAGGTACAAGTTGGTTAAATAGGTTTGAGCTGCTGATTTTGACTCTATATAACAATGGAAAGACACTGGTCATTGATTTTCAAGTTGCAAACTGATGATTCATATAGTTGTTGAACACACAAATTACAAACAATCAATTTACCATTTCATGTAATGAAGAACTAAATTTGTTGGTCATTTCTTATTTGCAATATCTTCTTAGTTATAGTTAGCTACTATGATAGGGAAGTAATTGGTAAATTATAGAAGAAAATTGACCACTTTCTACTATAGGGGATTGTCTTGAAGAGAAGAATATCATAGACTTAAAGTCATATCAATCCCTGAGGTTTTCTCACCTTGGCCCTGTAGAGCCTAAAGTGAAGGGAGTCATAGTGATTTTGTTGAAGTTGGTCTAGAGCTAAGATGAACCCAACTGATTATAGCTTTTAGCTATTCCTTAGGCTTGGTCTATGTCTTGTGCACCCTCGTATTGGGTTCAAAGCAACCTAGTATGTTCCTTACTAGTAAGAAATCCAACAAACTCAAAAACCTAGTGAGTCCAAATAAACTTCAAAATCCCCTATATAGCTTCAAATGGTCGAATTAAGTCTCCATGAAATACTCCATATGATTATTAGGTGTACACTGGGTATATAAAAATTGTCTCAGCTTACTCAATGAAACTCAATACACACACCTGCTTCAAATTCACTTGATCACTATCATGACTCAATTCATACTAACATTCAATAGCAGCACTCAGTCTTTATCAAAATTTCAACTTGGTGCGAAATTCACTTTAGCTCAAATATTAACATATGTCCTTATACATCTTTAGTCATGCTAATTCAAACTTTCATTCATGAAATATTAGGAACTAATGTATGATATAGCAATTTGAAACACAGTTCCATACATACCTAATCATTTAGTTAGAGGTGGGGCAATCACCTAATCAATCCATTAGATTCAGTGATCACAACTTCTCCATTTGCACTATTGCCTTCATCTTACTTCTTTTTCCATGTTTGATTCATTTCATTCCTTACTTCTTCAACACTGAACTTTGTCTTTCCATTGTTTACCTCAACATTTGGAGTTGATGCTCAGTTAATACAATCCTTTCTTAGATGACCGACCTTCTAACACTTGAAACATACTAGTCCATTTTTTCCCAATTAACAAATCTTCCTCTGAGATGTATCCTGGCACAATTTGTTGCAATGTGTCCATACTTTCCACAATATTGACAATTTACACAAGTATTGTAATCCCAATTTACGGTATTACCTTACTCAGGTGGTTTACTTTGACTTTTAGGTGTCCAATCATTCATAGATTTAGATCTACAATCTTGTGCCTTATGACCATACTTCAAACATGTATAACAATAACCTTCAAATCTAGAAGTAGTTGGTACCTTATTTATTTTTGATCTACACTCATGTTCTTGGTGACCTTGTTTGTTACAAGTGAAGCAATAACAATTGAATTTAGGTTTAGGGTTTGACTTACCAATATTGCTCATGTAGATGTTTTTTGTATGGCCTAGTTTCCACAACAATATTATGTGAGCTTCTTGTTCTTTGGCTTTGTATTCACATTCATATGTTCTCCTTGTTTTGGTGATTATCCTTGCTCAACACTTGATAGGAACTCAACATACCTTAGTCCAAAGGTGTCATGAGGTTTCCTTAGTGCATTTATTTTTTCATTGGGGAATCTCATAGCCTCCTTAGGTTTATTCAACCTCTCAACAAATTCCTTTTTAGCTTTCAACTCATTTTTCAGTCTATCACTCTTAGATTTCATATTAGTAATCTCCTACTCTTTTTCTTTCAATCTCATGATCTAAATTTAGTAATTGAATGAGCATATCAAACTAATTGTGCATTATCTTTTGTACTTCTTTGATTCTTTCATCAAGTCTTGTAACCAACTATCTCTTGTCTTCATTAGCCAATACCTTGTCATTTTCAACTTTTGCTTTATCTTCTTTAGCCTTTTTCTTTTGTTCGATCACTTCACATAGCCTTACTACTTGAAATTCTTGTTCTCTTTTGAATTCTTCGAGTTCCTCATTCAGGTTATTGTTCCTCTCCAATAGATCTTCTATTGCTGCATTAGATGAATTCATTGGATCTTTCTTCATCAAATAGTTCTTCAACAATCTCTTCTTTGTATTGAATGTCACTTTGTTGAATTGCCATCTCCTTCCTTCTCTTCAAGGATTTCCTTAATGTATCTTTTATCTCCTTGACTTGTTCATAAGCAAGTTGAACATCAATCTTCTAGTTCTCAATGGTCTTTCTGAGTTTTTAGGCTTCCATCTTTGAGTTCTTTGACTCACAAGTGGTTAGACTTATGCCAAGAATACACTACTCTGATACTAATTGCTGGAAATATAATAGGGAGAGTGTGATACTGGGGGGTGTTTGAAGGGGATGAATCAAGATCTTATAAAACTTCTCTTATTTCAAACATGAAACATATTTGATAGCACCACATAAAAACCTCATTTAAACATTCATCTCATATAAATGTTACCATTCACATCAACATAATATATGATCCACCTTCTAACTTCATGAATGTAAACTCATAAACACATAACACATTAACACACATATTTGGTAATTCATAAACTCTCCAAGGTGAAGGTAAAACTATGGTGGGGATGATACCCACAAAATATTCACTAAATTATAGCAATAAAGTTGTGCCTATTAAGGCTATAATGAGTTGATCACTTATGATGATATACCATATGAGGGCTCTACACTATTAAAGGTTAAAAGAATTGCTAGGTTCTATCTTGGTTAAAGGATTTTACATCATAATTAAGTGAGTACTCTAGTAGGAGATTTACTTAAGCCCGTTAAAGCTACTTTTTTAAGAGATTTTAAACCTTGAAACACCTATTACAATGTTCAATACCTAATCCTTTGGTTAGCACTTCAATGCTTGATAATATATATCTTGTATGCAATATAATATCACCTTGCTATAATACATCTCCTCTATCTCAGCTAAAAAAATTTCACTTCACTGCTCGATCTCTACACTCTGATTCACCTCCAAAATTTCACTCTTCATCCATGCACACACATACATTCTCATACATTTAATTAGGTCATAGAACCTCCTTAAATATATGATTGTGTGAACCTTCTAAATCCAAATCAATGGTTTAGAATTAATCCATTTGCTACTTAGTCCTTGCATTTTTATGATTGGTGAATTGCCTTACCTAGGGATTAATGATCTTCCTCTAAATGTGTAACCATCTCCTTGATTACCTCCTTGATCTTCAAAACATGCTTCTAGCTTGATAAAATGGTTAACATAGGATTAAGTGCTATTCTAAACAAAAATATGAAATTGTGTTACTTGACACTTACATGACACTGACACTTTGGCATAAATTATTTCTTCATGTTGTCACTTGGACTTAACTATTCTTGACATGATTTAAATAACTCGGCCTTTGTATCACTCAACATCCACTATTATCCCTAACACACTCGAAATTCACTAGAGTACTCAATGACCATTAGCTTGCTTGATAGTAATTATTGCTTAGCACAAGATTTGGAATGTGTACAAGTCTTAACTCCTTAGCTCAACCTATATAGGATGATTTGGTCACAATGATTGTCAAATAATCCCTCCATGTGAATGACCAAGTGTTTAACACTAATAGACAACATGACTTAAGGATCAAAAACTTCTACCTCTTCTTTTTGTTACTTCATCTATGCAATAGTGTTCTTCAAACTCTTGTTATCAGTCATGAGATCATTTATTGCTTCATTAGATTACTCTAATCCACTTTGATCTTCAAGTTGTTCAATGAGTTTATGAATCTCATTGAGATTCTGCATTAGTTTTTCTTCCTCTTGCTCAATGACTCTCTCAATTTATCCTTCAAATCCTCAACAATGTCAAAAGCTTCATCGAGATGTTTCCATAGTCAAAAGTCTTCAATTAGATCTTTTTTCAAGTTGGTTAAGATCATTGCAACCAAGTTTTGCACTTTGATACCAATTATTATGCCAAATTGGTACTGAGAGGGGGGTGAATTAGTACAAAACTTTAAATTGGCTATGTATGCTCCAAACTACATAACCTTTGACATCAATCTTCTAAGCAATGACAAAATAATAAATGCTACAGTATAAAACCATGCAAGCTCATACAATAACACATACATCATTGACACATGGATTTTTGTATATGGAAACCCTCAGTGAAAGGACAAAAACCTAAATGGGAGTTATATACCCACTAGCCTTTTAATGCATGTAAAAGGTTTCCTTGCTAAAGGCTACAATTATTCTTTCTAAGAACACATTTTGTTAGGAATATTCATAACCTGTGAGGATTAAAAATCTTTCTAAAGCTATCTGGTTAGAGGATTTATAAAAATTCCTACTAGGAGGTACCTTGTGAGAGGATTTATAAAGCTTACTACTAAAGCTTGCCTGGTTAAGAGCTTACAAATAGATGCAATGGTAAGAAAGTGATCTAAATAAATGATCTAAGAATAAAACTATCTTGACTTGTAGATCTATGTGATAAATCCTTGAAGATTCTCTAATCTTCTTCCTTTCTCTAGCTTGCCCTATAAATTGCACCAGTTCACCTCTTCCTTATTTTCCATAATAATTAGCTTGTTATTCATCTCTCTTATTTGCAACTATTATTTTCTTGTGATATGAATATCAGGATTTAACTGTGATATGAATATCAGGATTTTCTTTGTAACTATGATTTTCTTACCTAGCTCACATCTCAATGTGAACAAAAATTCTAAAAAAATCAAGTTTAAGTGTCATTATACACTCTTCAATGTCTGGATGCCATAACTTAAAAAGAAATCCTACTCAAATTCAAACTTGAATCGCTTTACATGAGCTAGTCATAGAATACTCATGACACCTACTAGCAAGGTCTATACTAGTAGGTCTACCAGTCACCCTATAGACCTATATGTAGCTTATGCCCTTGCATTCTATAACCACTTTGACCTAGATACCTATAACATCACTCTCTCTGACTGTCCTTTAGTTCCTTGGTTCACTATTCACTATTCCAGTCCACTTGTCATGACTTTGACTAAATCACCATACATATCTTAACTAGTACACTCTTCTACTAGTGGTTGCATAGATTTGCAACCTCTTCATATTCTTCAATCAGTTTCCAATCAATGACAAATCTCAACATCTTTTGATGCTACATATTAGTCATCACCATTCGTCAGTCAACATGCCCAGTGGACTCACAAAGTCTGACAAGAAGGTAATACATAAATAAATAAATTGGTTGAAGAATACATCTTATAAATTATACTCCATAGAGAAAGAAGAGAATAAATAATCTTAGGAAACTCATAAAGATACTAATTTGACTTCCAAACATGTTCTAGTTTTAGATACTACAACTGAGCCAGAAGTTGGAAAGGGGTTGGTAGAAGAGAGGTGTTTACAAAAAATAAGATGCAAGCTTCAAAGGTTATGATTAGGGATAAATCTTATGGCCACCCCAACAAAAGATGATCAAAAGTAGAGGAAAAAAAAGCAAGGTCAAGCCTATTACTCTATTTGAGGGTGTGGGAAATGGCACAAATCCTGACACATAAAAGACTCTAGGGAAGGATTTCATTCCTGATAGTGGTGATCTAAAAAATGCAAGAACAATTTCAAATGATCATTCTCGGTGCAAAAAAGGGAGGAAAATCCTCTATTGATGAGCCATTGTTGTGGCATAATGAGGTTGTAACACTAGAAGAAGGATGCTAAGTAGTTAAAGAGACAAGAACACATTCAAAAGGTGGAGCAATTAATATAATTTAATCCTCATACTTGTTAATAGGGTCTCTATGTCTGTTTTATTTTATTGCAATGGGTGGTTCTCTATTTCTAAAATCCTATTTACTTATAATAAGAATATATTCTTTTCATCGATTAATTTTAAAAATATATATATTTAACAATTATTTATTTCACCCACCTAAATTAAAACCCCTACCATGTAGGAAACAATTAAAAAGAAAGAAACCTATAAGTGAGTAATATCTAAGAAGAATGGGTAGAAGCAAAAATCTTAACTACTTTGCAACTTTCCTGCTCACATCATGGTTTAAATTTGAATTTTCATGGCCTTGGAGGGCCTAGGCTTGCTAGAGGTCTTAGTGTGCCTAGACTTGCACATGGTGCTGGAGCTATATAGAGGAGATTCCCCCTCTTTGTTAGGTTCTGTGTCTGGTCAGGTCAGCACTCCTAAGACCCCTTCTTTGAATTCCATAGTTGACTCTGCTTGTAAGGAGAATGGGTCCACTATTTATCCCACCATCCCCAATGGGGGGGGGGGGGGATGCTCTCATTGGGGGGACAGAGGGGAATCCCAAAGTTGCCCATGGGGCTACCAGACTGGAAATATCCTTTCGAGATAGTGTCATGGAAAACGTTACTACCTCCCTTAAATATTGTGTTGTGGGTAGATTTATTTCCTTCCAGCCAACGATTGAGATGACCAGGAATTGGGTGGCACATAAATGGTCCATGAAGGGTAGTGTACGTGTCTCAGCCATGTAAAGTGGCCTTTTCTTCTTTTGCTTCATAGCTTTTGAGGACCTGGCGGCCATCCTTTCTAGGACATGGTATTATGGCAAACACTTTCTGGACCTAGCTAAATAGCACCCTAGCTTTGATGCAAGCTTGGAGCTCCAAAGCCTGACCCCGGTGTGGGTCTATTTGCCTGGATTATTGCTAGAGTTCTAGGATGAAAAGATCATGAGATGCATTGGGAAGACTTTTGGTCATTTTGTTGCTGTGGATTAGGTAACATTGCATAAATCTATACTTGTCTTTGCTAGATTATGTGTGAATTTACCATTAACAGGGCACTCCCGACCATGACCATGTTGTCTACTAAATGGGGGAAAAGGGTCCATTCTATAGAATAAAAGAATATTGGCCTCTATTGTAAAAAATGTGGGCATTTTAGCCATGTGAGGATAGATTACAATACCCCTCCTTTGAAGGACAAGCAAAAGGTGGCCTCACTAGGCATAGTAAAGTCTCCTACTGTGTTGGGGTAATCTTTGATTAGTCCTGTAGGAATAGTAATTGATAGTAAGGAGGATATCCCATAAGGCTAGACTATAAAGGAAGGAAAAGAGAAAGATAAGGTTGTGGAAGCTGACCAGTTGATTATGTTGTCAAGTGTTGAAGAGAAGAAAGGGATTGATACGGAGGAATACCCATTTAGGAAGGAGATAGATGACCTCCTGAAATCCCCAGTGGTGAAAGGGGATACTACTAACTAGGCTTTGGAGGAAGGTGAAATTAGGACCCCTGGTGGAGGTGAGTAGTGGTCCCAATAAAGGAGAACCTAAAAGCACCCATTGGGGGATTATTACCTCGAAAAGGCTCAAATTGGTGACTCCTGAGGAAGTTGCAACCAAAGTCATGAGAAGTATTGAGGAGGCTGAGGGATGGATGGCTCTCTTAGCTCCTTCCTCCCCTCAAATGAGTGTTATAATGAGTGTTACAATGAGTGGGAATTCCCTAATAGGAAAACTAGGGGTGGGAAGAAACTGGATGTGGGGGTAACTAATATTGTGGGTCCTCCTAACAACAGAACTACTCAAACGAAGCAAGTAGTAAGGGAGGTGGCCAATGGAAGACAACTTGCACTGGAGACAATCAAGAAAGGTGATAAATGAAATTCCTTTCTTGGAATATTAAGGGGTTGAATAACTCCTAGAAGCAATATGCTATTAGGCAATGTATTCTAGTTAAAAAGGTAGATTGTATTCTCATTTAGGAAACTAAGATGGCTGACCAAAATTTTACTAAGCTAGCTGATAAGTTATGGCTTGTGTTGTTTTCTTTCATTCAAAAGTGGAAGGGGCCTTGAGGGGCCTTGCAACAATGTGGAACCCCAATATCTTGATGAGCAAGGAGGTCCATAAAGAAAAGAACTTCATGATTACAGAGTTCAATAATGACAAAATGGTGTGGAATCTGGTGAACATCTATGCCCCTAACACTAGGGTGGAAAGAAGTGAAGCCTAGGGAAGGGTTAGAAGAATGGTGGGGAATATGAAGGATAAAAGTATTATGTGTATGGGGGACTTTAACACCCCCTATACCCATCAAAAAAGCTTAGGGGGAAACAATGACTTCTTGGAAAGCATACAAGACCTCCTAGATTTCATTAACACCTATGATCTCCTAGATTTCAACCTATAGGGTAACCCCTTTACTTGGACCAATAACATGAAGGGTTAGGAATTTATCCAAGTCAGATTGGATTGATTACTAGTTTCGGGGGACTGGCCTCATCTCATCCCCTCCTCCTTGGTTAATCTTTCAAGAACTATTTCTAACCATTCCCTGATTATGTTTAATTGGAAGAATGAAATTATGAGTGGGCCTAAACCCTTTAGGTATGAAATTATGTGGAAATCCCATCCGGACTTTAGAAATAAAGTGGAAGAATGGTGGAAAATCATAGTGGATGGGACTGTTATGTTCAGGCTGACCTAGAAACTGGATAATGTTAGGAGGAATATTAAGGAATGGGAAAAGAGATCCTTTGGGGATGTGTTTAAAATCAAAAGGGATATAGGGGAGGAGCTTAAGAGGTTTCAAGCTTCTATGGTAGCGGGGGAGACTACCACCCAAGAGGAGAAGCATTGTACGAAAAAGTGGAAATAAATTATTAGCAAAGAGGAGGTCTTTGGGAAGCAAGGGTCTTGTATCTCTTGGTTGTCTGAAGGAGATAGGAATACCTCTTTTTTCCATAGATCTACCTCAAAACACAAAAATTGAAACACCATTACCTCCCTAGAAGAGGAAGGAAGAAGGTCCTAGAAGGAGAAAGAGGAAATGGGAAGACATGCAGTTGAGTTCTTTATAAGAGTAACAATATAATCAAGAAAATTATGCTCAATAACATCCCAATAGTGTTGGGGAATGAGGAAAATGATAAACTAAAGGAGAAAGTCTCAGAAGAGGAGGTTAAGAATGTTGTGTTCTCTATCAAAGCCTTCAAGGCCCCGGGCCCTGATGGATTCCCGCCGGCCTTCTTCTAGCAATTCTCGAAAGTGATTAAAAATGAACTAATTTGGGCCACTAGGGACATGATCAAAACTAGGAAAATGTCAAGAAGGATCAATAAGACCTTTATTATTCTCGTGCCTAAGATATAGACACCCAGAACAATAAGGGATTTTAGATCCATCGACCTTTGTGATACTATATATAAAGTTTTCTCCAAGGTGTTGGTGAACAAGACTAAACCCTTTATAGATATGGTTATCGAGAGCCCTCAGAAGGGATTTGTCCTAGGTCATCAAATTTTGGACTCTGTGATTACCACCCATAAAATCATTCCCTCCATGGAGAATATTTAAAGACTGGGTATGGCACTTAAACTTGATATCTCAAAGGCCTATGACAGAGTTAATTCGACCTTCTTTTATGAAGTACTAGAATAGATGGGGTTCAGAAAGGACATGATGAATGTCATAAAAAAATATGGTGGAAACTACACATTATGAGGTGCTACTCAATGGGACTCCCTATGGCAACTTTGATGCTAGCAGAGGCTTGAGATAGGGTGACCCTCTACCCCCTTACCTTTTCATTATGGTGGCTGAAGTGTTAGGAAGGTTGATTTGCAAATTGGCTAAGTTAGGTGACTTAAAAGGTATCCAACCAACAATTACTCCAACACTTGAGGTTATCCAACAATTTGTGGATGACACTTTCCTATTTGGTGAGTCCTCTATCTAGGAGGCTAGAGCTTGGAGGACCCCATTGACCAATTATGAGAATTATTCAGGTTGGCAAATTAATCTGGTTAAAAGTGAGGTCTGTTTTTTTAACACCCCTAAGGTTTTGCAGGTTAAAGTCAAAAATATTTTGGGATGTCACTCTCAGAAGCTCTCGAATACCTACCTTGGTCTTCCCCTAACAATCAAGGTGTCATGAACCCAAATTATTGTATAAACGTATTTTTTAAATGAATATAATGTCTTATCCTTAAAAATAATTTTAATTATAATGATAAGTAATCTCATTTAAATACATAAATAAGTATAATGTCACTATGTTATGAAAACTCAAATAAATAATATTATAATTCTTCCTAATTCATATCTAGCCCAAACAAAATTAATATTCATGTTGGTTGTGATCTAAATACTATATTTGTAATAATATAATAATAAATATAAACATTACTAATAATAAATGGATAGGGTTATAGTAATGAGACCAAGGGTCATGGCCCACTATCAATGGAAATTAATGATATAAATATTGGGACATAAGAGGTGATAAGAATATGGAGCAGGAAGGAAGAGATATATATGAAAAGCAAGACATACAAAAAAATATTTGAGGAAGGGAGGAAGGCAGATAGAGAAAGAGATAAACAATTAATGAAGGGTGTAGACATGACTACTAATAGGCACGGTTAAAAAGAAAGAACACATGTGGAGGACACATCACGAAGGAAGGAAAGTGAGAACAAACCCACATCAACACCAAATATCAACAGGAAGACTTAGTCCAAGTGTCCACCACCTTGTGGATGTAACTGATTCATTCAAACTAAAAAGGCAAGGAAGGCCGACAACATAGACAAGTGGGACAATATGCAACAAAAGGAAACAACATTGGAGATAATAAGGACATGCTTGATCCCATGGTAAGGTACCATTTAAATAGTGTACCACCCAACATAACCACATTCCACGTTGGCATTCCGCTAGGTGATTGGGGATAGGTGGAATTCTGTAGGAAGATTGAAAGGTTAATAACCTTAGATCTACGTGAAACTAAGGTAATGTATGGACATATTTTATAATAAAATAATATATATGAAACATGTATTTTGGTAGTATGAATAAGTAATACATGTTTAGATTATAATGGTTTATGGAATAAACAATTAAATATATTATTGATGAAATATTTAATGGGTATAATTCTAATGATCCAAGTCATAGAACAATCCAAGTATAAACTTGGTGGAGGGCATTCCTTGAGAATGTCATAGAATGATCCAAGTATAAACTTTGTGGAGGGCATTCCTTGTGAATGTCATAGAATGATCAAAGTATAAACTTGGTGGAGGGCATTCCTTGTGAATGTCATAGAACGATCCAAGTGTAAACTTAGTGGAGGGAATTCATTGTGAATGTCATAACATGATCCAAAATAATCTTGGTGGAGAACAATCCAAGTACAACTTGGTGGAGGAAATCTTGCATGGATTTCATTATATGATCCAAGTTGCCTTGATGGAGGGCATTCAAAGATGAATTTTGTATATGATTCGAGCTATGCTGGTGGAGAACATTTATTGCATATGATAATTAAATATTCTTAAAGAAATGAAAACCTTAGCTAGTTTTATTGAGATCAGGGCCATCTTTTACAATGATTATGTACTCTAATGTAACCCTAATGGTGGGGACATTACACAAGGATGTCTCTACCACCTATTGAAACACTATTCTAGAAAGGATGCAAAAAAAACTTGCTAGTGTTGGAATTACAATAGGAAAGGTAAACTCTAAAGGGGGGTGGGGGGGTGGTGGTGGTGGTGGTGGTGGATCAATGCTTTAAACTTTAACCCATAAAATATTCACCACATATTCAATAAGTAAACATAAATACCATGTAAAGCATATACATCTAAAGTATGTAAAAAAGTACGCATTCCCACATATATGACTGTAAGAATTTGCCTTAGGGCAAAATAACAGCAAGATCAAGAAACTCAAGCACTAGCACAATACAGACCAATAATGGATGATAATAATAACAATAATGAGAATGAATATCATATGAATACACACTAGAAGTGCATGTATATAAAGGCATTTAGAATGACTAGGAGTCAACAAAGTGATAAGCCTCACAACTAAGCACATGTCCACCAAGAGATGATTATCCTCCATTGAGCATAGGAGTTTGTGCGATGATGGGAGGATAAGCTTACATAGCTGTATCTCATAAAGAGAAGTTGTAGCTTAATTGGAGTACAAACAACTGTGTTATCTACATGACAACTCAGATGAATATGCAAACTCCTGTGCTAAATTAACAAGACAACTCATATGACTATGCATACTCCTAGGTGTCTATATGATAATGCATTTAACCTAAGTAAACTTAAGTAAAGTGTAATAATAATTAATTATTTACACTAACACCCCCCATTAAGTGCAACTTAGGGGAATGCACTTAAGCTCACAAAAGCTATAATGAAAATGCATGATGGGTCTCGGCTACTAGGCCATGTTAGGTACCCATTTACAAATGCAATGCAATCTCTCTGAAAATGGAGAAAGAGGGAAAAAATCATGGGAAAAGTCCTCCCCAAAAAGAGAGATAAGTACAATAAAGAAGAGAAGAGTTATGTGACCCCGCCTAGTGAAATATCCTGCACCCTTAAGAGATCTTGCATATGAAGATACTTGACCTCGATGAAGGGTTTGGTGAAGATATCTACAGCCTGCTCTACTATAGGACAATACTGCAATGCAATGACCTCCTCATGTGTCAGCTCTCTAATGTAGTACATATGAACCTCAATATGTTTGGTTTGCTGATGTTGAACTGAATTTTTTGAGATCTCAATAGCACTCTGATTATCACAATGTATGACTATAGACTATGGAAAGTCAAACCCAAAATCCTTCAAGATATGTTGTAGCCATATAGCCTCTGTAGCTATAGTAACAATCCCTCAATACTCAGTCTCACTAGAAGAAAGAGCAATAGTATTTTGCTTCTTACTCTACCAACAAATGGGGCCGAAACCAAGATGAAACATGTAACTTGAAGTAGACTTGCGGGAATCAAGATCTCTTGGATAATCTGAGTCTATATATCCAACCAACTGAAGTGCAATACCTACTGCATAGTGTATCCCATATGTATATGTACCCTATATGTAATGCAAGATGCATTTGGCAGCCTTCCACTGAAGCTCATGTGGCTCTTGCATGAAGCGAGAAACCATGCCAACTACAAAAGCTATGTCAGGGCATGTATGTGTCAAGTAGATGAGACTCCCAACCAACTATCTGTGCAATGGAGCATCAACAAGTGGAGTGGAATAATTGGCTTCTAACTTAACACTTGAAAGAAAGGGAGTAGGTGCAGGCTTGTAGTCACTCATGCAAAATCGAGCAAGTAGATCAAGAGCATACTTAGGTTGAGAAAGTGTGATCCCAGCTAAAGACTATGGGATATCAATACCAAGTAAATAATGAAGTAAACCTAAGTTTGTCATAGAAAATATATCCTACAAAGAATTCTTGACATTGGCAATGATGGATGAAGTACTTCGTGTAATGATCAAGTCATCTACATAAAGCATGAGTATCAAGTGTGCATCATCCCTCTGAAGAATGTAGACATTTGAATCTGAATGACACCTGGTGAATCCTACTAAGAGTAGGAAGGAATCCATCTTAGCATATCAAGCCCTGGGAGCCTGCTTAAGGCCATAGATAGACTTCCTCAACTTGCAAACCAAAGTAGAATCCTAAATGAAACCCTATGGTTGCTCCATATAAATGTCCTCATGAAGATCACCATTCAAGAATGCACTCTTCACATCCATCTGATGAACAACCCTTCTCTAAGCTATAGCAATAGCTAGTGTCAAACAAATGGAATTCATCTTAGCAATCGGTGCAAAGGTCTCAGCATAGTCAATACTAGGAACCTATGAGAAACCTTTGGCAACAAGTCTAGCCTTATACTTATCCACACTTCCATCGGCTGCAAACTTGGTCTGATAGATCCACTTACACCGAACCAAATTTCTTCCCTTAGGAAGAGTAACTAAGTCCCAAGTGTTATTTTTCATTAAAGAGTTATATTCTTCCTCCATGGCCTTGTCCCATTCAAGAACCCTCGATGCTTCCTTAAATGAATGTGGATCAGAAGCAATGACAATATATGCATGTGGAAATTATTTGTGTTGTGACCTTGTCCTCCTAGTATCTGAAGGATTTCCCACCAATGAACCTACTGAATCAAGTGTTTGTTGTGCCCAATGAGGTCTAGTGGAAGAAGAAGAAGGAATATCCTCAACTATTTGTGGACCCTAAGAAGGTGGTGTCCTGTGAGTCAAAGTTGATGGAATATCATCTTCCAAGTCACTATCATCACTTTCCACGAAGGAGGAAGGAGGAGTTGAAGGAGCCAAACTTGAACAAGTCTCTTCAAAGTGAACACTCCTCTTAAAGAAAATTTCATGTGTCTCTAGATCCATGAGTTTGTATGCCTTAAGGTGGTTAGGATATCCAAAAAATATACAATGTTTTCTTTGAGGCTCCAATGCCTTCCATTTTTGTGGAAGTATCCTTGCCCATGCTGGACAACCAAAAACTTTAAAGTATTTTACCTGAATATGTGTCCAGATGAGCTCGTACAAAGCATTTTGAAGTTGCAAAATATAGGATTGGATAGATACAGTCACCAAAGACTAATCTTTCTAATAAATTCATGCACCAAAAATAGAAAAGAATAGCACTACTAAAATGTTTAGGAAATTCTAGCCCAAATAAAAAAAAATGTACCTAATTTGGAGTCTGAATGACTGAGCTATGGTCTCCCAAAGTTGAACTATCAAATCAAAACTACATATGGTGAGGGGTCTCCCCTGATGATGTTAGGAAATTGCTAGGTTAAATTTGATATCTAAATGGTCGTTGCGGCAGTGCAATATGGCCTGCTTGTGACGGTCAAATGACCATCAAATTTAAGATCTTATGTTGATGACAGCAACAAAAAACTCATCTGGCATATGTCGTAGACCATATAGCTGATGTGGTGGGGGCTCTAATGTAGCATCTAACACGTAAGACGTTGATATGGTGACAGAGGTGGCTGCATGGCAGGTTACGTGGTCATCAGAGAGCAGGTTTATGATGATGATGGAGAGTGGTCGACAACGTTGGAAGAGTGGTTGGTCAGCAATGTTGTGGTCACCAACGGAGGCTACGAAGTGGCTGGTGTGAATCATCAAATGGTGGCTGGTGGGATCAGATTGTCAATGTCATGGAGTGATCAGTCAGTGCCGAGGAGGAGATCGCGAAGGAGGAGAAGTTGTCGACGTGGGAGGAGCTACTAGGCGGTGGTGTGGGAGTTTAATTCTACATGCACCACATTATAAAATGTAATATGTTCTAAAAAATGTAGGCTTCAGTAGTTGTTTCAACTTTGAAGTTGTCGGTGTGTTGAAATTTGCCGCAATGTGTGATGCCCATCCTGGTTTGAAATAGGTCGGCAATGATTTGGAATATTCTAGCCATATTGAGGAATATGTCGACCGCGGGCTGTCGGGGTTTGACCGCCCAGTTTGCCTACAAAAAAAATGCTCTCCTACTAGCCTAAAATGCCAATTTTTTTTGCAGATGCAAATCCAAAAAAATTGCACAGAAACAAAAACATTCAGATCTAAAGAATTAATTGCATAGATCTAAAGAGATCATACCAATTTCGCAAATTGGGCCTTCAAGTTCCAGTTTGAATTTTTTTTAACCTCAAATTTGACTATGGCATAGGGTAGGCAAATTTATAGTCAAAATTCATCGAATCAATCCTCTAGACGCAATGGTGAGGTCCACTTTGGCTCTAGACACTCCCAATAACTGTAGATACTCTGGATTTGAATCGTGGCCCTCTGAGAGGTGAAGCAAAAATGGCCTTCAATGGCTATGTGAAGAGATCTCCCATCACTCTGATACCATGTAAGAATTTTCCTTAAGGAAAAATAACACCAAGATCAAGAAGCTCAAGCACTAGCACAACATGGACCAATAATGGATGATCATAATAAAAATAATGAGAATGAATATCATATGAATACACACTAGAAGTTCCTATATATAAAGGCATCTAGAATGACTAGGAGTTAGCAAAGTGATAAGCCTCACAACTAAGCACATGTCCACCAAGAGTAGATTATCCTCCATTGAGCATAGGAGTTTGTGTGATGATGAGAGGATAAGCTTACATAGGTGTATCTCGTAAAGAGATGTTGTAGACACCATGTGCTCAATTGGAGTACAAACAACTGTGTTGTCTACATGACAACTCAAATGAATATGCAAACTCCTGTGTTGTCAACAAGACAACTCATATGACTATGCATATTCCTAGGTGTCTATATGATAATGTATTTAACCTAAGTAAACTGAAGTGTAAAAATAATTAATTATTTACACTAAAAATGACACAAGATATGATTACCCAGAAATCCTCCAATGAGAAGGTAAAACTGGGGTGGGGATGACACCCACAAATCTTCACTACTATAGTAATAAAGTGTATCCAATGAAGGTTAGAATGTTTGATCATGAAACAAGATCTACTATGTGAAAGGTCTGCCCTGTTAAAGGCTTACAAAGACTGTTAAGTCTCACCTAGTTAAAGGATTTCAACACCATGTTAGAAGTGTGAATGGTTAAAGGACTTCAACTCACAATTAAGTAAGCACCTTGTTAGAGGATTTCAATACAGCCTGTTAGGACCACTCTATTAAGAGATTTAACTAATTTGCCTATTAGAATGTCTCAGCAATGATTCTGTGATTAGCACTCTATTGCTTGATATCTGATCACCTCTATATTGATGTATACTTGATCCCTTCTTGATCATATGTGTCTCTAATGTTCATTGTTTCCTTTCTTTGTTCTCCTTTAACTGATTTTGTAATGCAATTCATATCATAATACCTTGGTCACCATGAATGTCTTGTTTTGCGCATGCAAAACTCTCCTTGATCATTTATTGACTCCCTTTCCACACATAAGAAGTTTAGGGTTTGTCCTCCTTAAGAAGACCCAGGTGACTTAGGGTTAGGTATGAATCAACAACTGTGACTCATCCATATTACTAATTAAACCTTCCCTTTAAATGATTGGATACATGTAATACATAGGGATTCCTACTTAAAATTCATCCTTATCAACAAATATCGTAATTCAATTCTCAAGTTGGCCCAAAAATGGTTTACATAGTAGTTTATGCCAATACAAACAACTATGACAAAACTGTGTTACTTGACATCTGAAGTCCCTGTGCTCAACACTAACTATGACTTCAATACTGTCACTCGACATTTGAATGACTCAGCATGCACTACTTTCTCCGCTTATGAATCACTTAGCACATACTATCTACTCGACACATGAGTGACTCAGCATATGAGTGACTTAGCACTCATTGTTTACTCAACATGCTCTAACTTATATGTTGTGCTCAACATATGTTACTTGTTCAGCATGAACTAAGTAAATAACTTAAGTGCATAGACACTCACTTGTCAAAACCAATTTGAGATTAACAATCTCCCCCTTTGATGTGAGTGTCAAAAACACTTGGTCATACATTAATACTCTTATTCTTACGAGCATAACATAAAATGACTAGTTGACTTCTATACAAAATTTGAAAATATCAAAAAATTTCAACACGACTTATACCTCAAAATCTTATAACTCCCCTTGAGTTGTTTGATCTGTTCTATACTGTACTCCGTATCAAAATCTTTCTCCTGCTGAGTATATTTGCATCAACTGATACTCTTTCTCTATTTTCCACTTGCTCTTACTCCCCCATTCTTGCTCCCCCATTGCTTTTACTCCCCCTTTTTGAAACTGATGTCAATGGGTTATACACTAATAGTGTATTTGTCCAAAAAATATTTATGGACCTCAAGTATTATTTTAAGAGTTACATCCCAATTATCACAAGCTACCTCCAAAGACTTAATTTGGATGGTCATCTCAGCAGCAAGGTGTACTAAGCCATCTAAGAAAGGTTGGGATCTTTCTTCCTAAGTGTTTATGCATAGCCTAGCTCCTTTTTTAAAATCTTCATGTGAGCAGTCAATGTAGACTAGATGCTAATCAGTTTAGCTCTTATGTTGGCTTCATTTGCTTGTAATGTTGTTAACTGAATTTGGGATTGCAAAAGGTTGCTAAAGTGTTTCTCACTTTGAGCCGGAGTCATGGGCAATTTTGCACCGGATGACTGCATTTAACTTTCCAAACTCAAGATGTGATTCCTTATCTTCTATGTGAAGAGTGTAGGATTACACAATTTGATGTACAGAGAAAAAATGTTCTCTGGTACCTTCTTCACACTATTTATTTTAGTTTCCAATGTAACCCGTGTTAGTGCAATATCATTAGATATCTTCTTGTTCACTTTATTTTGAAACTTCTTCTCAGACCATTCTAACAGTTTGACATTAGTATCCAGGTCTATGTCACTTACGCTTTCCACTGTATTGGTCATTTGTTCAATGATTGGCTTTGTTTCATCTGGAGTAGTCAAACTAAATGCATCTAAGAAAATTTATTTGATCTCAACCAAAGCTTGCTTCTATCTATGCTCCCTTAAGAAATTCTTGATGTTTCTTCCTTGCTAGGTCCTCTTGTAGTATACCCATCTGCTCAATTGTTATTGTTGCATAATCAAACTTGGGCAATACAATCTCTTTATCTAGGCTAACATCTCCATAAGTAATTACCTCTTCTGCCTTAGATGAGCTAGGACTCGGTACTAAGAATTGCAATGGTGTAGCATTTGTGCTTGACCTCTAAAGAGTTTGAATGGAAGGAGTACCAAATTTTGGTAATGTCACCAGTGCTTGGATTGCTATTAGCTCCTTTAGCTTGGGTGTCGAACTTGTCTCTTTAGGATTTTCCTTTTCTGCCTCTTTGATTTCAATTGCACCTTGATCTTGTGCTGGAGGTGCAGGTGCATCTAATTGACCTATTTGGCTTTATGTCCCATCATTTACTGGTGTTTCCACCTTGTCTTCTCCAACTATCTCAACCTTGTCTTTTTCAGGTTCTTGTTCATTTTCTAAGACTGGAGTACCTTCCACGAGTGTATTGACAATGCAACCTGCTATCTCCTTCCTTTGATATACAACTAAGGGTTTTGAAGGTTTTAGACTTGTGACTTGAGGAGTGATTGTAGGCGTGTCTCGTGTTTTCACTTCCTCCCTTGTAGTCATAGACTCTGACTTTTGAATTTCATCCACAGTTACCAATATAGGATTGTCACATAATTTAGCCTATAGTGTAGATTGGATAAGTATCCTTTTCAAATATTCCTTTGTTAGGGGATTGATGTTCTAATCAGTAGGATCAGAAACATCCTTCACTATGATAGTTTTAGTGTTTGCAGTTATCACCTGTGGAGGGTTGGCACTCAACATTTGTGTATCTTGTCCACTCTATTCTAGTTACTACTCTTTCTCTGCTATTTCCTGATCATCAATATTTATATAAATGACTTCCTCAACTATGCCTTGTTCATTGTTATCTTCTTCATCTTCTCCTACCTTGGTAGGTGTTTGATCATCTTATTTTGATGTTGTCAGTCTATATGTTAATTTCGACATCTATTTGGACTTCTTTCCAACATCCTCTATGTTGTTCTATAATATGCTAAATGCCATATACTTAGGTACAAATCTTACAGCATATTTCTTTATGAATTTAGACATTTCAACCTTACTAAGTTTTGGCATAACTTGAGCAAGGGATGTCTCTCTAATTTGTCTTTTTATGTTCAAATAATAATGCCATTTTTGCTCAACTCTTTCATATAAACTCTTAGGCATGGAATTGGCAATTTTTAGAGGAGCCTTTTTTAATGTAGCCATCATAGCATATACTACCTTCTCTACTTGGTTCTTCTCAATCTTTTCAAGATTATCAAATTCAATGTGAGAGAAACCTAACAAATCAACATTGTTTCTAACATTCTCACATAAATTATCTAGATCTAAGGAGGAACTGTGATTCACCACTTGGAATTGGATGTTGTCATCAGATTCAATCATCTCCTCATCAGTTTTAGCTTGGGCAACATATTTTCTCCTTCATTTCTTCTGTGCTCTACCTACCTTCACTTTAGACTCGACTACCTCTTTAGCCTTTTGTGTAGTAACTATTGTACTAGCCCTTGTGGTAGGTGTTGTTGGTTTGGGTTGATTAGGTTTTCCAACCTTCTTTGGTTTTTTCACTGCTTGTGTCTTTGCCTTTCTTTTCTTCTTGTCAGTAGTAACAGGTGCTTCATCATCTTCTTCTCCCTCAACACCTTCTATAGTTTCTATTTCCTCCTCTTGTTGATCCTCTCCCTGACCTTGTGTCAGTGCCAGTGGTGTTTGTGCCTGTGTATCCTCTTCTCCTTCTTCTTCCTCGGCACCATCACCTAATTTTTCTTTTAATTTTTTCACCAATTTGTTCTTCTTTCTCATCACTAAAGTAGTCTTCAAATCCATAATGATCTTTGATTTGGCCAATTCATAATTACCAAATGATTTGGCTTGTTTGTCCACTTCTTTTGCAAGTAATGATGTGATTGTTGTAGAGGCCTCATCAACATTGATCTCATAGCCTAATGGCCTTAGCCATCTCACTCTAGGAATTGCTACTTGTACATATGTGTGACCAATATCAACTAGAAAGCCAACATCATCATAATGTTTCTCCACTAGTGAGACTGGTATCCTTAATCTCTTCTTCATAGATTGTTTAAAATCTTCAAAATAACTAGTCATCACTGACGCAAAGTTATCACCTAATTGTTCAATGAATTGTCTTATCCGTACTACAATTGATCTATTCATCTTCCATGCAACCTTACCAAATGTAGGAAATGTATTCTGCACATAGAAGAAAATACATACCAAAATAGATCCAAATTTGCACTAAGCACTCTTGGTTTTCCTTATAGCTCCCAAATTTTCAATCAATTGTTGCAACTATAACTCGACAAGATCATAAGTACGATCTCTCTTCACAATTTTGTAGCCCATATCCACTACAATAAAAGGTACACTATTTAATCTACTTGATTGATAAAATTTGTGTGCTATTACCCTCATTGCAAAAGCTATCAGGGGATCTATGATAGTGTCAATGGTCATTCCCCTTTGGTTCCATATAGCCCCTGTGTTATTTTCAATGACTTCCTTTGACTCATTTCTCATAGTCTTTGGCCGATCTAGGGTTGGATACCCTATTACCCTATGAATAATTTTCTTTGTGATTTTAACTGGCTCATTCTCTAACCACACTAAACCATCATGAACTCTGCTTAAGACAATCTTAATCCACTTAGTTTTGAAGACATTGGGCAAATCTAGAGCACGAGTTAACCCTTTCTTCTTGACAATATTGTATTCTTCCTTCAACACTCCATTTTCACATAGTTTCCCATATTCTTCTCTTATTTCCATATCTCCTATGCTTCCAATCTTGCAAATGTAACAATTTTTGATATCTTGAATCATTAAGACTCGTTGTGGTATCATAGACAATGCACTGGAGGGATCCTACTTGTACGCTATATCTGGAATAGCCTTGAAAATAGGTTGTTTGATCTCATTTCTAATTAACTGAACATTCGAAACCTCTTTTCCCTCTACACCTTTCGCTTTGGAAGATCTAGACACAATTACATATATCTAGGGTTTGCAAAATTTGAAACTGCGCAGCTCGGCACATGGTAAATACCTTATAAATCCTGATGAAGTGGTGTTGATTAGCCATTCAAATCTCCTACAAATGCTCAGATTGAATTCTCCAGCTCACCTTTAGCTCTTCTTGTTCTTTCTCAAATTCAAATGATGTTAAATGAGCATAAATCGATCAAACAACCCTTAAAACACTACAATTAATGCTAAGTGCTTAAACAATTGTAAGCTCGCCATCAATTGATTTTTGGCTCACTCAACATCCACATGTCTTTCCATTCGCTTAGAAATCATTATGAGTTTGATCTCAACTAACCAATTTCGTTAGCTCAGCATCCACTAACATTTTACTCAGCAACCATAAGAAACCTTTTCATGCTCGACAGTAACACGAAAAATTGACAAAACTTAAATTTTTTTCCTTGATTTTTAATAACACTTTGCATCTTTATTTATGCATGTGTAATCTTTTCAAAACTAAATCCTTGGAATTGATGTATGGCATATCTTTTAAATATCAAACCCACATACCTCTTGATTGCTTAGTTTGACGAGGTGTGATCACTTGACCCATTGGGTGAAGTGATCCCATCTGCACTTGATGTGCTGCAATCCTCCTTTCTCTTCCATTTTGTGTTCATCTCATCTCTAAAATTTTAAATATTTGCCTTGCCTTTGTCTTTGTTGAACTCACAACTTGGTGCCTTTGACCTTGTTGGAAAATATCTGCTGATGTGACTAGTCTTCAAATAGTTAAAACATATGGTTTGATTCAACCACTTTTTGTAATCACTCTTGAAGTGTGTTCTTACACAATTCTCAAGAACATGTCCACACTCTTGATAGTAGTGACAACTATACCTTGCATTATAATCCCAATTATAAGAGTTGCCATTGTACTTTACCTTTGTCTACTTGTTTGATGACCACTTGGGGTTTGAATCTGCTCTCAAAAGCTCTATGTCCATACTTCTAACAATTATAACAACATCCTTCAAATCTTTGAGTGTCCATGGTCTTAGTTCTGCATTCATGTGCCTGACGACCTTGTTTGTTGCACTTATGGTAGTGACCCATGCTCTTTTGCTTAACATTCAGACTTGCAATTTTGCTCCTCCACACATTAGTAGTATGTCCTTTCTTACCACAATTATGAAAAGTAGGTTTGGATTTTTTACCTTTGTTACTTCTTTCTTTAGCACTTTTGGGTGACCTTGTTGGAAAATATCTAATGATGTGACCAGTCTTCAAACAACTAAAACATGTGGTTTGACTCAACCACTTTTTGTAATAACTCCTAAAGTGTGTTCTTATACAATTCTCAGGAGCATGTCCATACTCTTGACAGTAGTGACAACTATACCTTGTATTATAATCCCAATTATAAGAGTTGTCACTGTACTTTACCTTTGTCTTCTTGTTTGATGACCACTTGGGTTTAGATCTACTCTCAAAAGCTCTATGTTGATACTTTTGACACTTATAACAATATCCTTCAAATCTTTGAGTGTGCATGGTCTTGGTTTTGCATTCATCTGCCTGATGACCTTGTTTGTTGTACTTATGGTAGTGACCTATGCTCTTTTGCTTAACATTCAGACTTGCAATCTTGACCCTGCACACATTAGTAGTATGTCCTTTCTTACCACAATTATGACAAGTAGGTTTGGAGTTTTTACCTTTGTTACTTCTTTCTTTAGCACTTTTGGGTGATTCTCCTTCTTCAGTACTTGTGTACCCAGTCCAGATGTATTATTGTTAGATCTAGGGGATCTCATCAATTGTTTAAAGTACTTGATAGCTTCACCAGGTTTATACAAACTTTCAACAAAATCCTTTTCCCTTTTCAGCTCATTGCTCAACTTTTCATTCTGCAACTTCAGTGTTGTTATCTCAATGCCTTTACTATTTATTTCATGATTTTAGCAATTATGACTTGATTCATTGTTTCTAATTGCATGTGAGCAATCTTGTTTACTTCTAATGATTTCTCTTCTAGTCTGCTAGTCAAAACTCTTTTGTCATCTTCTATCATGACTTTGTCTTCTATAGTTCTCTTTTTTTGTTCAGTCACCTCACATAGTAATATGGCTTCTGATTCTTGCTCTATCTTAAGATTTTTGATCTTTTCAACTAGGTTTTTATTTTTTTCCATTAGATCTACAACTATTACATAAAAATTCATTGGAGTTTCCATTTGCAAATAGCTTAGTAGTGTCCATCTCTTGGTATTGTGTGTCATTCCCCTCAATAGCAATTTCCTTCCTTCTTCTCAATGATTTCTTTATATATTCTCTTGCTTCATTCAATTGATGTAGAATGAGTTGAATTTCAATCTCCTAGTTCTCAATAATCTTTCCCAACTCGTAAACTTCCATTTCCAAGAACTTTCCTCAAAGCTGCAAAGCTTCACTTTCAGAGAACTAGGCTCTGAGACCAATTGTTAGAATTATAATAGGAAAGGTAAACTCTGAGGGGTGGGGGGGTTTGAATTAGTGCTTTAAAATTTAACCCATAAAATATTCGCCACACATCCATCTCACATATTCAATAAGTAAACTAAAATACCATGTAAAGCATATACATCTAAAGTATGTAAACAACTAAGCATTCACACATATATGACATAAGATATGATTACCCATAAACCCTCCAATGAGAAGGTAAAAATGGGGTGGGGATGACACCTACAAATCTTCACTATTGCAGTAATAAAGTGTATCTAATGAAGGTTACAATGTTGATCATGAACCATGATCTACCCTGTGAAAGGTCTGCCCTTTTAAAGGCTTACAAAGACTATTAGGTCTCACCCTGTTAAAGGATTTCATCACCCTGTTAGAAGTGTGCCTTGTTAAAGGACTTCAACTCATAATTAAGCAAGCACCCTATTAGAGGATTTCAATATAGCATGTCAGGACTACTCTATTAAGAGATTTAACTGATTCACCTATTAGAATGTCTCAACAATGATCCTATGATTAACACTCCGTTGCTTGATGTTAGATCACCTCTATGCTGATGTATACTTGATCCTTCTTGATCAGATTTCTCTCTACTATTCATTGTTTCCTTCCTCTATTCTCCTTTAACTGATTCTATAATGCAATTTAGATCAAAATACCTTGGTCATTATGAATGTCCTGGTTTGTGCATGCAAAAATCTCCTTGATCATTCATTCATTCCCTTTCCACAGATAAGAAGTTTAGGGTTTTTCCTCCTTAAGAAGACCTAGGTGACTTAGGGTTAGGTATAAATCAACGATTGTGATTCATCCATATTGCTGCTTATACCTTCCTTTTACTTGATTGGATGCATGTAATACATAGGGATTCCCACTTAAGATTCATCCTTATCAACAAAATATTGTAATTCAATCCTTAAGTCAACCCAAAAATGGTTTACACAGTGGTTTGTGCCAATACAAACAACTATGACAAAACTGTGTTACTTGGCATCTAAAGTCCCTAGTGCTCGACACTAACTATGACTTCAATGTTATCACTCGACATCTGAATGACTCAGCATGCACTACTTGCTCGGTTGCTGAATCACTCGACACATATTGTCTACTTGGCACATGAGTGACTCGGCACTCACTGTTTACTTGTCATGCTCTAACTTATATGTTGTGCTCGACATATGTTACTTGTTTGACATGAACTAAGTAAATGACTTTAAGTGTATAGACACTCACTTGTCAAAACCAATTTGAGATTAATAGCTGCGTGAAAAGGAAAATTACTTAGCAATGCGGGAAAACTACGAGTCCTGGTGGTAACTCTGCAGGGAATACTTATCTAATTTCTTTCCATATTCAAGATTAATCAGAGTATGGTAGAAAAACTTGAAAGATTGCAAATGAATTTCCTTTGGTCTGGCACGGAGGAGAGAAACAAATGGAACCTCATCAATTGGGATACTATTTGTAAACCCAAGGATAAAGTGGGGTTGGGAACAAGAAGAATTGTTGATATGAATAAAGCACTTCTCATGAAAATGGGGTGGAGATTGGTGGAAAACAAGATCGGTTGAGGAAGAATTATGAGGGCTAAATACCTAGCTAACACCCATTTTAGATACAATCTCCTCAATAATGATCTCCCTAGTGGCTCCAAGGTTTGGAACAACATCCTCAAGAATAGATCTTTGCTAAGGAAAGGAGTGAGATGGCTAGACGGAAATAGTAAAAAAATGAGATTCTAGGAGGACAACTGGTTAGGGGGAAACTACTGATCTACAACAAACTTAACAACCTTCAGGAACCTTTAAAAAGAATGGTGGGGGTAAAGGTGGAGGACCATATTAATGACCAAAGTAAATGGAAATGTTTATCTATTGTGGATATTCCTAATAGAGAGGACCCTTTGGTTAAAGAATTGGAGGAAATGATCAGTCACCATTTAATTCCATTGCATACTTAGCTTGATGAGGTGATTTGGGATAGGAAGACTAATGGTCAATTCATGATTAGTTCTGCCTACCAGCTTATTTTTTAAAAATATAGAGAAAGATTTGGAATAGTCAGTTGCTGCCAAAAGTTAATTTCTTCTAGTGGACGGTCATGCACGACAAGATCCTAACTACTGACAACCTAAGAAGGATAGGCATACCAATTACTAATAGATGTTACCTCTACAAGGAGGAAGAGGAAAGCATTGCACACCTCTTTCTTGAATGCCTCTATACTTTAAAGGTCTGGTCCTACATCTGGAACAAATTCCCATCAGCTTGGGTCATGAACAGAGGCATGGAACAATTTGTGGAGAACTGGAATTGCCCCTTCTACCACCCTTGCCTCAAAATCCTTTGGAATCTCCTCCCCCCACATATTTGCTGGGGCATCTGGAAAGGAATAACTAGGTCTTTCAGGAGGAGGAAAGGGGAGAGGAAGTTGTGGGAGAGATATTGAGAAAGCTCATCCTAGAGAATGTTATGGTGGCTAAGTTTGAAGTGCCACAAGAACCCCTGACCAAGAAGGAGGAGGAGGATGTTGGGAATTGGAATATTCTCCCCAACTTCCAGAAATTTGACAACTCAAAAATGTTAGTTAGAAAAAGTACTCATTGGATCCCTCCCACATTGTCTACTTTCAAACTCAACTTTGATGGTGTGATGCGTGGGGGTTTGGTAGCAGCCAGAGGTATGTTTCGAAATGAAAAGGGTGATGTGTTGTTAGCTTTCTCAGGGAATTTGGCCAGGGAACTAATAATGTGGTGAAGGCCACTACCTTACTTTGGGGTCTAAAATTTGCTGTAGAGATGAAGGTTAGAAGATTAACAATAGAAGGTGACTCTAAACTCATCACAGGCTCTGTCAAAGGGCATGCTCAACCTGGTTGGGCTCTGCATTACATTGTGGGGAACATTTGGCATCTCCTGACAACCCTTGATCATTATGACTTATAACACACTTATAGGGAAGACAATGTAGTGGCTGATGATTTGGTAGGATTGGGTTTTGATTTCGAGAACATAAAAAGTTGGAAGCGTATTGAAATGTTACCAAATTATATAAATTCCCTCATTAGTGTGGAAAAGACTCCTCTAAACTATGGTTAATGACTATCCAAATTTGAAGAATGGGTAAATTTGGCGGCCTTTCTATTATTATGATGGTTAAGATTGCTTTGAATTTGACAAGACATTTCATGAGAATCAACCATGTGGATTGCACCACACAAGGGCTCAGAAAAGGGGAAGAAATTACTAACCTTGACTTTAAAAATAACGCCATCATTTTTTGGTGGTATGAGATGATTACGGAAAAAGTTCCCATTATTATTCATACCAGATCATTAAGGTATTAGGTGCAAATTATTTGCACTCCTTGTAATGATATTTTAAACTGGCCAGTTAATTCTGGAATTTGCATCCCTGTGAAGTATAAGGAAGAAGGCATTTTAGCTATTGGATACACTAGTTTTAGCCCTACCTCTATGATTTTCTAGGTGGTCTTTTTGCCAATGAAAATTATCGAGATTGTGGAAGAAGATATCATTGAGGAGAAAGTTTCCATGGGTGGGGACCTCAGTAGATTGGAGCCCATGAAGATGGAGGATTTTTCCAAAAGGTAAATAACTTGGATAATGCTGAAGGAAGGAGGGTTTGTCCCTTACATGTAGGCCATGACTGGTTATGATGAGAATTATTCTCAACAATTTGTTAGTAGCTAGAAGGACAGGTGGATTACTATCAATGGCATCACCTTCTACGTGAATGAGGAGACCATAGCCATGGTGATAGGCCTGGACATTATTGGCAGGGAATGGTAGAAGATCACGAATGTGGCAGATGAAGTTAGCCTGTCTAGTTTCTTTAGAGGCAATGAGGCCCCATACCATAATCATGGTGGTTTTAGGAAGGATAAGCTTTTAGATCCTGGGATGATGTGTGCCTGGTTATAATGAAGATATTGATGGATGTTAGGAAGAAAAAAAAGAAAGGTGCTAATTTCACTATTTTATACCAAGGGCTCATGTTTTTTCCTTTTCAGTTCCACCTAGCCCTTTTCCCTCCCCATGTGATTGCCATTGATAATCTCCTTCCCTAAGACCCAAGGTAGATACAAACAAAAGGCTAGTCGCTCTTAAGAGAAGGAGGAAGATACCAATTCGGAGGAGAGTGATAAGGGGAAGGATGAGACTGATAAAGAGGTGGAGAAATGGGATGACACTGTCGATGGCACCTGGGATTTTGAGGTAGAGAACCCTAATAAGGACCCCTCCTAAGACTCCACACATATTTCTGCCACCATCACTCTGCCTTTTGTTATTAACCAGGATATCCCCAAACTTGATAATGCCTCCTCGAACACTATCTCCTCCCTTATAAGGAAAGAGAGTTTGGATATTTTAAGGCCCCACACTAACATTCTAGATGTGTAGGACAAAAGAAATTCTCTGACAAAATGTAGCAGGGCTCTAAACCTAGGTAATATAGAGGATGGTGTTGTTACTCGCAAAGACTTTCAGAAGCTAAAGGGTAGGTGCAATACGCTGGAAGAGGGCTTCACCCTCTTCTCAAAGTTCACTTTAAAGGTGACCCATGCAGCTGCGACCACTCTCCAACTTTTGGCTTGCGAGTCGAAGGAGGGCCTTAGGAAGGAGGACTCAAAGCTGCTCTACAACTTCCTCACCGAAGACTGGGCCGAAGTTATCCTAGTTGGGAAAGGAAAGAAAAAAAGATGCCAGTTAGTGGCCTCGTGACACTTGGTGTTTTTTGGTGCTTTGCTGGTTTTTACTCTCCATCCTCCACTGATGGTTTTTTTTTTTTTCTGTTGAACTTAGTTGTAGGCTGTAGGTGGTACGATGTGATGACCACCTACATGTCTTTCATTATCTTGTTAAACTTTGCTGGTATTAAGAGTATGAACTCTACTACTTCTAATTACTTTTATGTTGTTACTTATGTTTTTGATGTAAATCGTTAGGGGGTCTATGTGGTTGTCTGCTAGTTGTTTCACCATTGTTGTAAAGGGCCACCCCCCTAGTTTTGACTGCTTTTATATCAAAAACATCTAAGAAGAACTAATAAATAGAAAAAAAATTAATTCTAAAGTTTCCATATCTATACAAATTTTTAACTTATATGAATTCTCCATGCAATGTTCTTCTTATTATGTAAAATAAGATACATTAATATACTAATAAAATAAAATAAAATATATAAATTAAACCATTTATAATATTATTATAATAATTAAAAATATCTTTAACAATTATTTATTATATTTATCTAAATGAAAATTTCACTATAAGTGAAATCTCACCCAAATAGTAAACACAACAAAATTCAATTATACAATGTTTATATTCATCCAACTTACTTTCTATTTACAAGGAGATTAATTAACTTACTTCCAAAATAAATAATAGCAATTAAATATAAATAAGGTAATTTACAATATTTTTACTATAATAACCAAAGATATATTTAACAATTACTTATTATACCTACTTAAATTAGAAATTTCACTTAAAACTAAAAATTATATAAGAAAAAGTTAATTCCACAATTTTTATATCCATTGATATACATTCTAATTTAAAAAAAGTTAAAATGTAACATACAAATAGCAACTAATTGTAAATAACAAAGTTTACACTATTTTATATTATACTAACAAGATATATATTTTACAAATCTTTATTATATCCACCTAATTAAAAGTTCACAATTAAAATATGTCTATAAAACAAGTAATTAAATTATTTATAAGCTTTATTATTTTAATAAATATATATAACAATTTATGTAAGGCTATCTATAACTTTTTATTATAATAATGATAAGAATATATTTAAAAATTGTTTGTTATATCCACTTAAATTTAAAATTTAACATTCTTAATTATTTTTAATTTTATTTTTAAAATGACATTCCAAAGTAACTCTAAATTATACAAGGGAAAAAGTTTTGTCATGAAAATTAATTGGGAGAAAAAGTTTTAGTGTGTAAATGGAATGGTTCTTAATGAGCCAAAATAGTACCTTCACTAAGGATGTTGATGGAATGGTTCTTAACAACCTTAAGATTAAGTGTTCCTCCACTATTAGCAATGAAGTTGGATATGAATAAATTTCTATAAAATATTTGAAAGGAAAAAGAAAAATATTAGTGATCAAAAGTAAAAGTAAAAGTAAATTAGTTGAGAGAAAAAGTTCAATTTACAAATAGTTCCAAATATATTTCTATAAAATCTTTTAAAAGGAAAAAATAATAAAATATTAGTGATCTTAAAGTAAAATTAAATTAACTGGATAAAATGTTTAATTATGTTAATGAAATATTTTTGAACAAATAAAAGATGAAGTCTTGTTGAGTCACACTCTATAATAGAGGAGAAAATAAATCTTTACTTTGCAAAAAAATTGTGGGTTTACAACTAAGTGCAAATCATGAAAATCATACTCTCGAATCTTTGTCAAATTGCTTTATTTTTCTATATTTTCAAAAGTGCTTTCTTTGTCGAGGATAGCTATGTGTGTGTCCATGGGAGCCTTAGAGCGCAACTGTTCTCTATACAAATGATCATGAAAATCACAACCTCAAATTTGTGGGCTACTATTCTCTATACAAATGATCATGAAAATCATACCCTCACATTTGTGACTACTATTCTTTGTACAAATGATCATGAAAATCATACCCTCAAAATTTTATCAAATTTTCTTATTTTTTCATATTTTGAGAAGTGCAAATGATCATGAAAATCATACCCTCAAATTTGTCGGCTACTATTCTCTATACAAATGATCTTGAAAATCACAACCTCAAATTTGTCGGCTACTATTCTCTGTACAAATTATCTTGAAAATCATACCCTCAATTTTGTCTACTACTATTCTCTATACAAATGATCATGAAAACCATAACCTCAATTTTTTTATCAAATTTTCTTATTTTTTCATATTTTGAAAAGTTCATTCTTTATAGAAGGTAGTTGTGTCTAGTGGGAGTTTTAAAGAGATACTATTCTCTATACAAATACACCTTCAAAAAATGCACCATATGATTTTTATGATTTCTCTCAACTTAAATGCGCAAAAAATCTACAAGAACACTTTTATTTTTTGACTTTTAATACATTTTGTATAATTTAATTTAATATTTTTTGTTAGAACCTTAGAACTAAATTGTCCATCAAAATTTCTATATGATTTTCATAGTTTACATTCCTCATAATATAAATCCACACAAAATTTACCAAAAGAATTATTATTCTTCTAGTACATTTTGTGCAGAGATTGGTTGCAATAGATAATCTCTTAGCGTGTTTGATGAATTCTCCATGCATTGTTCCTCTTGATTTATTGATATATTAACAAAATAAAATAAAAAATATAAATTAAACCATGTTTATAATGTTATTTTAGTAATTAGAAATATCTTTAACAATTCTTTGTTATATCCATCTAAATGAAAATTTCACTATAATTGAAATCTCATTCAAATAGTAAACACAATAGAATTCAATTCTACAACGTTTATATCCATCCAACTTACTTTCTATTTTGCAAGGATATTGATTGACTTACTTGCAAAATAAATAATAACAATAAAATATAAATAAGGGATTTACAATATTTTTATTACAATAATAAAATATATATTTAAGAATTACTTATTATACCCATCTAAATTAGAAATTCCACTTACAACTAACAATTACAAGAAAAAAATAATTCCACAATTTTTAGATCCATTGATATACATTCTAATTTATAAGAAGTTTAAATATAATGTACAAATAGTAACTAATTGTAAATAATGTAGTTTACACTATTTTATATCATAAAACAAGATTAATATTTTACAATTCTTTATTATATCCACCTAAATTAGAAGTTCACAATAAAAATATGTCTATTTATTTTTTAAATTAAATTATTTATAAGTTTTATTATTTTAACAAATATATTTAACAATTTATTATTATTATAATAAGAATATATTTCACCTAAATTTAAAGTTTAACATTCTTAAAAACAAAAGTTTAAAATGGTATAAATTAATTGAGGGAAAAGGTTTTCTCGTGAAAATTAAGTGGGAGAAGGGTTTGAGCGTGTCAACGGAATGGTTCTTAATGAGTCAAAATAGTACCTTCACTAATTTAGTGGATGTTATGGCATGGTTCTTAACTAGTAAGTGTTTCCACACTCCAAGCAATGAAGGTGGATATGCATAGATTTCTATAAAACATTTGAAAAGAAAAATAAAAATATTGGTGGTCAAAAGTAAAATTATATTAAAGTGAGAGAAAAAGTTCAATTGTTAATTGCGTTACAAATAGTTCCAAACATACTTTTATAAAATATTTTAAAAGGAAAAAATAATGAAATATTAGTGATTTTAAACTAAAATTAAATTAATTGGAAAAAAAAAGTTTAATTAAGTTAATGAAATATTTTTTTAATGAAATCAAAGATGAAGTCTTGTTGAGAGTCGAAGATTCTATAATACAAGAGAAAATAAATCTTTACTTTGCAATTTTTTTTGTGAGTTTACAACTACGTGCAAATCATGAAAATCATACTGTCAAATTTTGCCAAATTGCTTTATTTTTCCATATTTTCAAAAGTACTTTCTTTATAGAAGATAGATGTGTGTCTGTGGGAGCCTTAGGGGGATACTATTCTCTATACAACTGATTATGAAAATCATACCCTCAAATTTGTTAGCTACTATTCTCTATATAGATGATCATGAAAATCACACCCTTAGAGTTTTACCAATTTTTTTAAATTTTTTTTTAGTATTTTGAAAAGTGCATGCTTTATAGAAGATATGTGTGTCTTGTGGGAGTCTTAAAGCGCTACTATTCTCTATACAAATGCCACATTTGAAAAATGTACAATATGATTTTCATGATTTCTCTATGATGTAAATCCACAAAAAAATTTACAAGAAGAAATTTCATTTTGACTTTTAATACATTTTGTATAAAAGTTATTTTAAATATTTGTTGAGTCCAAGACTCTATAATAGAGGAGAAAATAAATCTTTATATTGCAATTTTTTTTTGGGTTTACAACTAAGTGCAAATCATGAAAATCACATTTTCAATTTTTTGCCAATTTTTCCAATTTTCCCACAGTGCTTTCTTTATAGAAGATAATTTTGTGTCCATGGGAGCCTTAGGGCGCAACTATTCTTTATACAAATGATCATGAAAATCATACCCTCAAATTTGTCTGCTACTATTCTCTATACAAATCATACCCTTAAATTTTTCTGCTACTATTCCTCGTACAAATGATCATGAAAAATCATACCCTCAAATTTTTACCAAATTTTCTTATTTTTCCATACTTTGAAAAATGGATTCTTTATAGAAGATAATTTTGTTTGGGAGTCTTGCAAATCATCAAATTTTTGCCAAATTTTTCTATTTTTCCATATGATTTTCTTTATAGAGGATAGCTGTATGTGTGAGAGGCTTAGGGCGCTATTGTCTATATGTTTTCATAGTTTACATTCCTCATAATATAAATCCAAACAATTTTTTTACCAAAAGAACTTTTATTATAATATTATTATTCTTCTAGTACATTTAGTACATTTTGTGTAGAGATCGGTTGCAATAGATGATCTCTCGTGTGTTTGATGAATGTGGCTAAATCTCTATTTAAAAAGCATTAAACATTGGGAGTCTTGGCCGTACATTTCTTATTAATAAGTCTTGTTCTATGTCAGAAATTCAAAATAACCATTTTTCATTAATTAAATGGAAAAAAAAACAAACAACACACATAAACACAATTGAAGTGTCAGAAGAGCTTCCCGCCGTCAATTCTATTCCGTCGGGGCCGCTAATTACGCCAAAATGGTGTTATTTTTTACAGTGCGAAATAATATAATTATTTTCACGTCCGACACTCGATTTGGTCTGTCTGCCGGCAGCGGAGAAACATTTACGCTTTTCCCGCTCGAAACGGAGGCGGACGTCAAAATCAGTTAAATTAAATTAAAGAAATGGTGCTGACGGGGACTAAAGAATGAGGGGTCTTGGGGTCCACGTCGGATATTCTCTGTACACGTGGCCGCAAATTTCGAATTGGGAATGGCTTGTGCCCTCGTTGTGTTCCCATGTTTCTGGGGAAGTGAACTTTTTGCTCTTTTTATACTAAATTCCGGTTTTTTGCTCACTTATGTTTTTAATTTTCTTGTTTTGGATTGTTGCTTGCTTGGTGTCGTCTGAGAGAGGGCAGAGTACAGTGGAGTAGTATAAATAGGGGGGTTTCATTTTGCTCTTCATTGAAGCTCTGGCTGTGTCCTTTAATGGCGGTTCAAAGCAGAACTGGGTTTTCTGCTACTCCTAATTTGGACGACGGCGAGCTCTGGCTTCCCTCTGGTTTTCTCGGCGACGTGGCGGAGAAGAAGATGACGGGGCCGAAGAATTGTGGACAATTATCTGTGGTTGCAGATGAGGAGGATGATTACATGGCAGGTTTGGCTGAGAGCGTGGCCTATGCTATGCTGGATGATGCCGATGATGACGAAAATTGCGAGCTAACTCCGGGTTTCGGAAGTTTGGGCGAGAACAGAGTGTTTTCACACGGAGCTGCTTTGAAGGTTTGTGTTTTGAAAGCTCTGATGTGTGATTTGAGGGGTTCTTGAGTGACCCATTTGTTTTTATTTATGTTATTGTGTTGTTATGTTCTAGGGTTCTTTAATGGCGAGGTCGACGCAGTCGACTTTAACTGGGCTGGAGGGATTTGGAGGAAATGAGCGAGATGAAGCTCTGGCTCTGTTTAACATGGCGGCTGAGCAAGTTGCGCGGCTGAATAACGTGGGATTCGAACACGGGCGGGGGAACAATGAAGGGCATTATGGAAAATACTTGCAGGCGTCTCAATTCCCGTCTCAGTTTCATTTCGGTCATAATATGGTGGCTTCTAGAAATGATTTCGTGGATGGAAATGCAGAGTTTTGCTATGGTTCTCAGCAAGTGGCGTCCCAGCGAGTTTCGAACCCGAGACCTTATGTTGAAGTGGTTAGTGAGTGGTTGTTTGTGAGTTGCTCAGTTTCCTTTCTTGGTTTCGAACCCGCGACCTCATGGCTTAGCATTTTGTGTTTCTTGCAGGCGAAAGGGTGTCCTCAGAGCAGAGCGAGGTGTATAAGCAACCCAAGGCCGATAAACCGATCTAGTCCCCGGTTCGCCCCTGGTCATATGGGCGGGGGCTCGGGAATGCGCGCCGTGTTTCTTGGGTCAAATGGTCCTGGCCGAGAATCTGGAGGCACTGGTTTTTTTCTTCCGCGGAGGATGGATAATAAAGGCTCCCCTGCCCAACCCCAGCCTAAGCCAGGTAGTTTATTTATATTCTAAAGTGGCTCTGTTTTTTTCAAAGGCTTACTTCATTAATGTCAGATTTTTTAAAGTGATGTGTTGCCTATGCTTTGTATATGTTCATGAACACTATTTAAAGGCATTTAAGCACATAGTGCTTGTTAATTATGGCAGCATGCTCCACAGTTCTGCTGCCAGCGAGGATTGTGCAGGCTTTGAATCTTAATGTTGAGGACTTGAGATCAAACCCACATGGTCTGTTCTTTATCTGTCTGAAGAATCTTACTTCAATAATATAGTTTTCATACGGGGTTTCCCTCTCTCTTATATATATATTAATGGAGATAAATATGTTTGAATGTGATATTGCAGTTTATGTGAGGAAAAATGAGAAGCGCCGGCCAGTCGGTGGAGATAACTGGCAGCAGCACCAGAGGGTGGGTTTTAACCCTGGATGTTATGAAGCTCAGCTGCCTGGTTCTGATATCAGTTTGCCTAACGAATGGACTTACTAGGGTTTTTATACCATGGCTAACACTAACGTTTTATGGTAAAATAATAGATATACACTTTCAGAATTATTAGCAGGTATTAGGAAAAGAAGGGCAATGACCCATGGCGTTGCTGGAGATTTTGTTTTGCACCCATGGAATAAAACTGTGAATGGTTACCATCTTTTGTAAAATGGGATATTTAGTACATTTCGGTCGGAAGATAGGGTTGGTGGGAAAAATTATTATGTTCTTTTTGTGATTGAATAGATATGGGCTGGTTTTAGGGTTTGCAGGCTCTTTCGTTGGAGCGTTTTGGGTGGGAAGCCTGTATGATGTATAATGTAATGTAGTGCCCGTCAATAAAGCCTATTGTATTGTGGCATGATTTATTTGCCAGAAAGGAAAGTGTTCCATCATTTTGCAGTACCTGAATAATGAAAATAGTTTCTGTAAATGTTTATTACCATTAGCCAGAGAGCATTTCTGGTCAAACATGTAAATCTTGTTCGGTTTCTTTTGAATAAATTGCTGTGTACAGTTTATTTTTATAACTTTATTGTGCTGTTGGGCTTTCATTTCGATGGCGTGCTTGTCTGGGTTCTGACAAAACTTCAGACTTGGAATAGCTGTGTAGGTGGAAAAGCGTTTTGAGCGTTTTGAGCCCATGTTTGTCTGAAGGCGTTTTCTTCTGAAATGGTAATGAGTTATTAAAAGATTATATAGCGAAATAATAATCAGCTCTCTACAAATGGGAAAAGAATGTTGGAGGAGCACATTCTACAGTGTGTAAAGTGTAACCTAAGTCTAAATCAAATTAAATATTATGTCCTTGAAGGTAATCAGTGGTTTAGATGTGACAACCTACTGGCCGCCTATTTCAATATTTCAAATGTGCATAGGATGCTTCAAATTAATTAAGTTATTATGGTACTGGCGGTCAGTAAGTGGGGTGTGAGAATGGCTGCCAAAAAGCGTGAAAAAACTTATTAAACCGGACAAGAGTGGGTTTCTGCCATACTTTCCTGCCCAACTGGATGTACAGCTGGTACATGATTTGACCACTTTCATGAATTTAGGAATCCTTTGGAAAGGGGCACTAGTAAAGTTAAATAACAAGTCTTTTGTGTCGAGCATTTGTACCTATTCATTTATAGAAAGAACAGTGTATGGAGTTTAGAGGTAGGTGGAAGAGGATTTTATGGTATATCTGTAACTCAGATCTGACGATGGAGCAGTCTCAACCTAAAGAGAGTTGTGTTGTCAACATCTACAGAGTGTTTTTGAGAAAATTGTTTAATCCACTTCTTATGAATTTGACAACCCACTTTTTGCCTTGTGTAGAAGCATCTGTAAACTTAAATCTTTGGTCTGTACTTCTGTAGGTGTAAAGGCTGAGAGAATCTCAGTTCAACATGGTATTTCTTTGTCGGGCATTATGAAAGAGGGTCGGGCATTATGAAAGAGGATCCGTTTTTTTAATTCCAAGCTTCACCACCTGGTAGAAGGATGAAAGAATGAATGAAAGACCACAAGGCTAAAGCATTCTATAAGACCACTGAGCCAAGCAGAGTCCTTAAGTAAAAAAGGCAAAATATTTGGCTTTTTGAAACTGTTTCTTTAAGTCTGCTCTTTGACAGGGAATATTAACTATTAAGTTGGCTGATCTACTCAGTCTTGTTTCCTCAAAAAGGGTACGTAAGTTGTATGTTTCTAGAATATCCACATGGCTGGAGTGGATGCCATTGTAGGCGCCATCATTGTATTCTGGGCATTCCATATTAATTTTTTAATGAATGGTTCATAAGGCACAACACTTGGTGAAGGTTTTGCAAATGGGGTTGCAAGCTTTGGGTTTCACTGTGGAGGAAACTCCGTAGTTAAGCGCGCTCAGGCTGGAATAGTACTGGGATGGGTGACCTCCCGGGAAGTCCCGGTGCTTCACCCCTGTGAGCATCACCTAGATCCAATGAGTGCTAAGTGTTCCATTTATTTTCATTAGAGATGGATTCATGTTGAATCACTACTCATGAAACATGGGTCATCGAGTTTGATTCAAAAATCACACAGTTAAATCTTGATATTCACATCACAATTTGACTAGCTGTGGAAGTCCCGGTGCTTCACCCCTGTGAGCATCACCTAGATCCAATGAGTGCTAAGTGTTCCATTTATTCTCATTAGAGATGGATTCATGTTGAATCACTACTCATGAAACATGGGTCATCGAGTTTGACTCAAAAATCACACAGTTAAATCCTGATATTCACATCACAATTTGACTAGCTGTGGAAATCATCTCCTAATTATCAATTTTTTTTTCTTCTCAACCTCACCCCTGTTTCAACATAAACACATTCTCTCTTCTCACTCTTCATTTGGGATCTCATCCATCTATTGGTTTCACTCCTCAATTGAGTTTGAACTTGATCAATATTACACTATTTAGTCCTATGTATGCTTTCTCTTCATGAGCTCTTGTTATATCTTTGTAGTTGTCCACATATTAAGAACATTAAGGTCATGCATTCAACCTTATGACTCACTGTCTTCTCGATGTTCTCCAATGATGACCTTTTTGAATGAAATTGTTGCAAGGCAAAAGCAAATGTTGTGTCCTACAATAATGCCCTACTTACTTTATCATGACAAGCTAAAGTATAATACTGTAATGAGATTGTAGGTCTCACGGATGGCATCATGGCTGGTCCTTAAACAGACAGATATGGCCAAAGATGATGGTATTTTCTGACTTCCAATCGAAAGAAAACTAAATTGGCTCTACATGCTTTTGATAAAAATATCCTTTGCTTTTTATTTAACAGTTTTTACTATACTTGATTTTTTCGCATTAACTCCGTCGTTTAAAATTTTGGTTCACTTTTACATAAAACTTTGATTTTAATTTTCTTTATTTATCAAGATCTCATCAAGCAATAGAGATAGTTGCCTGTAAATTCAGAAATGCAGAGGCTTCATTAAGAAATTATTCCTGTCATCTGGAGTCCATTAATATGAGAAGAAAGCTTTCTGAATCAACTCTGTAAATTCTGTCATCTGATTTTTGAAAGTATTCTGTGAATTCGGTCATCTGGCCAGTGAATTCGGTCATCTGGCCAATGAATTGGATCCTTAACAGAAAATGATTTTGCACGGTTGATTTCGAACATTTTGGTTCATAAAAAACTAATGTTATCCAAATGGTTGTTGGAGGATGGTCTGGTTGACATCAATTTGTGTCAATTGCGTTGGGGAGATGATAAAGCGAGTGTATCTGTAGAAAATAGAGACTGATCTTTGGGAATTTTCCCTTTTCGTGTGCGGAGATGTTGACTGTCGTTTTGTTTCTGGCGGACAGATCGATCACGACACTATATTAGTATGTTATCATTAATTTTTTTTTACAGGCAATTGGAAATGGCGCCAATTGCACAAATAAATACAGTGATATAGGAATTTGTAATTAAAGTTCTGTATGATAAAAAAGACCAAACAAGTTTATAATATCTAGGATATGGGCCGCTGGTTGCTCGGTACGACGCCTAGAGATCTCTCTAGCCATTTGTGCAATGGGGTATGTGAGAAAGGCTTGGAAGGTCAATCTCTATTCTTATTCTTCTCTATATATCCATTTCTATTTTTTTTGGTTTTCCTTTCTATTCCTTTCATTTCTATTTCCAGACCTCTTTCTCTCATTCTCTTTATATTTATCTCTTTTTCTTTTTTTACATCTTTTAGATCTCTCCCTCCCCATATTTCAACAATTATTCAATTCATTAAAAACAACTAAATAATAATGTTTTAATTCAAATATTAATATTATTAGTTCTCTCTTTTTTAACATATAAAATTTTAATATTTCATAATATTTGACTTTTTTAATTTATAAAATTATTTATTTTTCATTTGTTTGGTTAAAAAAATGAGGTCATTAAGAGGGGATTTAGTGGATCTTATGAAATTCTCCACTATGCTATAGTTTATCTGATTGCAAATTATTTAAAAAATAAGACAATATAGTAAAAAATGATTATATTTGCTATTTCAAGTATATAAATTATAATATTATAAAAATATTAGTGACTAATATAAATTATATATTTTATTTGAAATCTATTTGTTTATCATAAGGAGGGGGTCTTGGTCTTTGTTTTGCTATCTTGAATGGTCGTGTTCTTGCAACAAAATTATATTAGTGTTGGTGCATGAGTTAGAATCAACTTGGGTGTGAATTTTCACACAAGTATTTAAAGAGAGATGATCTTTTTGATTTTTCTCACTATCATTCAGGAAGGTAGGGGCTCTATAATTTGACACTCTAGGAACAAGGCCTTGGTTAAGAGTCACCTTTTTTTTTAAATTTATGATAAGGGCTTGAAAGATCCCTTTTTAAAAGATTCTTGGGATGGTAATCCCCCTCTTAGTTTCATGTATTTGCATGTGCAATCCATTTGTGATTATTTTACAACAATTAGGTGGGATAAGACCACTTAGAATATAGGTCTAGATGTTGGTTATAGACTTCTTAAAGCTGTTGGGAGGTTTAGAGAGGGATCATAATGTGCTTACTCAAACTTTTGCTTCTCAGGAGTGTAACTCTTGGTAGGATTGGATGTTCTAGCTTGGGGCAATGACCCTTTTCTATAGTGTACTTGGAGAATAGAGAATTGTTTGGTAGTTTTGAGGTGCCTTGTTGGGAATAGGTTTGAAATAAATACTCTTGGGCTTAAATATAATATTTTCATTTGGATGGTGGTTCAAAACTGATATCTTACCTAAGATGATCTCTGCAAGTTGCAAGTAGGGCTTTCGAGGTCCCTCAATGTGGGTCTTGTGTTGTAATGGCGAGTAGTCTATTTCTCATCTTTTCTTTAGCACTCCTTTGTCAAGGAGTCCTGACACTTTTGATGAGGTGTTTGGGGGTAGCCTACTAGCATGTCCCTTCTTTGTTTGAGTGTTGGGTTGATTGGGGCAAACCCCTTGCTAAAACCTCTTTTCCTTTGGTTATGTAATTTCTTGGATCTCCTTTTATTATTTAAAATATTTGGAAGGAGTGGAATCAAAGGATTTTTTTAGGATGATAGGAAGGTTGTTCAACACTAATGGAAAATTATTCATTCTTTTCATAAGCCTGTCTTGGCTAAGTGTGAATTAACTAGAGGTTTGGATCTCAATGATGTTATTTGCACTCGTCTCAAATTTCCACTTCAAGGGGGCACTCCAGTGTAATTTGGTTAGGTCAGAAGTAGTTGATGCAAACATCCTTTGTAAAAGATTGGTTAGTAGGGTTATTGGACACCTCCTCCTCATGGAATTTTTAAAAATTAACATTGATGGTTCTCTTACTTATCATCATCAATATGTTGTCACTAATGTCATTATCGTTGATGGTTGGATATTGGAAATATCTCTAGTTTATCTCTAGGTTTGACAATATATTACTAGTACACATTTTGTCCAAAACGTAATGCACCGATGGTTTGGTCCAACCTTATGTTGCGTGGTTTGAAATATACTTTTGAAATGCTTGACTTCTTTGACCACTTTTGGCTATGTGCTCACAAGTTTTTATCTTCAACTCAACCCAACATGAAAGAATATAACTTATGTTGTCCCAAACTAGTATTGAGGGGGATGGCAGGGGTGTGTGTGTGTGCATGAATCAATACAAACTTTCAAGCTAGTTAGCTGGACTATAGACTTAACTAATTTAAATACTAGTTGCTTAAGCAGTTATTTAATGACAAAAAAACACGATAGAACAATACAAACTCAAACAAGAAAACATACATCAATGACACATGGATTTTGGTTACGTCGGAGCTGCATTTCAACGGGCCATGGATGAAGCTTTCAAAGGATTGTTAAACAAGTGTATTGTAATCTATATGATGACCTTACAGTCTTTTCCAAAAAATAGAAGCAACAGTAATACATTATAGGTCAATTTTTAACCTTTTATTTTGACCAAGCCCTTAATTGGCTTGTTCAATACATTTAAAAAAAAAAGGTCTAAGCTGGTCGAAATTTCAACCAAATTGGGAAACCTTAATTTGGTCAAAATTTCAACCACTCGGTTCATAAACAAAAAAAGGAAAAAGGTAGCATTTAGTTTCACATTTTGGGGAGGTTTGGATTGGGTTTGCATGCGTGCGGGGAGCTATTTGAGGTTAGGGTGTTCGTATGTTATTGTAATCCTCTTCTTCTTTTAAGTTACAAGATCAATACATATTGATTGGTTTTTGGCTCTACCATAAGAACGATAAAGTTTTTAGAATGGGATATGCGTCTCTACTAATATTTATCGCATTGGACTTGGAACCAACCATGGCATTTAGGCATGGGTAGCACCTTGGAGACCTTATGTGGCTTTTGAGAGACCTTCCCTGTTTCCATCACCTTTGGAGCTCCGTGTCAGTTTTAGTGATCTTTGATAGACAAAACTATTACAATAGATATTCTTACTTGAATAAATGCAGAACAATATTGTTCTTCAAATGGTGAATATTCTTGAATTGTTGAGATGTAGAATATCTTCCAATGAATATTGTTGAGAACATGAACAGTTGAAGGAATATAGTGTAGAGAAGAATGCTGAGAATTTATCCTGCAAAATTAATCTGCAGATTGTTAGGATTGTAATGCCTTGTATTGATTATCTTACCTATCAATTTGCACTTATATTTATAAGTATGAAAGGTCATGGTCCTGCAGAGACATGATTCTATAGGGTCATTGCCTCTATGAAGGCATAACTAATCATAGTTTAGTTAAGGCAAACAACAATACAATGAATCATGTAATCGACAGTAAACACAAGACCCCCCATAATACATTCTATCACGTCGATCGATAGCAGAGACATTTCAATGTCTACCGATGATGTTCATATTACAATGTCTGCCATTATAATATCTGCTGATATATATATATATATATATATATATATATATATATATATATAAAAGCATAAGCCTGATGAACAGATTTCACATAACATAGTTTTCTTATCACTTCTACTGATGCTATACATCAACACTCCCTCTTAGCAAGGGAGAAGTAATACACCTTCAGAATAGAATATCTGAATACATTATCTGATCTTAACACTCTAAAAATAGTGACTAGTCAAATAATTAAAATCACCATGCTATGAACACTATCATAACATATATTATGATCTCTAATTGTCCGAAACAATATCTAGAGTAATCATAATGAATTCGTTATCTATGATATCTAATTATTTGCAACAATATCTAGAGATGCCCATGATAACAGGCCTATCATTTGCAAGATCGTCACCTTACAAATGATTACCTTCTGAATATATGTCCATGAAAGATCGTCACCTTTCATTACATATTTGATGCGACTAAACAACAATAGAACTCACATGAATTGAAAACTTAAATTCAATATTCAGTATTACAATTTAATCACACCAAGTTTTTATCTAAAGTATTTCAACATCACTTTAGCAAGAGGCTTAGTAAAGATATTTGCTATTTTCTCATTAGTACTGATGTACTCCAGTTGAATGATTCCTTAATCCACCATATCTCTAATGTAGTGGTAAGGAATTTCAGTATGTTTGGAATGATTGTGGAAAATTGGATTAGCTAAAAGCTTGATTTAATTTTGATTATCACAATGAATCACAGTGGGCTTCAAAGATCTTTTGAATAAATTTGCTAACAACTTCTTTAGCCATACCACTTCTCTAGCACCCAAGGAAGAGGCAATGTATTCTGCTTCGGTAGAACTTAAAGCAACTGAAGACTATTTTCTGCTGAACCAAGAAACCATTCTAGATCCTAGACTAAAACAACATCTAGAAGTACTCTTACGTTCAGTAGGACTGCCTGCTCAATCAGAACCAGAATACCCATGAAGCTTGATGTTGACTTGATCATATTTGATTCCCATGCCAACAGTACCCTTTAAGTATCTCAAAATGTATTTAGCTGCATGTAGATGTATCTTCTTTGGTGCACACATAAACTGACTCAAGGTGTTCATAGCATAACATATGTCAGGACGAGTATTCACCAAATACATTAAAGAGTGAGTGATATGCTTGTATTAAGTAGAATATATAGGTTCTAATTTGATCATATCATCCTTCAACTTGTGTAGATTGACTTCTCTAGGAGTAGAAGTTGGTTTACATTCCATCATTCCAAATTTTGTTAAAATATACACAGTATATTTTCCTTGATTCAGAAAAATGTAGTTATCCTGTTGCCAGACTTCCAATTAAAGAAAGTAGTGTAGAAGACCTAAATCTTTCATTTCAAACTCTGAGGTAAGTTCTTGTTTGCATTTCTTTATGAGACGTTCTTCACCAGTTATTTACAAACCATCAACATATAACACAAGAACAATCATATCATCACCATCTATTTTGAAGTATAAGTTAGGATCAACTTCATTTTTAGAATATCTTAACTTCATTAGATAGTTGTCTATCCTTTCATACCACGCTTTGAGAGCTTGTTTGAGACCATATAAAACTTTCTTTAATTTACAAACATGAGTTTTGCTGTCATGAGTGCTGAATCCTTCTGGATGCTCAATATAAAATTTTTCTTCAATTTTGCCATTTAGGAATACTGTTTTGACATCCATTTGATGAATCTTCCATCCTTTGGATGCTGCGATAGCCAAGATGGTTCTAATTGAAGTATATCGAGCAACTAGTGCAAATGTTTCTTCATAATTGATGCCTTCTTGCTGTGAGAAACCCTGTGCTACAAATATGGTTTTGTAATTTTCAATGCTGCCATCAGATGCATGCTTAATTTTAAACAACCATTTAGAAGAAATAACCGATTTGTTTTTAGGACAACATCTCATACATCATTTTTTAGTATGGAATTATATTCTTCAATCGTTGCTTCTTTCCAAGATTGACTTGATAGTGCTTCTTTAACATTTGAAGGTTCTGTTTTTATAAGTTCAGTTAATAATGTAACATAACATGGTTGATTTCTCATTCTTTTACTTTCTCGAATTAATTCATTAGGTTCAACCTAATTTTCTTCTGTAATTTTCCTAGCCCAAAGTGGCCTATTTTTATTGTTGACATTTTTATAGTCTTCATGATTAGATGTAGTGGTAGAGGATGGTTCAATTTCATTCTCCATCTCAATTTATGCTTGGTGATTTTCATCGACTTCAGGAATAGATTCAGTAATAGATTCATCATCGTTTCTAGAAATATTAAAGACGATATCTTGTTCAAATTTCACATCTCTACTAATCTCAATTATTCTTTGGCCTAGAATAAAGACCCTATAGCCTTTGGTTATTTCACTGTATCCAATGAGTATCCCCTTCTTTCCAAATGGTTCTAGTTTTGTTCTTTTCTCTTTAGGAATGTGGACATAAATAGGACATCCAAATATTCTTAGATGACTTAGATCTGGTTTAATGCTCGTAAATACTTCTTCAGAAGTGGTGTTCTCTAATACTGAGTGTGGACATCTGTTTTGAATATAGACTATAGTATTAGATGCTTCAGCCTAGAACAAAGTATGAAGGTTTTGATCATGCATCATTGCTCTAGCTGATTCAACAATCAATCTATTTTTATGTTCAACAACTCCATTCTATTGAGGATTATATGGTACAAAAAACTCCATCTTTATCCCAACAACAATGCAAAAGTTTTTAAAAATTTCAGAGATGTATTCACCTCCATTGTCTGACCTTAGAATTTTTATTTTCTGTCCTGATTGATTTTCAACTAGGGATTTGAATTCTTTGAATTTTGATAATACTTCAGCTGATTCTTTTTGTTTCAGAAAGTAGATCCAAGTTCTTCTAGGGTAATCATCAATAAAAATTACATAAAAGAGGCACCTGTTAAGAGAAGGTACAAACGTAGGACCACAAAGGTCAGTGTGAATCAATTCAAGAATGGATTTTGATTTGTGAACACTTTTAGGAAATGATTGCTTAGTGTTTTTGCCTAAAGTACATCCTTTGCAAATACTTGAGTGATCAATTTTGAGACTAGGTAAACCTTTTACAATTTTTCCTATAGATGATAATGCACGATAGTGAAGGTGACCTAGCCTCCTATGCCAAATTTCGGTTGAATTCGATGTTTCATGACTAAGAGCTAGTTTTTGATTATTACAAAGTTTATATAGACTTTCATCTCTAAGATGGAAATGGATTTCTTGATATTAGAGTTCTTTAGCCAAGATAGAATGTTGTCCTCTTGGAAAGTGATTCTGAATTCTTGATCAACAAGATCAGAAATAGAGACTAGGTTTCTTTTTATTCTAAGTACATATAAAATATTTTTGAGTTGAAGAGTGATTCTTGAATTTAGGTAAATTGAACAGGAACCAATGCCTTTGATAGGATGAGTAGAGTTATCTCCAATGATAACTTCTTCTGAGGAGTGTTATGAGAAAGTCTCAAATTTATCTCTAAAACCAATGATGTGCCGAGATGCTCCATTGTCTATGATCCAAGTGTTGTTGTTTGAGTTTAATTCAGTTGAAAGGGCTAAGTAAAAAGCATAGTTTTCTTTTTCTTCTTTCTCTACTTCCTCTCCTTTGATTTTTGCTAAGGCAACTTGAATTCTACTAAGGCAACATGAATTCTCTTCTTTTCAGGGCAGAAGTTATGAGAGTGACCAATTTTATCACATTTGAAACATCTAACTTTGGACCAATCACGTTTCTTATATGATTTGTCAGTTTCCCTTCTATTATGTTTGAATTTTCTTTTGTTGTTTGAATTTGCATGAAGTGCTTGAATGTCTCCCTCTTGATTTACACTTAGTCCTCTTGAGACTAATCTTGATTCTTCTTGGTGCATTTGTTTTTTAGTAAATCAAATTAGGAAGTTCAGGTTGAGAGCTTAATCTTCGAATAAATGTTTCCCAAGATAGAGGAAGACCTCTTAATGCTATCATGCTGAGTTCTTTGTCATCAACTTGATTTTCCATTGTTGCAAGTTGATCTTTTAATTCATAAATCCTTAGAGAGTAGGATGTAATAGATTCTCTATTTTTCAATTTTATATATAATAGATCTTGTTTTAGGGTTAATAATCTACTAGTATCTTTGATTTCAAATGTATCTCTGATAGTAGAGAACATCTCAAATGCAGTCTTCAGATTGGATATGGATGGAAGAATATGATCTTTTACAGAATCTATTATAATTTTCATTGCTTTTTTATTGTGTCTTTTCCATGTTACTTTCTTTGGATCATTTTCAGGCATGGATATGTTTGTTTCTATATACTCCTCTAGTTCCATTTCTTTTACTATTATCATGACTCGAATTTTTCATGATGAAAAATTTGATGCAACTTCAAGCTTATCTTCTAGCCTTACATGATTCACCATTTTGATTTAAGAATATAATTTAACTTATATAAATATGAGACTTTAGATTTTAATTCCAAGTAATAGATTTTCTTATCAGAATGGCTCTAATACCATGTTAGTTTTAGTGATCTCTAATAGACAAAACTATTACAGTAGATATGAATATCAATAGATATTATTACTTGAGTAACTATAGAACAATATTGTTCTTCAAATGGTGAATATTCTTGAATTGCTGAGATGTAGAATATCTTCAAATAAATATTGCTGATAACACAAACAGTTGAAGGAATATAGTGTAGAGAAGAATGCTGAGAATTTATCCTATAAAATTAATGTGCAAATCGCTGAGACTGTAATGTCTTGTATTGATTATCTTACCCATCGATTTGCACTTATATTTATAAGTGTGAAAGGTCATGGCCTCATAGAGACATGACTCTATGTGGCCTTTGGCCACGTAGGGTCATGCCTCTACGAAGGCGTAACTAATCATAGTTTAGTTAAGACAAACAACAAGGCAATGAATCATGTAATCGACAATAAACACAAGACCCTCGATAATACATTCTATCATGTCTGCTGCTAGCAGAGACATTTCAATGTTTGTCGATGTTCATATTACAATGTTTTCCATTATAATATCTATCAATAATTATGATAATCATATGTTATGTTAATTATACACACACACACACATACACACACATATGTATGTAAGCATAAGCCCGATGAATAGATTTCACATAACATAATTTTCTCTTTACTTCTATTGATGCTATACATCAATACTCTGTACCGTACAATGCGAGAGGAGGAGAAAGTGGAAGAAAATATGCATCCATCCATCTCATCGCTAAGTAGGACATTCAAGGATCTTATGTTTCCATGGCTGAGTTTGCCCGAGGATTCTTCGTGGATATGAGCCACACTTCTTGTTGCATCTGTTGCTATCTTCACCCTTATTACCCAATCCAATTGAACCCTTCCCGCACCACCTCTCCACCTTCAACCAATTCATACACACATTGCACATTCAAATCCCCAAAAACATACACATTCCACATCAATTCAAACCTATCTTCTATCAATTGTGGCAAATAACAAGTAAACATAGTTATGACATACATTGTTCTCACAATTCAACTGTATATGTATAACTTTTGGATCAAACTCCTTGACCCATGTTTTGTACACCCATCTCTCATCAAGAAAAGAAAAACCAAAATTTTTAACTTTAAAAATCAAAATTTTCACCATTCAGGTATCTGATGAAGGTATGCTAGGAAATCATGTATCAGAATTATAATGTGCGTAGCACACACACACACACTTTGTATTCTAATGCTCATATTGGTGCACGAAATGTAGTCACTTATTACGAAATATATTTAAAATAGGAAACCAAGATGTTTTTCATAATAACTTATTACATCAACAAATATCTAAAATCAACTTCACATTGTGTTGTAACTCTGGCATAGGTGTTTGATCATCGATAGCTTTCGTTTCAACATTCAAGTTTTCAAGATCGGTTAACACCCTCACTTGTAGACCTCTCATGTCAAACACTTTCTATACTGTATCAACACCAATGTTCTTTCTTCTAACCTAATATTTCTTGAGGTGCATTTTCTTGTAAAACATTAATTTTGTTGAACAATTCACTGAGAGGCGTAAATGCTATCACAAATACAATGCCTTTGAATTCCAGACAATGTCAGACCATGTTTAAATTTGATGGGCATTGATGTGCTATTTCCAATACTATGTTAAGGTTATGCTTGGCCCAAACTTTGATTTTTTGTGAAGTTTGTATCATTTTAACACTCGATCATGCTTGATTCCAAGATTTTCTAATATTAAGGGCATCATGATTATATGAAGAATCTATGTCAAGTGAGTAGTTATTGTTTTCATGACTCTTATAATTCTAATTGTGAAGCTTCTTAAATTGAGTTGTGTTTGAGACTCTTTCAATTGAAGAATAGTTGAATACTTAGAATTATATCATATTCGTAGTGATACTAGAAGTAGAGAGATGAATGAGAAGTATGGGAGACTATTTGCATTATGGGTACACACAAGAAATTATGTAAATATTATAATTTTTATGGTATCTTATTGCTTGGTTCTCATTTCAACAATGAAAGGATTGTGGCATACTATGCTTATTTTGTAGGGTTGTGCTTATGTTTGATATATACTATTGGATCTAGAATTCTTAAGATCATTTTGAGTTTTACCAAAGTTCTAAGGGCATTTCCTTAGTGTTAAAGTTCAATCTAGCGTTTCCTTCCTTTTCCTAAACCCAAGTTCATGAAGAGTCATCTTCTTTCAAAGGTTCTTCAGTGGTTTGAAATTAGGTCCCATAGCCACTAAACTTCCCATGTGCTCTATAAATTTCTAAGCCGTAAAACTTAGGATCAATATGCACCAAAATAAGCAACCCAAGTAGGACCTAGCTAAGAAAAGGTGGCACACAAGCATGCCCCCTCAAACAGGTCCACTTGCAAGGCCAATTAGCTCTTGAGTGACCAAAAGAGCTAACCACAAGTTATAATCAAGTTTGGCTAAAGAGAAGGAATGATAGGCATCCTCATGTGTTCTCATTAAATGCTTTAACACTCCATTAAGATACAATTATACCCCTGGACTTGAGCCTACAATGGTCTTTCCAACTACAAACTACTATGTACACTTCAAGTTCATAGAAACTTTGGATACTTAACAAATATATTTGAAACAAATTTAGAACCTTTCTTCATTGTCCCAGATTAAACCAAAATGAAGCATATTATTGAGCTAACAAGACTAAAAACCTCCAATTTTGTTCAGTAAGTTTTAGTTCAAGAAAGCTAAACTCAAATAATTTTAAAGTGTCATAAATGCATTAGAGGCCAACACAATCTAGTGATCTATGCTCTTAAATAATCTACGTTGTAGTCTGAATTCATAAACAATGATGAAATTACATAAACAGACTCAGGCATCACCAATTTTTAAAGAACCGATTTAGATAATTATGTATAAATACTGGTGCTTGTTCAAAGTACCTGACTTGGTATTTCCTAAAATTCAGAGCAACTACTACCACATATTAGCAATAAAATTATGTTACATGGATTGTAATAAGAATGACTTGGTGATTCAAAATTGAAAGAGACACTACAACATTGAATGTTTTGATTTTCCAAAGTGGATTCCAAACAAAAGCTCTCAAGATAAAGAAATCATAATTACAAGAAGCAATACTTCATTGCTGCCATTGGGTGAATTCCACAGGAGGAAAGATCTATTGTAGTGGCATCATGACCTACCTTTCTTAGGAGAGGGAGAATTTTGTACCAAAACCAAGCTCCACGACATCCTCCATGAACCAACACAAAGTGTGTTTCCCCTGCGACTGCCTTTGCCTCTGTCACTGATTCTCTTTAATGAATTGACTCTTTCACAAGAGTTGATTATAAGAAAAGGGAGAAAAAATACAATAGATATATGACATCATGCCATGTCATGTCAATAAAAGAAAAAGATGAAACACATCCATTTCACAAGTAAGTCAAAGAAATTAGAAAGTAAAGGTTATTTGCATCACAACTTGATTGAAAACAATGACCACTAACATGTGTCATCATTTTTGAAAAGAGAGACCATTAAAGGGAAATGGAACAAATACAATGGATATATTACAACATTTCATATGAATTGAAGAAAAAGTCTTGAATGATGAGATATATCTAGATCACATGATCAAGTAAATCAAGAAATCAAAGATCATTTGCATTAAAAATATTGAATACCAACATGACTTATTATGGATACATCATATCATCTCACATTTCTTCATATTGAACATAGAAATTACATTCAAAACTAACAACTTCAATGTTGTTTTAAATAACCATCTACTACCAACATGTGTCATCAATAGTTGATTATAAATGAAGATGAACACATATAATAGATATATCATACCATATGACATGAATTAAAGGAAAAATTCTTGAATGATGAAACATATCTATATGACATGATCAAGTGAATAAAAAAAGTCAAAGATTACTAATGTTACAATTTGATTCCAAAATCATCTTGGCATCTATATCAATTAAATTGAAAAGGAATTTTTAACTATAATTATCTATTTTCTTTTGAAGATCACAATAAAATTGATAAGGAATTATTCTAATATGAGATTTTCACGAACATAACCCCTCTTCAAAGATTCTGTTATAAACCAATATGTTGATGGCAACTTTAAATTCATCTTCATTGATTTTGACAATCCTTAAACTCTCTATAAGCCAAAACAATAGCTCTATATTATTAAGAACTTAAAGTACATGAAATTAGCTATTTAATAGCTATGGATACCCTTTCCAAATAACATGTTCATATATTCTTTCAATCTTTTTCTATTCCTTTTCACATATTTTGATATACTTTTTCATGATCTAGTGGTATAAATGCTGTTATTCAATATATATATATATATATATATAAAAGATTAAAGATTAAATTAAATTAAATTAAATTAGTTCTGATTAAAATGGTTATATAGAACAAACAGTTCTGTCCTCTTGTAAATACATGTCTCATCCACTTGCCTGAACAAAGTCCTTAAATGTCAAATGTGTATTTAACGAAATTAAGGCTCAACAAATTCAAACATAAGAGTGTCTTCTTTGTTCAGATTGATTGATTGTGAGAAGTCTTTAAGTCAACACAGTCTAACATTAAATGTCTTTTCAAGTTTGTTTAAAGAGATTTTGTCTTGTTACTTCACATGGGATTTGTTTATGATCAAATACTGTTGTGAGAGAGAATGTTTCAAGATAACAAATTTCTTCTGATTTGCCTTCTTGGGAATTTATGATATAGAGTTACACAACAGAGCTTCTTCCCAATCCAAAGTTCAAATATGGATTAAAGTGTTGATGCACTATCAATTCAAACTTCTACTCTTCCTTCTTCAAGATTCCTAATTCACTTCTTGGTTCCTACTTCCCTTCAAAGCACTATGAGTCTCAATATGCTGATCCAAGACTTAAGGTATCCTATACTATTTTTTAAAGGATTTTACACTTGTTTCAATCACCCAACTTTCCATCTAAAGGTTGACTACGTACATATCAGATTTGTGGCCTTTAGCCTACTTGTAGACTAAGTCTCTCCTAATGACTTCTCTCCAAACAAGGATGATATTGTGGTTTAAAGGCTTCTTAGGAAAGACTTGGAAAGTTCAAATAAAATTCTTACTTTTCCCCAAAAAACAATAATCAGGTTCACTCTAGCAATACAAGCAACTACAAACAACACTCTAACCTAGGTGATCAAATTAGGCTAGGGCTTGCTAGAATTGCCTCCATAGGGTGCATAAAATTGATCTATTCATTTTTTGACCTCCTAAAGACCAAGAATGAACTATTCCATCCAGAAAATCTAACCCACAATCTTCCTTTGATGATTACTTGCTCAAACAATGCATACTAAGGCAAAATACATAGTCATATTTAGCATAGGGCATCAAGTTTGAAGTGGCTAATGGGATTTTCCTATCTCGATTCTTTGAAGTCTCAAAATCTATCCTACCTACTTGCATTTTGCCAAAGGGAATCAATTTCCAATAGTGAAATTGCAAGTTATAGCCATTTCTTGGCTTCAAACCCTTGAAATGAGGGTTTCAAACCCACAGTCAGAAAATTTGCTATAACTACCTCCAAACTCAATAAAATTCAACCAAATAAATTGAAAATGAAAGGTAACATAGGAATCCAAATTTACATGTGCATCATCTATCCTTAACCAATTTGTACAGAGCCGTACAAAACAAATTTGCTTTGAAAAATAACTTTTTCCCTTCATAAAATGTTGATTCTTTTGCACAACACAATAAGTATGAAATAGAAACAATGAGTCTTAAATACCTTCATCCAATCAGTTAAAACCAAAATTTGATGGTTATGAACATTGGGAGGCCAAAAAGACATTTTTGACAACTTTTCCAAAATTGCATTTTTGCATATTTGCAATTTCTTGTCAAATATGACAACTTTTTGCATTTTTGATCCTAATGGACACCAATGAATCCAAAACCTTTAGGAATAGTAGGAAATTAATTTCTAAGGTGAAAAAACTTGTTTTCCATTATTGAACACCAAAACACAAAAACCAAGAAAACTCAACCTAGTGGACTAAGGACTCTCTTAGCTTGTAAAGTGACCACAGAGAACCTCGACCACACAAAATGGATGGTGTTACACATCAAATAATTATTACATCACAAACAATGAAAACCAAAAATCTTGAAGAAGGATAGGCCTAGGTGGTGTACACCAATTTAAGATAGTTGCAAAGAGAATTGAAACTATGCTCTTTTTTATACTTATTTAGGATAGTTGCAGAGAGCATTGTATGCAAACAACTTTTCATTGATTATAATATGGGTGAATTTGAGTGAGGTGATCAAATTTTTCTTTCAAAACTATATGTGAAGATATAAACATTATGTACATGTCCAATATTTTTGTAGATATACACATTAATTAGACCAAATTTTTCTTTTAAAACCATATGTGCAGATATAAACATTAAGTACAATATGTCCAATATTTTTGCAGATATACAGATTAGTTACACCAAATTTTTCTTTGAAAACCATATGTGTAGATATAAATAGTAAGTACAACATGTCCAATATTTTTGTAGACATACACATTAATTACGCTAAATTTTTCTTTCAAAATGTGATGTATTTTCATGTGAAGAAAGACTACACTTGACAATATGAACCCAAAACAAAATAATGAGATAATTGCTAGATTGTGGTCTTAGTTATAAAGAAAAGTCGACAAATGTAATTGTCCTTGCAAAAAGTATAAGGGCTTAAAGAATCAAAGAATGTGGATGTGGATTTCCAGTTGGAGGAACATGGAGGTGTGAATATCCAAGCTGAGGATAATGCTCCCATGGAAGAAGATGATAATGTGCTAGAGGATATGATTAAAAAAGATGGTATTGGCACAATTGATTAAGATAATGGTACTAGCGCATCTGATAGTAATGATTAAGATGGTCTTGATATACATATGCTTGAGAAGGCATACAAGCCCCTATACTAAGGCTCCCAAACAACTCTTCTCTCTTCTATAGTGTTGTTGGTGAACTTGAAGGTTACGAATGGTTTATCCAATGTAGCAATGTCACGTATGCTAAGGTATGCCATTTTTGTCATCTTCAATGTTAGCATACAATTACTATTCATTATATTAAAAATTCATATTTGTTTTTGTAGGCTGATAGGTGAGTTTTTGTTACCACCACCAAACATTCTACCTCGTTCATACTGAGAATTATCTACCATTATGAATCAAATTGGCATGAAGTATTGGATAATACATGCACATCCCAATGATCACATTCTATATCATAAACAACATGAATTTGTACCAGAATGCCCTGATTGTCATATTAGTAGATATCGGTCAAATCAAATAACAAAAAAAGGTGCCTCACAAGGTTCTTCAATACATTCCCATTATTCCGTGTCTTGAACGATTATTTAGGTGCACTAGCTTGGCACAATTTATGGATTACCATGCATGCAATAGAAGTCAAGATGACATTATGCAAATGCCTTTGGATGATTCTACATTGAAAGACATAGAAAAATATGGCCACACTCTAAAGAAGAACCTCGTAATCTCAAGCTTTCATTGGCAGCAGATGATGCCAATCTATTTGGAGATATGAGATCTGTTTACTTAGTGTGGCCTATTTCTATTGGTAAGATGACAATGGTAAATAGTCTAAATAGTAAAATTGTATTGGATTTTCACATTTAGTCTAAATAGTCTAAATAGTAAAATAATCTTCACTCATTTAGTAGTACCAAATGATACCAAATTACAAATGGAGCATGAGGTTTGCATATCCAATATGAGTTCATCTATTGGGTGTATAATGAGAACAAAATGACACAAAGTCAAACTTATGAAACATGTTATTTTTTACTCATGAGATCTAGAAGAGTGGTTGCCTTTCATCAGGCTCTAGTAGTGCTATTTCAAGAAATTTCAACTAAGTCTTTGTATGCACTGACCTAAAATGTTATCTATAAATGTAAGGAGTCATTTATAACCAAGGGAGGAAAAACAAAACCATTCTTGCAAGCCAAGGCTAAATGAAATAAATCAACAAGAATACATACAACATTTTCCTTGTAATAACAATCCTACCTTCTTGATGAGTAGCAAGTATTGTGAGAATAGAACGAGCCTAATCCACCATTCCAATGTTTTGGTCAACAAGAAATGCCATTAGAGAAGGGAAAACTCCAATCCGAACAATCCTAAGTTTGTTTCCTTGATAAATTGACAAATTGAAAGTGCAGTAGAAACATCTTTTTTCCTTCTTGGTGTTGCATCACATAATAGATCAACCAAAGGAGGGATGGCTCTAGAGGCTCCAATTATAATCTTGTTCTTGTCCACAATAGATAGGCTAAAAAGAGTTGCAACAACATTTTCTGTTTCTTCTATGCTACCATGCTTTAAGACTTCTATTACATAACTAATGGCTCCTTCTTGAACAATCAATCATTTTTTACTACTATGAATAGATAAATTTAGAAGGATAGTCACTACATGCTCCCAAATCTTTGCATCACTTGATGACAAAAAATTCACTACATGTTTAGTAGTTTCACCCATGTCACTACATGTTCAGTAGTTTCACCCATATGACTACCTCTTTCTTTCTTGAGATTTTTCAGTGCTCTTGACTCTGTTGCTAGATCAAGAATAGTAGATAGCTAAAGTATGTCTGCTAGCCTTTATAGAAAAACAAAATTTTCATTTCTACTATCCTTATGTGAAAGGGAAATTATAATATCTATGCAAATTTCAATATCTTATGTATCATCTCTCCTCTAGGATCTCTTTAATTGGAGGTGCATTAGCTTAACCAATTCTTTAACTTCATTAGAAACTTTTAGTAAATTACCAGGCAAGCTATCTAGAGCTTAATTCAGTTCCTCAGTTAGTTGTTCAAACGTTCTTGTGATTACCTTGCTCTCGAAGACTAGATAGAGTTTTCTGCCATTAGGAAAGAGTTGAAGCAAAGCTTTAGTAGATTGTTGGGCCTTTTCCAAGGAATAAATACGTGGAAGAGAATCCTAAGGTAGAGATCTAGAGGGTGGATACCTCAAATAGACTCCCAAATATAATCTAAATAAACAAATGAAAGTGTTGAGTTAAACTTGATTTTATAGAATTTAATTTATAGGCTGACTGCTACACTTAAGACCTCCACCATTGTCAAGGGCTCAATGGTGCACATAAGAAAAAATATGGTATATAGTAGGAAACCATAGTCAAAAGGAAAGAAAATGAAAAAAATAACTATCTTCATCTTCTAAAACAACAAGAAAAGCTCTACCTCATCAATCATAATATACATTCCTCAAGCATTTAGATAATGATATTGTAACACAATTTTGAAATGCTTATAATTACTTCTTTCACAGTAATGTGTAACAACAAAAAATATGTCCAGAATGTGACTGCAAAAACACACACATTTGGACTACAACTAATTTCCTCGAACCTTCTCTAGTCTAATACTTCACAGTTACACATTACCATTTTACTACCGCTAGATGCATTCTAGTTTAATAAGTGAAGAAAGATAGATAAAGAAGAAGCATTAAGCCACAAACACATGCATCCATCATGAATTTCATGAATGTAAAGATATAGAGTACTAACTTTACAACTCCCTTCAATGGAGAAATTAATGGTACTTTGTGATTTTTTGATTTCCTACCTTTTCAAATAAATTTTCAATATCATCTATCATTCTTTGGATCAATTCTTAACAGGATTACTTGAATGCATGCATGTAGGTATCATTAAAGTGTTTTCTTCTAGGGGCATTTTGCATTGAAGTGCACAAAATATAATAAAAAATATTTTGAGGGATTTAGAGGAAGTTAGAACTGAGAATTTATTTTTTATCCTACACCAAGAAGATAAAATGGATTCTTAATGAGATTTTCATATCTACTTTTGTATAAGCCTGTATAGCATATTTGGTAACAAATCTGCAACTAGCCCTCTTATTGCATTCAACTTACATCCTAAAATATTTCCTTGGATATACTCATCTTGCATCTCCATCTCTATGGATTTATGGCCTTTTTAAGTAGCTTCCTTGCATACTTATTAGTTTTATGTATCAAAAAACTTGTCAAAGTATTCGCTTCTTGTGTGTTTTTCCCATTTGAGAGAACAATGACTTATAATCATTTGAAGTTCAATCATAACCATTTAAACAATAGAGTACTATGTAACTAAGATGAAACTAAAGACACATACCAGATTCAAGGCCATGACAATATTCATATGTAGGTGTTCCCAAGTTGAAATATTATCTCCTGTCCATGTTGCATATGTCTTTGAATGCCTATGTATCCAATTTTTGTTAAAAAAAAGGTTCATCGATTGGGACTTTCTAGTAGCATTCCTTCAAATGTGGACCTTTCCATTAATGTGCCATATACCTACCATAACCAACCAAAAATAAATAAAATATGAAGGAACCTTCTTAAGACCTTTCCAACAAAATATTAGAATGGTTTATACAAGAGTACTTTGCATCAACATTACACATTGCATTGTGGTAGTGAGAATGCTTCTGCTGTCCACCCAATTCTTTATCCCCTCCATGAATGCTGCTTTTAGGCATGGTTTTTTTCACAGTCTGTATAGCATCACACCTTCCAAAGTAATTAACTCTAACTATTATTCTCATTTTTTGCTGTCTTATAAGTTAATGACCTAAAATTGTAAAAATAATCATAGGTACTACAACCAAAACTAAATATACTTCATGACTCTCTATCTAGTTTACCTTGAAAACAACAAGCTCATTCATATCATTCCATATATTGTCAACAACATTTGAAACAAAACTACTAACTAATTTTGACCACCACTTTGGAGTTGTGGCTTGGGTAAAATCAGGGAAAACACATGGCCCAGGCTAAACTTCCCTTGTCAATAATATCCAATGTATCAAGTTATCAAATTTTAAATATTTAAAGATACATATAACATGTCACATTTTTAACCATTGCTTACATAAATACTGTTGGAATTATAAGTGGGAAAGGAGTTAACTTTTGTTGTTTGGGGGGGGGGGGGGGGGGGGAGGAATCAAGAGTTTGGACCCATAAAACTTTCACCATTCATACATTACATGCATTAATATACTGAAATAACATATAAAGCATATGCATCAATCATGTAAACATGTAATCAAACACACACACTTAACACTAGATATGATCACACATAAACCCTCAAAATGAGAAGGTAAAATTAGGGTGGGGATGACACTCACAAATCTTCACTACTATAACAATAAAGTGTATCCAATTAAGGTTACAATGGTTTGACCATGAATCATGGTTTGCCCTATTAAAGGCTTACAAAGATTGTTAAGTCCCACCTTGTTAGAGGATTTCAACACCCTGTTAGATGTGTGCCTGATTGGAGGACTTCAACTTACAATTAAGTAAGCACCCTATTAAAGGATTTCATACAGCCTGTTAGGACTACTCTGTTAAGAGATTTAACTGAACTGACTTGTCAAAATGTCTCAACATAGATCTTGCAGTTGGCACTTGCTTGCCTGATAATAGATCAGCTCTATCCAATCTCTGATTGATCCTTCACAATCTTATGTATCATTGCTATATCCTTCTCTATCCTCTGTTCTTCACTTTAACTGACTCTACAATTCACTCTTATTGCTAAGTCACCTTGAATGCTATGCAAACTATCTTTTTTTTAATTCCAATTTGATCAATCACCCATCCATACTGTAAAGAGTTTTGGGTTTTGTCCTCCTTAAGAAGACTTAGGTGGCTTAAGTTTAGGTACAAATCTATGACTTAGATTCATCCATTTTTCTGCTTAAACCTTCCCATTTTCTAATTGGCTGCATGTAATTGCATAGGGAATCCACATATAGATTCATCCTTATCTTCAAAATATCGAGATCTATCCTTAGGTAGACTTGAAAATGGTTTACACATTTGTTTGTGCCACTACAAAAAAAAAACTAAACTGTCACTCGACATATGAAGTCCTTGATGCTCGACATACATTGTATTTTTGCTTCTAACTCGACACCTGAACTGCTTGACATCCACTATTTACTCGACACTTGAATCAATTGGCATGGTCTATTTGCTTGACACTTGAGTGACTCGACACATGAGTGACCTGGTACTCATTGTAACTCGACATGGTCTAATATTTATATGTTGTGCTCGACATGTATTACTAGTTCAAGATGAACTAAGTAAATGTCTTAAGTGTGTTGACACTCACTTGTCAAAACCAATCTGAGATCAACAAATGGCTACCTACATATGGATTACCATCTGCATGTAGAACCCATACATTATTTAAGCATCCACTGTCATAGAGAAAATATCCTTTCTCATTTTTATACCAAGATCAATCATCTAAAAACCTTTAAAACCTTCCACATGATGTAGGTTGCTTGCTAGAGTTTGGGGATCAGGAAACCACTCCTAGAAATTTAAAGCAAAGTGCACTTTTTAATTATAAATGCCCAATTACTTTTAAGGAAAATAGTTTAAAAAAATCTTACAACCATAAATGCGTAACTTAAACATACATTAACTAGAAATGATTTGTTGACAAAAATCAAATTAAAAGGTGAAATTTTATGGTAAGGATATATCTAAAAGCTGTAAGATATGTTCTACCTTCTTATAAAACTATTATTACATTAAAGATGACATTCAATGGCAAATACTATTTTGGTAAAAGATCTAGTAAAGATTCAGAAGCTTCTCCTACACAGACTTGGAGTTATTGGCATGGACATGTAGGGGTAAAGCATGAAATTGGGAACATGGGCAACACCATGGAACATGTGTAGGTGTTGCACTCAGGTATGTTTCCTTTGTTTGAGGATCAACAATACTATGAAGTATTCTTGGATGGTGTAGGCATGCAAATTCTTAGGAAAATGGGCTTCTAAGAAGATTGATTAGGTAATATGGACAATACTATGACAATATTGTGGATATTGTAATAATAATATATTTCTTGGAATCAAGCATGACTGGTACTATGAAGCATTTGGGTGTTTTAGGCACATAGTTTCCAATAATTACATAGCACGCAGAGCATTGTGACATTTCTAATGGGTGTTGCAAAACATATATGTTCCTTGGGTTAAGCATGAACAACACCATGAAGCAATTTTGGATGTTGCAAGTGTTGTTAATTGTATTCATTAAGAAAGGTCATCATTGTGAACATATTCTTTGGATTTGTAAACATCCATGTTTTTATTCTATGGAAATATAGACATTGTATAATGAATCATATCTCCCTGGTTGTAACTATGAGGAGAGAAAATAATATGACCACTTGTATGGGCAAGGGAGGATTTGTGTATAAAAAATGACCATAAGAACAATCCAGTGCATAAGAATGACATACTTCATTACTGTATTGTGGACAATATTTTGTCAAAACTATACTATGTCCCTACTTGTAGGATGAGGAGTCACTTTTAAAATTATTGTAAGCATTGTAAAATTGTATGACCTTCATTATATGTAGATGCAAAAAGAAGGGATAACTTATAACTTCCACAAGCATTGTAAACCTTCATTGATAAGAAATATAATCCATGCAAAAAAGGCTGGTGTAACATGGAAATAATTGTAGAAGTAGTATATGTGGAACAAGGGATTGAAGAAGCAGCCACCACCAAATTTTTCATCACAACAATAGAAAATTGGGTTTGAATACTTAAGTAAAAGCATCAATACATTCTACCTCAAGGCACTATTTGTGTTAAGCATCATTTTGGATGTGAGGGATTTTAATTTCAATCAACAAGTAGGATGGGGCATGACCAACATCTACACTAGGACAACATTTGTGTTCAGCGTCACTTTGCAGATATAAAGGGATTTTGTCAAATATTACACATATAACATTATTTATTTCAATGGATAAAGGTGTCAAACTAGTTTTGGAGTAGGTGTTATCTCAATCTCACCTAAAGGAGAACTAGTTTCTTGTTCCTTTTGTCTTGATTTTTATGAACATATGTGGGTGTGAGGGAGCTAATCATCAATAGGATAAGATTAACTCAAATGCCTAATGCACATGATGTGCTTTGACATCCATACCTAATATATTTGGTAAGTTTTGATCTATGGTACTCATGGTGTATGTAGCAATTGAGATTGTGGTATAGGTGGGCCAATATGGTACAACCCCAACATATATTTTCTCCCTCTCCATGTTCTAGATGTATGGAATGAGACACCCTGATAGATGGGAACCTCATCCATCTATAGCCACCTGTAGTGCCACTATGGTCATCAAAATTTACCACATTACGCCATCCTTAATCAAGAAACCACAAGTAGAGATGTCCTTTATCATCCACTAACCTACCATAACCTTATATATGCATGACTGATAGAATATGTTAACTATCAAGAGTTTATCTATTATAACTTGTTCCCCATGTATGAGAATATATAGGATCTGATAGGTATTTACTAATTTCATGGCCAACTCCCAACATCTCCCAATTATGAGATGGAATAACATCATACTAGAATCTCATCTCTCTATAAGTGCCATCAATATAAGTTTGAAATCTCATCTCAAGGTGGTGGTACACCCACTAAAGACATGAAGATAAATATCTAAACTAATCACCGATCAGGCTATTATTGGTGATTACTTTGGATATTTATCTTCAGGTAATTTTTTTAACAAATCATGTTGGTCAAAATTTTGACCAATGTTGATTGGCATTGGTCAAAATTTTGACCAAACTTTAGTCAAACTTTTGTTCAAAGCATCGACTAGGATATCATCATGGGTTTGGCATCTTGGTCAATTGAGGGATCATCATTGGTCAAACTTTTAACCAAGCTTTGGTCAAACATCAACCTAGATGACATTGTGGGTTTGGTACCCTGGACGATTGAGGGAGCCATTTAGACCAAGTTTGGTTGAAAGTTTGATTGACGTTCTCCCAAACAAGGGAGGTCACTTTTGACCAAATTATATGTCAAAATTTTGATGTTGACAAGGATTGGTCAAAGTTTTGATGAGGAAAATAGCAATAAATTTTTTTCTAGATCATTCAACCAACACAAGTAGAAAATTTAACCAATTTTTGTCAAAAAATGAGGCCAATTCTACTAGTGCAACCATATAACATATTTGAAGTAGGTAGTCAACTGATGTAGGAAATTTGGTATCTCCCTCAACCCCAAGAAGTGTTCATTTGGGGTTACAAAAGGGAAAATTTTGGGACACACCATCTCTGAAGAAGGAATTTCCATTGACCTAGAGCAAGTGGAAGTGATACTAAAGTTGTTTCCACCTAATAGCCGCAAAGAATTGAAATATTTCTTTAAGAAGATCAACTTTATTTGGAAATTCATCAATGGTTTTGCCGAGATAGTGCACCCTCTCAATGAAATGCTAAAAAAGGGAGTGAAGATTGAATGGACCCTTGAGGAATAAATCTTTTGAAGACATCAAGGTAGCCATTTCCACAGCTGCAGTGCTTGTGAGCTTCAATTACCAATTACCATTCGAGGTCTACTCCTTCGCATCAAAATACTCATGTGCAAATATTCTCACACAAAATAAGTATGGTGAAGATGAGAGACCAATTTATTTTATGAGCTATCCTTTGAAAAATGCTGAGTTGAACTACCCTAATCTAGAAAAGTAGTCATTTGCTCTTGTGAAAGAAATCAAGAAATTTTGCCACTATATACTATGAAATAAGGTGTACACCTTTGTACCTGATCCTATGGTCAAATAATAATTAATGTAGAACAAGATGGGAAATATAAGAGGGAAGTGGATGACTATCTTACAATAATTCAACTTGGAAATTCAACTCATGAAAATTGTAAGAGGACAAGGCATAACCAAGATGATGACCGACAATGAAGAACAAGGCATAGTTTCCTATGTATACATGAGTGAGGAATTCATATTAGACATCTAGTACCAAGACATCATGTATTAATTATTTCAAAATCGATGTCCCCAAGGGATGAACAACTCAATGCAAGGCTTTGAAGATGAAATGCGAGTCCTACATGCTAAAAGACAGAAAACTCTAGATACAAAACTATGAAGGAATATGTTGAAGTGCTTAAACCGTGAGGAAGCCAAAGGAGTGTTGGAGAAATACCATGAAAAAATAACGCTAGGCATGGGTTACAAGAGTCTACAACTCATTAGATCATGAGATTAGGCTACTATTGGCCTACCCTCTTTAAGGACACCCACAAACGTCTTCATTTCTATCATGTTTTTCAAGCCAATGCCAATAGAGAGAGGAACCCAACTACGCCTTTGCAAATGGTATTTGAGGTACATCCTTTTTCCAAGTGGGGGATGGATTTTATCAAGCCCATAAACCCATATTCTATTGGTCATACATTCATATTGACAACCATTGATTATTGCATGAGGTGGACAAGAGCAAAGATATTTTAGAATTGCACGGCACTGGTGGTTAACAAATTTCTTGAAAAACATATCTTTACCAGGTTTGGGATGCCCTATTTCTAGTATGTGATAATGGATCCTCCTTTGCATCAATTTTTATTACCCAATGAGCAATGGATAATCATGTATTAATTAAAGTCTCATCTAACTACTATCTAGAAGGTATGTAGTTGCTGATTCCATAAGCAAAAACCTGGTAACTATCATAAAATGCCTACTCACAGAGAACCCAAGGTATGTTAGCATGAATTTTGATGGTATTATTTTTAGGAGTATCCTAAGCATTTCTAGAGAAGTTGAAGAGATTGACATGCTACATTCATGACTATGTTTATCATTGATGTCAACATAGTATTATTACTGGGAAGACTGGCAGACAAAGAACGAGATCATATGAATTGTGTGTTGAAGATCAGGTCAAGCACAATTGAGGACATGTTCTACATTGTGTCTTAATGAAGTAGAAAAGTGTGTGTGTAGAGAGGCAAAGACATGTAAGAGTTGTTCAAGAATTATAGAGGACAATGTACAAACATAGTACTTGAGTAGTAGTTTCTATTGGGGTAAATAAGTATTTACTATTTACACTTTATTTAAGTTTACTTAGGTTAATACATTATTTTATTATATTGCATTGTTTTATTATTTATTTGGTGAGACACTTAGGAGTTTGTGCACTCTTACGAGTTGTCATGTTGATAACATTGGAGTAAGCAACTCTAATTCAACACATGGTGTCTACAACATTGGAGTTTGCATAATTTACTGAGTTGTCATGTAGACAACATAATTATTTGCACTCCTAATTTAGCACATGGTGTCTACAACATTATTTTGCATGCTACACCTTTGTAGGCTTATCCTCTCATCATTGCACTAACTCCTATGCTTAATGGAGGATAATCCATATCTGGTGGACATGTACCTAGTTGTATGACTTATCATGTTGCTGATTTCTAGGCATTCTAGATGCATCTCAAAGGCCTTTATATACAGACACTCCTAGTGTACTTACAATGAGTATTGAATGAATATATCATTATTTTGATCATACTCTTTTTGGTCTACTATTGTGCTTGTGCTTGAGTTCCTTGGTCTTGGGTGAATTTTTCCCTAAGAAAAATTATTACATGGTATCAAAGCTCAAGGAGATTCTCTTCACATATCCATTTGAGACCATTGTTGCTTCAACACCTTGACCTGAATCTAAAGAATCTACATAAATTGAGAGAGTCCAGAGCCAGAACGGACCTTGCCATTGTGTCCAAAATGTCGATTTGGTGAAAATCGACTATAAATTTGCCTATTCTAGGGCAAAGTCAATTTTGAAGCAATTTTTTTTTGCAAATCGGCACTTGAAGGCCCTAATTTGCAACTTGGGTATGGTCATTTAATCAATCTATTAATTTATTGTTCAGATTTGAATTTTAATAGTTTCTGCAATTTTTTCAAATTTCCTTGCTTCACGTGTACATCATGACCCACAACATCCTGTGATGTGAATCCTGCAGTGACCTGCACATGGTAAGTAGAGCATCCTCCATGTAGCACTTGCGTTCTAGCCCAGTCAGCAGACAACTGTCATGCCACACCATCAATCTACATGGACATTGTACATCCAATCAGTGCTGATCCATATGTCACCTCAGTCTAGACACGTTGGATTTGTCTGTACCGATCGTACAATTTTGTACCACCAGCTCATCTATTGATGTCATTATTATGTCATGTTGACGTCATCTAGGGCAAAAAATTACTGACATCATCAAATTCACTAGCCTAAATTTGACGGCCATTAGACTATCATCCAGTGGCAAAATAGAACTGTTGCAACAAACGTATGACCATCAAATTTAACCCCATCTTTTGCTGATCCAACCCCTCTCTAGATTGATTTTTGATTTTGCAGTCTAACTTTGGGAGGCCATATCTCAGTCATGCAGACTCCAAATTACGTGCAATTTTTTTGATTTTGGCTAAAATTTCCTAAACTTTTTAGCAGTGTAGTTCTTTTCTAGTTTTGGTGCATAGATTTGTTAGAAATTGCATCTTTTGGTGGCTATACCTATCCAATCCTTCATTTTGCAACTTCAAATGCTCTGTACGGGTTCATCTGGACAAAAAAATAGGTTCCATTTTTTTGAAAGTACATTATTTTTTGTCTACTTTCTAGATCTATAATCAGATTATAGGATTGTGTGGACAAACGTGTCACTTTTAGAATTAGGTCCTTTTCTACATTGTAATACTTCGATATATCTTCATAATTGTTGTATATCTGAGATACATTGTAATGTTCCAGTTTTGAACTCCATAAGGAGGTTGTAAAAAAGAAAAATAAGAAGTCCACTAAGGCCAAAATTGGCAAGTGGCCATTGTAATTGCACTAGATATAAAGTGCCAAAAGCATATTTTTTGGGGGGGTTTCTTGATTGAGTGAAAAGGGGGGGTGTTCTTGGTGTTGTGTTCCTCTTTTTCTGTAGTTTTCTTTCATTTTTTGCATGATGGGAAATTTTAAATTTCCAAAATTAACTCCACATAACTATGCTACATAGTCCATTAAAAAGTGGTGTCATTTAATGCATAAAGGAGTTTCTCAATATGTAGACAGTACCCTTCCTAAACCAATAGGTGATCAAGTATCTGCTAGTGAAATCACTGATTGGAAAATAATGGATAGGAAAACCCTAGGTTATATTTGTTTGGGAGTTGAAGACAAGATCATATATCAGATTTAGAAGTCTTGTACATCCAAGGAAGCTTGGGATACCCTCCAAAACCTATATGGTAAAGTGTTAGAGGAAGATGTTTTCAAAATTGAAGATGAGCTTGTCTCCTTAGATCCAAAGACATTTGATTCCATATAGGATTTTATCATAAAGGTGAATGAATTAAGAACAAAACTAGATGATTGTGAGAGTTCTATTAAAGATGACAGGTTAATTTATCTCATTCATAATAAACTGCCATCTGAGTACTCCACATTTTTTTCTACTTATAACACATCAAAGACTACATTCGGGTCTGCCTATCAGAAAATCCCTTTTGATCATTTTGTTGAACCATTGGATAAAGAAGAAAAGAAGTTAAAATCAATGGCGATTCTCAATTCACCTAAGTCTAAGGCATTGGTGGCCAATAATGAGGGTTCTCAAAATTCAGCTAGACAATCTTCAAATAAAGGAAAGGGCAAGAATAAGAAATGGAAGAATAAAAAATCAGAGGATGTAGAAAAGACAACAACACAATCAAATCAAACAAGAAGGGGGACAATAATAAGGAAAAGAAAAAGTGTGCCTATTGCAAGAAATTGGGTCATGAAGAACATGAGTATTATCATAAAAATATTGATGAGTTGATGACTATCATGAAGAAACATAATGTTCCACTACCCAATGCTTATAAGGAGAAAGGATCTTCTTTAGATTCAAAGGGAAAAGGGCAAGCACTCATGGAAAATTCAAGTTCTTCAATGGAATGGATTTTTGACTCAGGTGCCTCATATCATATGGGTTCTTCAAAAGGAGATTTTTCTTCATTGAAGTAGTCAAAGGTACCACACATCTTTGTGGGAGATGATACAAAAATGGAAGTTGAAGGAAGAGGAAATGTGGAGATGGAAAATGGAGAGTTCAAAGATGTTCTCTAAGTTCCAAACCTAAGTTCTAATCCCCTCTCAATTTACCAAATCACTTACCTTGGAGATGGTCATAAAGTTGAGTTCCTTCCTAACTCAGTAAAGGTGCGTAGTATAAAAGATGATTCATTAGTTGCAATGGGGAAAGTTAATCATGACAAAAGGTTTTATTCTTTCTCCCACTTTGTGCCCAAGTCTCCTTCACAAGCCTTGTTAACTCAATCCAATTCACACATCAAATTATGGCATAAGCGGTTTGGTCATCATGCCTTCCACTAGCTTCAACAATTTTGCTCAAACAATATGGTCAAAGGTCTACCTACAATCAAATTTTCCCACGGTGAATGTTCAACAGGTTCAGTGGATATGCATCTAGAGGAGAAGTTACATAAAGGGAAGTCTTCAAGAGAAATAATTGTTCTTCAGTTGGTTCACATCGTACTAGCAGGTCCTTTTGCAATGACATCAGTCAACCTAGGTCGCTACATACTTACTTTCATTGATAAATTTTTACACTACACTTGGGTCTACTTTCTTCATCACAAGAATGAAGTGTTGGACAAGTTTCTAGCCTTCAAGACTCATGTTGAACAGAAATCAATGAAAGCCATCAAAGTTCTTAGAATGGACAATGAAAGTAGATATTTGAACAAAAGACTTAAAGACTTTTGCAAACTTGAGGGTATTGATCTTCAAAATCCAACAACATTCAGTCTGCACAAGATAAATATTGCAAAATTGAGGATCTGAACTCTTAAGTCTATGGCAAGTTGCATGATACAAGCCAAGTCTCTAGATCCATCATTTGAAGTCGAAGCAATCAACAATACCAATCACATACTTAACAGGTCTCCTCATCCTGCCTTAGATGGAAAGACTCCCTTTGAGACATGGTGTGGTAGAAAACCAATTGTGACACACTTTAGAGTCTTTAGTTGTTCAACATGGGCAAACATTTCTTCCAAGGGATGTAAGGTACTGCCACATCGGCCTTGTACTTTCATTAGATATGAAGACATTGTTAAGGCATACAAACCTATGGATCTTGAGACGCATGAGATCTTTGTGGAGAAGGATGTACATTTTGAGGAAAGTTCACTCAGCTTATCCTCTAATCCTCTTCCCACATCATACATTATGGAAACTGATAGTGACACCAGTGATAGTGCTTCAATAGATTCAGACATGTGGGGTTCTATCGATAGTTGCAGGAGAGGTCACGACATTGGTATAGTCCACATGCATACATTGACATAGTGATAGGTCTAGTACAATAGGGTACACCTTGTCTTCTAGCTCTAGCATTAGCGAATGATTTCTTGACAAACATTTTCGGTTTGTTTGTGGAGTCACATACAATGGATTTGGGGGACATTGTTGATGATATACATCTTCTCTTTGATGGAGAAGATCCTTCTTCAGTTATTGTGAGGGCTCACTCTAACCCTCATGTCCATTCTCTACATGATCGATCTTCACAGATTGATGTGCTTGTGGATACTTATGTACAACAGTTGCAAGAGATCTCTTTATCATTTAAGGAGATAATACATTCTTTTGGATAGGTTCTACATTCATCCTTAACAGGGACAGTTGAACATATTTTAGGGATATCATTAATTATCAAGATTTTTTCCACACACATCAAAAACATCTCCCTTGTACCTTTGCCACTGTTTCTTCCAAAGGGGAGGAACACTATTCAACATTCCTAGATCAACTTCTACATCAGAGAAACTATCACTGATAGACACTCTTCATTTTGGGCGGGGGGGGGGGGGGGGGGGATTATCTTGTCTCTCTTCTTCTTCTCTCTTATGGGGGGGACCTTTTTCTCTTTTGGGATTGTGTTCCTCTCACATTTCTCTATTATATATACTTGATGTATGTTGTAATGGGGGGGTCTTGATTACTCCATCCATCCATGCATCTAGTTTTTTCATCTCTCTTTTTGGGGGAGGGTTTTTCCCATAAGGTTTTCCCTCTTTCTCTACTTTATGAGAGATTTCATTTCATTATGTACATGGGTACCTAACATGGCCTAGTAGCTGGGACCCATTATGCATTTCATTCTAGCTTTTGTAAGCTTAAGTGCATTATCCTAAGTTGCACTTAAGGCGGGGTGTTGGTGTAAATAAGTATTTACTATTTGCACTTTACTTAAGTTTACTTAGGTTAATGCATTATTTTATTATTTATTTGATGAGACACTTATGAGTTTGCGCACTCTTATGAGTTGTCATGTTGACAACATTGGAGTAAGCAACTCTAATTAAGCACACGGTGTCTACAACAATGGAGTTTTCATAATTTATTGAGTTGTCATGTAGACAACACAATTATTTGCACTCCTAATTTAGCACATGGTGTCTACAACATTATTTTGCATGCTACACCTTTGTAGGCTTATCCTCTCATCATCGCACTAACTCTTGTGCTTAATTAAGGATAACCCATATCTGGTGGACATCTGCCTAGTTGTATGACTTATCATGTTGCTGATTTCTAGACATTCTAGATATCTCTCGGAGGCCTTTATATATAGCAACTCCTAGTGTACTTACAATGAATATTGAATGAATATATCATCATTCTGATCATACTCTTTTTGGTCTACTGTTGTGCTTGTGCTTGAGTTCCTTATTCTTGGGTGAATTCTACCCTAAGGCAAATTCTTACAGTTTCTAATGTTTGGATTGTATCTCTTAACATGGATAGAATCATGAAGAGAAAAATTAGACAGTGACAATAGACAACCTAATTATGACATCAATAAGTGTACAAGGTTCGAGGTTGGACGTGTAAAAAGTTTTAAAGACTATGACCTAAAAATGTTTTGTAATGGAGAAAAGATGTAATAAATTTTAATATCTTAATGAGGACCTATTATAATTAATTAGGAAAGCCTCAAGGAAAACTCAAGGAATTATTTTGAAGATGTGGTGTAAAGGAAGGTTATTTTCCTCGTGATGAAGTGTAATGAATTGTAGCAATTGTATGGATGTGAAGTACTTGGTAAATGCGAGTAAGTGATCCAAGAGATTATTGGATGTGAAGTTGGCAATCTGGTATCGAGATCTAAAAGAGGTTTGGTCTAGTCAAGAGGACAAAGGAATTCAAGATATTCCATTTCTATTATTCTCAAGGAATAATATAGAGACTAGTTGGATAGTGAGTTTGGTAGTCATGCCCCTAAAGCTGTTTGGATAGTGGGTCCTTCTACCTTCTACAACTCCTAATAGGGTTGGAATCTTCTAACATGGACTGATATGTATAGAATGTATCGTTAGATCCTAACATAGTCCGTCCTCTTACAAGGAACTTTTATACTAGTACAACATTTTGTGGGTACTATCTGCACCAAGGTTTTCTCTCTGATCAAGGGTTTCCCTAGTTAACATATATGGTGTTATTGTGTATGTGTATCTTCTTATGGTTGCTGGTTATATTGTTCACATGGTTAAGGATTAATAAGGTTAATACATGTTTTAATAGTTGGATAACTGATTCACACCTCCCCTCTCAGTTATCTTGGTGGACTTTACTTTTTAACAATTGGTATTAGAGCACCAAGTCCTTGAAGGAAAAGCTTAATAATTAAGGAGATCAATGACATGTCACTTGAAAAAAGAAATTTCTTTATTCAATGGAGTTAACTATGATAGTTGGAAAGGGAAGATGAAGACTCATTTTCTATGTATGGGTCTAGTGTATTGGCTAATGACAAAGAATGGAAAGAAGATTGTAGAAGAAGGAAAATATGAGGATTGCAGTGAAGCTGAAAGAGATATGTTTATGTGCAATATTCTTTCTAGAGAAGCATTTTTGTTAGCTCTTCTTGATAAAGAATACAACTAGGTAAAATCCTTAGAGATATCTCATGAAATTTGGAAAGCTTTAGAATCTACTTTTGAAGGTGATAAGCATGTTAAAAGAATTAGATTACATAACTAGATATGTTTGTTTCAAGATGCTAAGATGATGGAAGATGAATCTGTAAGAAGTTATATAAGTAGAATATCAAAAACTGTTGTAGGAATTAAGCCTTGAAATGGATCCAAAAATTAAGATGATATTATTTGGAAAATATTAAAAACTTTGACACCACTATTCAAGCAGACAACATAGATGATTGGGCTAGTGATATCCTAGACTGAGAAGTTCACTAGAGAGACTCTACTTGGAAGATTGAAAGCAATAGAAGTGAACTTGAAGCAATCTAAAGATTTTCCTAGAGTGGAAACAAATTTTAGTGCATTAAGTGTTCACCCTTCCTTGTCAAGAAGTGCAAGCACTAGTGGAGACTATGCTAGTAGCAACATATCTATATATGAGGAAGACAAAAGAACTAAAGAATTTCTTGTAAAGAGAGAACCAGACGATAAGAGAATCTTTAATTGTTGGACTTGCAATGAATTTGGTCATTATTCTTCTAAGTGTCCTAAAAGAGAGAAAAAGTATAAAAATAATTTCAAGTATAGAAGGCCTAGAGATTGTTTGTATGAAAATGAAAATGCTAAGTCTGAAGAAAGAGTTTAGAGTGAAATTAATCACAATTTAGGATTTGTAGCTATAAAAGAAGAAAATCTTGAAAAAGAAGTCAGAGAAGAGAAGGACCTAGTTTTGCAAGTTGAAAAGAAAGCTAATTGGATAATAGACAGTGGTTTCTCACATTAGATGAATGGTGACATGAATTATTTTTTAAAGTTTAATAGTCATGATGGAGGAATTGTTAGAGTTGGTGACAATGCATCTTGTCATATCAAGGGAATATGATCTATTTCTCTTGATGGAAAGGCTAAAATTGATGACATTTACTTTATTAATGGATTAAAGCATAACCTACCGAGTGTTAGACAATTGGTTGATATGGGAGATCAGTTATAATTCACAGAGAAGACATGCATTATCAAGGATAAATAAGGTAAGTTGATTGACATCGGTACAAGATCCAGAGGTAATGTTGTTCAATTGAACGCTATAGAGATGACATGTTTGGTACAAAAAGTGGATAAAAATTGGTTATGGATAGAATATTTTTTCATATAAAATTTGATAATATTATGAAAGCTAGTAGTACATTTGTTGTCAAAGATTTACCTAAAATTATAGAGCCTGATAATGTTGTGTGCAAAGAATGTGTTATGGCTAAGCAAAAGAAAGGTTCCTCTCCTAGCAAGAAGTTCACTACACAGTGAAATTGGAGATTGTTCACACAGATTTGAGGTGTCCTACTATAACAAGATGATTTTATGGTGAAAGGTACTTCATAATTTTTTTTGATGATTTCATTAGGGATGATGTGGGTAGAATTTCTTAAAGAAAAATATGAGGCATTTGGAAAGTTTATGTTGTTTAAGAATAGATTTAAGAATGAATCTAGAGTAAAGATAAAATGTTTGAGATCAGATAGAGGTGACGAGTTTACCTCGAATGAGTTTAACACTTTTTGTGAAGTTAATGACATCAAGAGACAATTATCAACACCTAAGACCCCTAAAAAAAATGGGATTGCTGAAAGAAGAAAAAGGTTTGTAACATAAGCAACAAGAGCCATGATGTATCAAATAAATTTTGGAGAGAAGCAGTCAACACGCTAGTATACACAATGAATATAGTGCAGACTAGAAAAGGTACAAACAAGACTCCCTATGAATTATGGTTTGGACATGCATCCTCAGTGAAGTATTTTATTTTTGTTGGAAGTAAGTGTTACATAAAGAGAGATGATGATATTGGTAAGTTTGATGCAAGAAGTGATGAATGTATGTTCCTTAGGTATTCATTGAAAATAAAATATTATAGATGTGTTAATCAAATAACTAAGACTATTGTTGAGTGCACAAATGTACAAGTGGATGAGAAGTTTGGAATTAAAGAAAGAATGCTGGATTATTATTTTGATGAAGAAGAAGCTAATCCTTAACCTGTTATAGAAAATATCAAAATTTTCATTAAGAGTAATAATGATTTACATAATGATGTTCAAGTTATTGAACATAGAGAAGAACCAATATCTAAACCTAGAGAAGAAGAGTTGAAATAGTAACGCCTACAACAAACAAGAATTTGACAAAGAATCACCCTGTTAATTAGATTATTGAGAGCAAAGAAAAAGGAGTTATGGAAAGAAATCAAGTACATGAAGAATTGTGTTTGATTTCTTAGGTTAAACCAAAGAGTACATATGAGGCATGAAAGACTGATCATTGGACTCAAGTAATGAAGGAAGAACTAGACTAGATCGTGAAGAATGAGACGAGAATTGCTTCCTACACCTAAAGACAAGAATGTTATAGGAACTAAATGGGTTTTCAAAAATGAAATGAATGAATGAGGTGAGGCTATAAGAAATAAAGCAAGATTGATATGCAAATGATATTCATAGCAAGAAGGTATAGACTATGAAGAGACATTTGCCCCTATTGCCAAAATTGAAGCAGTAAGAATGTTCTTGGCTTCTGTAGCAAGTAAAAAGTTCAAAGTGCATCAGATGGATGTAAAGTCAACATTTCTGAATGGAAAGCTTGAAGAAGAAGTCTACATTGAGCAGCTTGAAGGATTTCCTCTAACAAAAGAAAATGACATGGTATGTAGATTGAAGAAAGCATTGTATGGTAGGAAAAAAAAACCCAAACCCTAGTTTGCAAGATTGAACAAGTATTTGGCAAAGTTGGGATTTGTTAAAGGCACACCATCTAGTAATTTGTATTTGAAAGAAATTGAGAATGGATTGTTGATTATTGTGAGATTTGTGGATGCCATAATATTTGGAGAAAATGATGAAGCAAGTGACAATTTTTTTAATGAAATGAAAATTGAATATGAGATGAGTATGATTGGTGAGATGAAATATTTCTTAGGTCTACAGATTATGTAGAACATTGCTGATATCTTTGTATCATAGACTAAGTATTTGGAAGACTTCTTTAAAATATTTGGCTTGGAAATTTGTAATCCTGTTGGTACACCTATAATAACTGGTCATAAGTTATCTACAAAAGATGAGACACCTATAGTTGAGAAAAAGAAGTATAAATTCATGATTGGAGGTTTACAATATCTGACTCACAATAGACTAGATATAGAAAATGCAATTGCCATAGTAGCAAGATTTCAAGAAGATTATAGAGAAGCACATTATGCAACAATAAAGAGAATATTCAAATATTTAAAGGGTACACCTAATTTTGGCTTATGGTATGAAAAATCTAATGAATTTACTTTGTGTGCATATACTGATGTGGATTGGGAAAGTAGTATGGATGAAAGAAATGGTACAAGTGATGGAGCATTTCTCTTTAGAGGAAGATTGGTTTCTTGGCTAAGAAAGAAATAAGACTATATCTCACAGAGTACAACAAAAGAAAAGTATGTAGTAGCAACAAGCAGTTATAATGAGATCATGTGGATGAAGTAGATGTTGAAGGATATTGTCATGTGTTTTCAAAACTTGTTATCATACATTGTGATAACACAAGCACATGCAATAAGTATGTCTAAGAATCCTATGTTGCATTCTAAGACTAATCATAAGTATCATGTTTTGAGAGAAAAAGTTGCAAAGAAATAAATCAGATTGGAATATGTTAGTACAAAAGATAAGATTGAAGATATCATTAGGAAGCCTTTTCCTAAGGATACATTTGAGTATTTGTGAGGTATGCTTGGGGTTATGCCCTTGTCTACTTCTAAGTAGATGATGAAAAAATTGTATCAATCCAGTGGTATAAAGCTCTATTTTTTGTTTGGACTAAATGTTGATGCTTCTTGTATAAGGGGAGTATCTATGATGAGAAGATTCATTAAGGACTCTTGATAGTTGGTATAGAATAGTGCACTTTGGGCACTTGATCTAGTTGAAAACTTTGAAAAGATGTTTGACATAATAAAGCCTTTTTTGTTGATGTCAATGGGGGAGAAGTGTAGATGAAAAAAAACTTCTAATTATATGTGGGAGATGTATATATGAGAGATAATACATGAATAGATTGATATGAATGAGGATAGATATTGGGATATATCAATGGGGGAGAAATGTGAACAACTTATGCCGATCCTAAGAATGTGGAGCATAGGTAGAGAAGTGTTCTTGTGAGTTTTAGATTTGATTGATGAAGATGATTTGAAAAGAAGAGAACATCAATAGTACCAGTAGAGCTGGATTTGGTATTCTTGGAGCTTAGATGATTTTCATATATGTTTTCCTCAACACCAAAGAGGGAGATTGTTAGCATGAATGCTAATGGTATTCATTTGGGGGAGTATCTTAAGCATTTCTAGAGCAGTTGAGGAGACTAACATGTTTCATTCATGATTATGTTTGTCATTGATGTCGACATAGTATTATTTCTTTGAAGATTGACAGAGTAGTAGAGAGAGAGAGTGTATTTGTAGAGAATGTGTGTTGAAGTTTAGGTCAAGCACCATTGAGGATATGTTCTACATTGTGTTTTAATGAAGTGGACAAGTGCACATGTAGAGAGGTGAAGACATGTAAGAGTTATTCAATAATTATAGAGGATAATATATAGATAGAGTACTTGAGTAGTGGTTTCTAATGTTTGAATTGTGTCTCATAATAGGGATAGAATCATGATGAGCGAAGTTAGATAGTGACAATAGACACCCTAATGATGATGTTAGCAAGTGTGCAAGGTTTGAAGTCACATGTGTGAAAATTTGTAAAGACTTTGAGTTGACATTATTTTGTAATGTCAAAAAGATGTAATGAATTGTAATATCTTAATGAGGTACTAGTATAATTAGTTGGGAAAGCCTCAAGTTCAATGCAAGGAATTATTTTGAGGATGTGATATAAAGGAAGGCTATTTTCCTTGCAATGAAGTGTGTAATGAATTATAGAAATTGTGTGAGATGTGAAGTACTTGGTAAATTCAAGTAAGTAAGCCAAGGGATTATTGGATGTGAAGTTGGCGATCTAGTATTGAGATCTAAAAGAGGTTTGGTCCAGTCAAGAGGACAAAGGAATTCAAGATATTCCATTTCAATTATTCTCAATGAATAATATAGAGACTAGTTGGATAGTAAATTTGGTGGTCATGCTATTGGAATTCTTTAGAATAACTAAGAGAGGGGGTGAATTAGTTATCCAAGGTCCAAATGTACAATTAAAACTATTCAAAACTTAGTGAACCCATATTCAGAAAACATTTTCATCATGCATGCATCCATTAGATCATACAAACACTTAAACTTGTAGGTTACTGTCAAATAAACTTTGTAGAAATGTAAGCATGAAACATAACAAATTCAATAACACATTTGACACAATGATTTAACATGGAAACTCAATTTGGAAAAAACCACTAGTAACATGCTACTCATTCTCACTCTTCTGAAGTGATGCCATGTGAAAGGCCAACCCTATTAAAGGTTATAATGCACATTGTTAAATGTGATCTGGTTAAAGGATTTCAATCACCCTGTTAAGAGTGAGCCTTGTTAGAGGACTTTTGATCATTCACTTGGAATATCACCCGATTAAAGGATTTACAAATGACTATTAGGTCAACCTTGATCCAAAGGATTTACCCTAGACTGGTACAATAATTAGAAAGTAACAAAAAAGCTTGATTTGATAACAACTTACAACACACTTACAGATTACAGATCTCTATTTTAGTCCACCATTCTACTTCACTTTCACACACTTTAGCTCTGGCAGCTCGATCACCCTTCAAGCATCCATACCCTTAAGCCTTCTTTCTTTGCTTGCCAATGTAGTCTCTTCTCTTAGGTCACTGAATGAAGCAATACCCTGGACTCCTTGTTTTCCTTAGGTTCTCAGATATGACAACATTTACTTCTAACAAACCATCTCTATATATAGGAAATTAAGATCTTTTTCCATTCAACCTCTATCATCCATTTTAGGGTTAGGTTGGATTAGGTAGGATTCAATGAATCTACCCATAATTTCATTTTATTCCCTTCTAGAAACTTCTCCTTCAACCCTCTTTGAATTCACCTCAAAATGGTTCACTTCTATGCCACTAGCTCATCAACCTTATCTTCCACATAGTTTACACAATCCAAAAAATTAAACTTGTTGGCTCAAATTCATTGATTCACGATCTTTCTCATAATTCTAACACTCAACATTAACTTGCTTCTGATGCTCAACACATATTGTGCTACTTGACATCCACTATCAAAACACTCGGCACGAACTAAAGTTTACTAGGGCTTGGCATCAACTAAACTTTACTTGGCTTACACTATATCACTTGACTTACACTGAAATTCACTTTTCTCAGCTCCAAATGATTTTCTTCTCAGCTTACACTAAATTTTCTTGACACCTACTCTGCAGATTGTTAAGCTTGGTAGACATACTTCATTTAACTTGTTCTTCTAAACTTAATTAGTGTATCCATTCTTTAAAACCTTAAGTAGATTATCAATGCACTATAATATCACTATCTTAATTGATCCATGTACTCCTTTTCCATATCATAACTCAACCTTTCCTCTAGGTGCTATTGTTACCTCATTTGATCAAATCCTCTTATCAACCAAACAAATGATAGTACTCAAATCATCTAAGCAATTTGTCTTACCAAAAAGTAGCGGGTTTGATGTCAGTGACAAAATAATGATTGAAACACATTATCATACTTGTATCAATCTATTTTCAACAATCTCCCTCCTTCACATTGATGGAAAACCAAACTTAATTAGTATAACCAACAAAATACTAAAATGAAAATAATTCTTTGTATTGAAATCTCTCCCTCTATCAACAACTTTCATCTTCTGAATAGGTTACAAAATTTTGTTCTGATCAATAGACAATCAATCGACTCATCCTTATGACTCTCTCTAGATCACTTCTTATATCTCCTTTGACGTTAACTCCCTCTTACTAGGTGTTCCATGTTTCTTCTATATTTTCTTTCATCTCCCTCTTTGAAAGCAATATTCTCCTCAATAGGATTTCTCCCTCTTTGACACTAATACCAAAGACTTGTCATCTTAATATATAGATATGAACATCTTTAGTTTCTCCCTCTGTCACCTAGCTTGTAACTAATTTCTAGTTCCAACTCTTTGATTACTATAAGTAGCTCCTAAAGTAAGATCCACTGCATCAATGTGTAACATATGTCAATAAACTTTTTTGATGTAGGACACTTCTCATGCTTCTTAGATAGCCTTTGATAGGGGTATTTCCCATACTTTACCTCTTAGATACTCATGAGCATCCTTAGGTAATGCTTTTGTGAAGATATTAGCTATTCACTCTTTTGTTTTAACATATTCCATCTTCACCTCTTTATCTTGAACTAACTTTGTCAAGTAATGATACTTGATTTCAATTTGCTTAGCCTTTGTATGCATTACATGATTCTTTGATATATTTATAGCACTTGTATTATCACAATAAAGTATCACATGTACAGTGATTTCCTCCTTCATACCTTTGAGTAGCTATTTGATCTATACAATGTTTATACAATTTACTGTAGTAACAACATATTCAACTTCAACAGTAGATTCAGATATACAATTTCATTTCTTACTAGTCCATATAACCATCCTTTTGCCTAAGAAAAATGATCCTCGACTAGTTCTCTTTCTGTCATCAATATCTCTAGCCCAATCAACACCAATGTAGGCTCTCAATTAAAATTTCTCATTCTTCTTGTCATATAGATCATAGTCTTATGTTCCTTTCAGATATCTCATTATTCTCTTAACAACCATCAAATGATTCTCCTTAGGATTAGCAAAGAATCTTACAACAATTTGAACAAATAATGTAATATTAGGTCTGTTGTGTACTAGACATTGTAATTTTCCAATCATAGACCTGTACTATGTTTGATTCTCCTTAGCTAAATCATCATTCTTTGATAATTTATGGCATGTCACCATAGGTGTGCTTATTGGCTTGGAACCTTCCAATCCAAAAGTTTTTAGTATCTCCTTTACATATTTTGACTGAGTGATGTACATACCATATTTCATCTGATTTACTTGGAAACCCACAAAGAACTTGATCTCTCCAAACATAGATATTTCAAATTATTTGTTCATTTTCTTTGCAAAAGTTTTACATAAAGTATCTTGACCTCCAACTATGATATCATTAACAAAATTTTTAGATAGTAAAATACCTTTTCCTTTCTCTATCTTCAAGTACAGATTGCTATTATCACGAGTTCTCTGAAATCCAACCTTCACAAGATAATTATGAAGCCTTTCATACCATGCTCTTGGTGCTTACTTCAAACCATATAAAGCTTTGTGTAGTCTACATACCATTATTTTGTTGTTAGCATCAACATATCCTTATGGTTGTTCTATATAAACTTCTTCCTCCAATATACCATTTAGAAATGTAGACTTAACAACCATTTGATAAAATTTGAAACCTTTGTATGCAAAGTAAGAAAGTAGAATTCTTACTCCTTCCAATCTTGCAATAGGAGTGATTATTTCTCCGTAGTCTATCCCTTCTTCTTGTGCATATCCTTTACAAACTAATCTTGCCTTGTTCCTTGTGACTTCACTATTTTCATCTAACTTGTTTCTATACACCCACTTGGTGCCTATCACATTTTTTTCTTTTGGTCTAGGAACTAGAGTCCATGTCTTATTTTTCTCAATTTGTTCAATCTCTTATTTCTTGGCTTTAATCTAGTCCACATCTTATAAGGCATCTTTTAGCTAAGAAAACATGTATAATTTATCAACTTGTTCCTTGTCATTGGTTCTGCATCTTTATCCCTAATGATTTGTGCAGTAGGGTGATGTCTCTTGGCATACTTTGATAATCTTGGTTCTGCTCTGTTTTCCTCATTTGGTCTCTCAACTTCTAAATCACAATGTACATCTATCTCAGGGAGTTCAACATCTCTTTCATGTACACTAATCTCATAATCAAAATGTGCTTCAACTTCATCTTGTAACTCAGCACCTAAATGTATCTTGGTTTCTGAATGCAATTCGACATTCATAGTATGTGACTCGATAGTCACTAAAACTTTCTATTGATTTGCAACTTGATTGACATATTCATCAATAGGCATACCTTCATAAAAGTATACAAATGATTTTTATTCTTCTGGTTCCTTCATAGGTTTAGCCTCATGTACTTCTATACATTTATCAAATTTTACATTTGCACTTTCCACAATTTTGTTAGTGTTAGTATTTAAACACTTATAATCTTTACTTATTGTGGAATAGCCAAATAATATACCTTCTTCACTTTTTGCATCTAATTTACCATTCTTGAAATCTTTGAGAATATAAAACTTGCTTCCAAATACCTTAAAATATTTTACATTGGGTGAGTATTCATACCATCAGTCAAAAGGTGTTGAATGAGTACCGTTCTTGACTTGCGCATGGTTCAAGGTATAGACAAGTGTACTTAAAACTTCTCTCTAGTATTTCAAAGCAACATTTTTCTCCAACATGAGTGTCCTAGCACAATCCATTACAAATTTGTTTCTCCTTTCAACAATTCCATTTTGTGGAGGGGTCCTAGGAGCAAATGTCTGTCTTTTCATTCCTTTGTCATTACAAAACATCTCAAAATAATTTGATGTGAATTCTCCTCCTTTGTTAGATCTCAAACATTTCAGACTTTTACCTATTTCCTTCTTAACTCTTTCTCATTACCACTTAAACATTTGGAAAGCATCAAATTTCTATTTCAAAAACATAACTATCATCATTCTAGAATAATAATCAACAAATAACATAATGTATTTATCTCCTTTGTAGCTTTGCACATCAATTGGTCCACACAAGTTAGTATGAACAATCTCTAATATTCTTTCGGAGGTATGAGTCTTACTCTTAAAACTTGACTTTGTCATTTTGCCTAATTGACATTGTTTGCAAATTATGTTGTTAGGTTTCTTCAATTTAGACAAACCTTTGACTCTTCTCATTTTACTGATACTAACCAAGTTATCAAAATTAACATGACATAACCTCTTGTGCCATAACCACATATCATCAAATTTTACAACTAAACAAGTAACATACTCTATACCAAGGTAGAATAGATTACCTCTAATTTGATCATCTTTTCCAATTAGTTTTCCATCAGTATCATATATCTTATTAATCTTATTCTCAAACTAAATCTTATAACCTGAATTATTCAGTTGTGACACACTCAACAAATTATAGTTAAGTCCTTCAACAGAATAATAATTGTCAAATAAAATATTTTCTGAGTTTGATAGAACCTTTTCTTTTTATCAGACAAGGTGCATCATTACCAAACATTACACTATTTCCATCATAATAATTCAAGTTAATGAACTTACTTTTATTTCTAGTCATGTGATGTGAACACCCACTGTCAATGATCCATCTGTCATTCTTGTTTACACAAGACACTAGTGTAGTTACCTCATCCTCATCAAATTCATCATTTATTGCAACATACATCACTTCATCATCATGATCGTTAGATCCATCTTTAGTTTCCTCTTCAGCAATGTAGAAAGACTTATTGCCTTTATCTTTGTAGTATTTGTTGTCTTTATCTCTTCTACTTTTGTATTTGTCTCCATCTTTGTAATTATTCTTCCTAGGACATTTAGCAACAATATGACCAACCTCATTGCAATTGAAACACATGAGAGGTAACTTACCTTTGAACTTGCCTTTACCTCTATGAAATCTCCTTATTAGTAGTGCTTCAAGTTGTTCTACATCCTCCTCATATGTATCACTATCATTGGACACATATTTACGTTTTTCTTCTTCTTCTCATTAGGTTCCTTCAATGATAGATTGGATTTGAAAGAAGATTCAACATTGTCAGGTTTGAAATTATCAAAATTAGATAGTTCAAAATTAGTGAGCCTACCTACTAGACCTTCAAGTGTCATATTAGAACCTAGTATAAATCTTAGTTCTTGTATTGCAGAAACTCTCATAGCATAAATGAGTAGAAGTGTTCTCAAAACTTTTCTTAGTACAATCTCATCATCTATCATAATAGTAGATCCCCTTATTGCATTAACAACATCCTTTATCCTGGAGCAATAACAAGAAATATTCTCACCTTCTTGTATTCTCATATCATCGAACTTACCTCCAAGACTTTTAGATTTGGCTCTCAAAACATTTGCATCACCCCCATAGATGGTGTGTAGAGAATCCCACATTTTCTTTGCAGTGTTACAACCCTTGATATCATCATTAGCGACATAACTTAGGGCAAAGGAAATCTCTAACATTGCCTAGCTGTGTTCTTTCTTCTTTTTTAGATCTTCAACAATTAGGGCTTCAACAAGATCAACATGCTTATTAGCAATGGTATATTATGCATGATCCCCAAGACCTCCTAGGTGTAGCTTCATTAGAATTTTCCATGTAGGAAATTTATCTCTATTAATCTTATGTACCTCTCTTCTTGACATCTTGATCTTTTTGCTTCTATTACCTTCAAACTAGTCCTCTTAAGAAGATGGCTCTGATTCCAATTGTTGGAATTCTTTAGAATAACTGAGAAGGGGGGTGAATCAATTATCCAAGGTTCATATGTAAAATTAAAACTTTTCATAATTTAGTGAACCTATATCCATAAAAAATTTTCATCATGTATGCATCCATTAGATCATAGAATCACTTAAACTTGTAGGTTACTGCCAAATCAACTTTGTAGAAATGTAAGCAGGAAACATAAAAAATTAAATAACACATTTGACACAATGATTTAATGTGGAAACCCAGTTTGGGAAAAACCACCAGCAACATGGTACTCATTCTCACTCTTCTGAAGTGATGCCTTATGAAATGCCAACCCTATTAGAGGTTATAATGCACACTATTAAATGTGACCTGGTTAAAATATTTCAATCACCTTGTTAGGAGTGAGCCTTATAAAGTAACAGTAAGGCTTGATCTATAACAACTTACAACACACTTGCAAATTATAGATCTCTATTTCAGTCCTCCATTCTGCTTGACTTTCACACACTTAATCTTTGATAGCTCGATCACCCTTCAAGCATCCATACCCTTAAGTCTTCTTGTTTTTCCTTCTAATGCAGTCTCTTCTCTTAGGTTACTGAATGAAGCAATACCCCAGACTCCTTATCTTCCTTAGGTTTCGCATATGGAAACCTTTTCTTTTGAGTAGCCATCTCTATATATAGAAAATTAAGATCTTTTTCTGATCAACCTCCATCATCCATTATAAGGTTAGGTTGGATTAGGTAGGATTCAATGAATCTACCCATCATTTCATTTTATTCCCTTCTAGAAACTTCTCCTTCAATCCTCTTTAAAATTGCCTCAAAATGGTTCATCTTGAATTCAGTGCCACCAGCTCATCAAGCTTATCTTCTACATGGTTCACACAATGCAAGAAATCAAACTTATCAGCTCAAATTCATCGAATTTATGATCTTTCTCATAATTTTGACACTTGACATTAACTTGCTTCTGATGCTCAACACATATTGCATTGCTTGGCATCCACTATCAAAACAATCAGCACAAACTAAAGTTTACTGGTGCTCAACATCAACTAAAATTTACTTGGCTTACACTTTATCACTCAGATTACACTGAAATTGACTTTTCTTGGCTCCAACTAATTTTCTGCTTGGCTTACACTAAATTTTCTTGGCGCTTACTATGAAAATTTTTATGCTTGGCAAACATACTTTGTTTAACTTGTTCTTCTAAACTTAATCTATGTATCCATTCTTTTCAACCTTAAGTAGATTACCAATGCACTATAATATCACTGTCTTAACTAATCCTTTTACTCCTTTTTCATATCATAACTCAATATTTCCTCTAGATGCTATTGTTACCTCATTCAATCAAATCCTCTTCATCAATCAAACAAATAATAGTACTCAAATAATCTAAGCAATTTGTCTTACCAAAAAGTAGTAGGTTTGACATCAGTGAAAAAATAATGATTGAAACACATTATCATACTTGTATCAATCTATTTTCAACAATGACCCTGAAACTATTTGGATAGTGGGTCCTTCTGCATTCTACAACTCCTAACAAGGTTTGCACAACTTCTAAAAGGGTTGGAGTCTCCTAACAGGGATTTAAAGTCTCCTAACAGAGACTGATATTTACTGAATGAATTTCATTGGATCCTAATAGAGTCCATCCTTTAACAAGGAAACTTTATATTAGTACATCATTTTGTGGGTACCATCCCCACCAATATTTTCCCTCTTATCAAAGGTTTCCGTAGTTAACATAGCTAGTGTTATTGTATATGTGTATCTTCTTATGGTTTCTAGTTATATTGTTCACATGGTTAAGGATTAATAAGGTTAATTTTTTTTTTAATAGTTGGATAACTAATTCACCCCCCTTCCAATTATCTTGGTGGACTTTACTTTCTAACAAGGTATTGGCACACACAATTGAAATATGCCTTATGGACTGACATAGTTAGGGTCAATAAATCATTAGGAATGTCCCCCTATATGTTGGTCTATGGTCAAGAACCTATTTTTCCTCTAAATATCAAGATTCCCATTCTAAAATTCATGAGAAGATATGTTGAGAATGCTGATAGGGTCCAAATCACATTGACAATTTTTTTGGAATTTGACGAGAAAAGAATAACACCAGAACATATTTCAAAACACTAGGTTGTTGTCAAGCACTGGTTTGATAAAAAGGCCATAGTAAAAGACTTCAAAATCTTTGACCTCTTCCTCATATGGGATAAGGTAAATGAGAGATCAGGAAGTCACACAAAGTTCCAATGCCTATGGGTCAACCCCTACTAGATTGCTAAAATTTTAAGGGATAATACTTCTAGGTTGTGTACACTCAAAGGGGAATGGGTTCCTTTGCCAGTTAATGGCTAATTCTTCAAGCATTATTTCAAAGCCTAATTAATAAAAAATTAATTTCCAGTCATTTTTATAAGTTATATGGTATGTTTAATTTTTCTTTGTTTAAGGAAGTTAGCATGTATTCTAGATTCCCCCTGGTAAGTGAACCATCCTAACTAGCCCCAATTTTTGGAAGATGTATTCCTTTGTCAAAGAAATTGAATAATTAAATTTCATGTGAAAACTAAATACTAATTTCCTATGTAGGCAATAGGAGAGTTTCAACTCCTAACTCAAATTCTAGACTGATTGCTCTTAACACTTTACTAATTTAAAGAAATGACCATCTAGGTTGTTTTTAACCCACGTGGATAGTGGCTAAGGGTAGCCCATAACTCTCTAGTTTGAATAGAGGATTTACCCATGGGATTGTCAAGATCACCTGTTGGCATGTGAATTTATCAAAAATTTCCTATAGGAGGAATGAAAGAGACATCAAATTGAAAGAAGTCCAACAAATAAAACACCAATACCTTGACTGCATAGTCTAATCATTGTCAAGGGACCAAAAAAAGTAAAAAATGATTAGTGGTGTCATGAAATATGACTCCAACACTTGGTATAAAAGGAAATAAATCATTAAAGTGAGATCAACATAGAATAATTGTTGGCTCATTGAACAAAATAAGCTTCAAGGAAGAATCAAGTGGAAATACACGAGCTCCACAAAGTTGACAAATAGATCATTGAAATGAAAAATAAATTCAATTTATGTCTCATTAAGAGCCCTCAAAATAAAATATTACATATAGTCATACAAAGATTGAAAATTTGTTCATCAGGGATTTCTAAAATTCTTTCCCATTAGTGACATAGTGCTTCTAAGTTGCTGTACACTCGGGGTGGTTGGCGCATAGGAGCATCAAAAAAATTAAGACACTGAGCACACATTCAGCGTAAAAGCTAATAGTCCAAGTTTTTGGCTGAGGCCTTTAAAAATCCTCTTGTGACATTAGGGATCAAGTTCTAACTTGACACAAGTTTCTAGAGTTCTTTTTGATAAAGAAATGCCTTTGTCATTACTTACTTTTGTCGGGGCTATTTATTGTGACTTTATAGTACACACTCCATTTTTGAAGTAAAAAATGGAGAACATCCCATTTTTATCTTTTGATTAATGAGGGCCTACTCATTAGAATAAGATATCTTTCTTGACACCTCGAGGAGTGGGGGTACTATGACCTAGTTCTAGGTGTTGGGAAAATACACATTGTTAGGATACGACAACCAAATGTGTGAGATTTTTATATGAAAGAAAAGTGCACACTTCCACACATGGGAAAGGTGCACACTTGTTGAAATGCATAACTTCCTAATGTCCCCATCAGTTATGCAAGGTAGAGGTGCACATCTATGCACTATGTATAGTTGTGCACCTAGCATAGGTGCACTCCCCACTATGTGCAAACCACCACCTATGAATAGAGGTAGACCCCCTTGGGTATACTCATTGTGACAACTCATCCCTAATAGTGTTCACCTTTGTACCCTCTATATGTTTATATTTGTGCAACTTCAAGCACCAAGGTATAAAACTTGCGTGTGTGGGTGCACCTTGTGCACCTCTACAAGTGCAAGACAGACACACCTCCCTCTTTCATAGCCTTGAAAATATGTTTTCTTTGTGCTAACTCCATGATGCATAGTTGCACACATGTGTAGGCACACAACTATGCAACATGCATAGGTCCCCCTTTCCAAGTCCCCATAGGTAGTATATTGCACATTATGTACCCTACACACTTGCATATGTGTGCATGTGTGCACATTGTAGGGTCTTTTCATCTAGTTTACTGAGTTAGTCATATTTTTTGCCAATTTTTTTTGAGTGCAGTATTTTTTTAGTTTCCAGACATAATGGTTTATTGATGTTTGTTCTCTTGTATAGATTATCATGACTTTGTCATCATATGCATTAGCTAAGATCACACAAAAATGCATCACTTTTGAATTCCAAGGAGTTCCCAAGAAGTTTTAGTTCATAGATCTACACTCAAAAGTTAGAGATGCAGAGTTTAGAGATATAGATTAGAGTGAATTCATCATAATTTACAACAATCCCCATGAGATATTGGAGATGGGCTCTTCCCTCATTTAGAGTGGGTTGGTAAACATAGAATCACACTTAGTGTCAGTATAATCGTCAAAGTTGATCATGACCTTGGTGAAGCACTATGTACCTAATGAGAAGGTGGGAAAGAGTGTAACAAGAGAAATTATCTTGGATATTTAACTAGAAAATATAGAGAAATTATTTCCTCTTTCCCAGGCAGATGAATATTAGGAAATCACCTATGAGATTATAGACTGCTAGTATAGAGAAAACACAAAATAGACCAAGGACATAGTGCAGGAAAAGTACCTAATCACTAGGACCTCATAGAATAGGATAGAAAAAGTGGATATGACATAGGGATATATGATTAACAATATTGGATATGCATAGTTCTCTTGATCTAGGTAATGGGACTTCCTCCAGCAAGCCATCTGGAGATGTGGATAATGCACTTTATAGAGACCATTAGAACAAGGGATCGCAAGATCGACTAGGTTAAAATCATTTTCAAATCTTTGGATGAGAAACTCACTTTGGTCTAGACTAACCCATGATTCTACATGACATCATATGTAGTCTACTTGTTTGCAGCTAGAGTATCAAACTATCCAGGGCTTGTAAGGAAGGGAACATACAAGATCCCAATGTACAACCATACATCGTGTACCAACAATTGGTGCAAAAGAAGCTCCCATATGAAGCCTTGACTAAAAGATAGTCAATGATTCCTTCATATTCACAATAATCCATTTTATAGCAAGAAATTATGCGAAAAGACTATCAGTTGAACCAGTGACTAGGGTAGCAAAAGTGAGTGGATATTTCATCAAGTATAACACATTTATGTACATTTGAGTAGTTGGGACCCTCTTCTACTTGAAGAAGCCACCAAACTATCCATTAGATATAATTATACTATTGGATATTTCCTGGAAGCTAGCTTTCGCATATGATAGGGCCATGAAAAGCATAAGAAGACTTGGGTATGACCTATCACCATCGGGCCTTATAAGGTGAAAAAAAAGACATTTGCACCTGTAAGATGGAATGGGAGAAGTAACCTATGGAGGATTACCTAATGGCCCACCCTTACTTTCATAACATAGGGATGCCCCAACATGTTGTGGGAAAAGAGTTCATTCTAGATGCTTCTATAGAAGATCATTGCTTGAATTGTGTGGATGACTACAAAGTCCAGTTAAGGGATTGCTACAGAATGGAGCTTAAAATGGTAGAGAAGGTGTTGAACTTATAGATTCATCTTAAGTTTTGGAATAAGGGTAACCCCAATATCCTACATCCTACCTATAATAAAGACAAGATCTTTGAGTTCCCTATAATGAATGCAAAGGAGAATAGAGAGGAGAATGGTGATATACAACATTGAGCTTGACATGTTATCAATTTGACAAAAGAATAGGTACAAAATCCATTCCAGTTAGATGTTGTGCCCAATATTCCCACATTGAAGGCACCAACAAGGATGACAAAAGGGAAAGGGACTAAAGTGACTATCCCAATTTACAAGGAGAAGTCCTTGGTAAGACTCGAGATAGTGCACAACAAAAAAAGGGATGTAGTTTATATCTACAAAGAAGAAAAGTCTAAGGATAAGAAGTCAAAGGCTAAAGAGGAAGATGAGGCACAACTTGAGGAGCCTCTAGTTTGTAAGAAGCTTCCCCATCAATTCTTAAGTGGAGTAGAATGAAGATAGTGGTAGTCAAAGTGAAGCAAATAAAATTGAAGAAAATGAACAATCCTTCACGAAAAATCCTTGAGACCATCCCAGAGGCACTAGATGAAGAAGAACAAGAGGATGATATTGATAATCTCCCTTTAAATAAGAGAATACATTTAATTAGGGCCATGAAAGAGGAAAGAAGGAAAAGTTCAAAGTAGATACCCCGAACAACACAAGAATAGCCAATCCAGATTGAAGAATCCATAGATCAAGAGAAGGAAGGCTAGAAAAAGTCCACACTAGGGGATGGTTTAGATTAGTCTGATATTTTACTTCATGCCTATGGGGACCCATTTAAAGGAAGGATAAATAAGGGATACGCCATGCCAAGAGATATTAGGTGATGATTGGAATACATTTCCTCCACTCCTACATGGTCTAGTAGGGTTACCTCCTCAACCTTCGAGAAAACTAGAGACACCACCTCCACCATTGTCAAAATAGGATATCATGCCATTGCCCCCTCTAATTTTACAAAAATAGAGCCAAATATTAGAGGATTAGGTATATGTAGTGCATCATACTGAGGAAGCTCCTGAAGAAGGGAAAGTGGTTACGATAGTAGAACAAGCACCCCCTATAGTGCAACCACTCCCCTCCCCTCTTATAACCATAACAACCACCTTAGTTGTGGAAAAACCAAGAGTAGAGAAAACCTTGAATATGATAGACAAAGGAAAAGGAATAGCACCTACAATAGATTCATTGCCTATTCAATATGTCTCTAATGGGCACTACTCTGATGTGGCTAAAATGAGTAGTAGAAACCCAACATATGAGCTATGTAAAGACTACAAAGGATATGAATAAGATGTCTTTTATCATGAAGAATAAGCAATAGGTTTGGTGACACATATAGCAATACATCCTCCTCATGCAGATCTAGAAATTATCATTCCTCAAGATTATTAGATGCAAGAGGTTGTATTAGGTAAGGCTACTAGGGACACAACCAAAGTTTTGAAAACTATGGACTTCCAATAGGTTTTTCACCATTTAGATCAAGGTAAAGAGGAAATCTATAATCTGTGCAAACAAAATGATGTTTTGTGAGAATTCATAAAAGAGGTAGTGGGTCCCATTGACCCATCTCACCCTGAGATTAATTTAGCAGCTATCCTTGAGAAACGAGCTTTGATCCCCACACCAAATGACTCATTTTTAGATGTGTGATAAATATGACATTTCAATTTTGAAGAGAAAGGAGTAAAAATTGTAGAGGAAAATATGTATTTATTGCATAACATACAAAAGAATATGGAGAAGCTAGCGACAATGATTAACTAGGATTTTGGGTTAATGAATGAGGTATCTGTTGAGCAGTCATTTTACATGAAGACGATGACATGAATCCTTATGGATTTTTCTCTTAAAAAGTTGATCAAGTTATCCAACTCCAAGGTTTTAAATGCCTATTTTTCAACCTACTGGGTAGCTCAATTAAAAATAAATGTAGGAGGCCTTTGCTGGTATTTGTAAATACTGTAGAACTTGAAGAAATGTGATAAAAAAAATGATATTTTTTTGTATTTTTAAAGGTTTTTATGATGAATGAAAATTCTAACAATGAAACTATACGATTTCCTAATCTAACAATGTGTTCAAAAGAAAATCTCCAAGATAGGGTAACAAGAAATTAATGTTGCCGACAATGAAATTCATAATGGCCATAAGTCATAGTAGCAACACATCTACGAATTAGATTTTCAAAAGGATCAAGTAGAAAATGAATGAAATTCAGAGTAGCATGTTGTTAACTCCATGAATTTAGTAATGAAAGGAACTAATAAAAATTGAAGGATATTTCATGATTCATCAAATCATGTAGCCACAAAAATGCACGCACACAAGACAAAACACTATGCAAAAATGTGTAGGATGATCCATTCTCCAATTCATCATAATAGAGAAATTTGTTAATAAATATGAAAAATACTAAAACTAATTGATTGCACAAGAATTAAAATACAAAAAAACTATTAGCTCCATCTCTATTCATGAACATAGAATTCATAAAGAAAATGCACATTCCAATAAGAAATACTATACACAGAATGAGAGCACCAATAATATACTTTATTTCATCAAAATACCAACCTTGAATACATATTATATTTTTTTTATTTATAAGAAACATCATCCTTCATACAATTTTTTGATCAAGGGATTTTCACTTGCAAAAAGCACCATTTTTATGAAAATTATGTACAAATAGACAGCTAACTAGGTGCTAATTAGGCCTACATTTTTTATTTTATTAATTACATGGTGCATGGACCTTTATACACTTCAAAAGTAGCATAAAATAAGGAGCTAAGAAGAAAGAAGACTCTAGATGAAACTGAAGTCCCTAGGACTTCTAAAAATGATAAATTGACCTTTTATATGTGTTTGTACCAATTATACTACTATCAAAAGTAGAAAAGTGCATTTTTGATGCATGAAAATGCCCTAAAACTGAAACTGGCAATTAGTTGTTGGTGCCACTGTAAGTGTTCGGAAGCTATCACACCTGTGCACCTTGGGAAGTTGTACACCTATGCACCTCTAAAAAAAATTCTAAATGAGTATTTGTGCACCTTCAATGGCCTCAAGATCAAAACTGGCAAGATATTTCTAATTCCATTAATCTTAATTTCTAGCATCTGGGTCTTGTTGATTTTCAACCAAAATGATGTCTTGATGGGCTGCCTTGAACTTATGTATGGACAAAGAAATATCTTAAGGCTCTAAAAAATCTAAATATTGGTATTTTTCCCTTACTTGTGAAAATTGCAAACCTCATGCCAGACTTCTACAAAATGATCTAACTTTGTGTCTAGCTCCTTCCTAGTTTCATTCGCTTTAAATATTCATCGAACATCATCCTCATGGGACATTTTTTTAAAAATAAACTTAGAATTATTGCATTACTATTTCCATCAAGTATAAGTATGTTATGGAGTCATCATAAAAATTCTCCAAGCTCGCCACACTGTAATATTTATCCACTACAAAAAATTGGGCTTGAGTGCTGTCATGCATATCTTGGATACCTTTGTATAAAGATAATACAACCCTATTCTTGAACTATATCATTTCAATTCAGTCATCAATATTATCTAGTTCTTCTCTAGTACATATTTTCAACAACATTTTGTATCGTTTTCCCTATATTGTTTTTAGTGCCTCTATGTCATTAGTCCAAGTTGACATCTTGCCCATTAACCCAAAATCCTAGTTAACCAATATTTTCATCTTCTCTGTATTCTTTTGTATGTTGTGTAATTGATGCATATTTTTTCCTATTATTTTGACTCCTTTCTCTTCAAAATTGTGGTGCCATCTCTTACATGAATCCAAAAATGAATCACTTGATTCCGAGGCTAGAGCTTATTTTTTGAGGGTAGTCGATAGAGCGATCTTAGAGTAGTCAGGGTCAATGGGACCCAATACCTCTTTTACAAAATCTCACAAAATATCATTCCACTTCCTCAAAACTTGGAGATCGTCTTCTCCTTGGTCTAAATGGTAAAACAGCTATTTTATACCCATTGTTATTAAAAATTTGGTCATATCTTTAGTGACCTTTTCAAAAATTACCTCCTACACCTAATAATCTTGTGTAGTAATGGTCTCTATATCTGCATGAAAAGGAGGAATGACTCTGTGGATCACTAAATCTTGTTATTGATTCTTCATGATGAAGGCTAGTTATTTTTTTTCCCTCCCAAATGGGCACCATCAACTTCACTTCCTATGTCAAAACTACTATTCCTTCCTTAGGAGTCTTCAAATACCTCATTTGATGGGTCTCTAGTTCTCATTTTAGCTAGCTACGATGGAGTAGTACCCATTGGAGACATATACTGACCAGATGAAAAAGTCATCATGGATGCTAGCCCATTTTATTTATTTATCATCTATGTAGTATTTTCTACTCTTTGTTGTTCCACCACTAAGGTATCCATTATAGTTCTAGGAGGGGAGGAGAGTGGTTCCAATTTTGGTGGAGCTTGCTCTGGAGATATGACAACTTGTCCTTCTTTGGAAGCTCCCTCTATATGGTGCACCACATATATCATCTCTTCTATGACCTAACTTAGTTTCTTTTTAACTAGAGGAGGATGTGGTGGGGCATCCTATTCTAGTGGCAGAGGTAGTGTTTATGACCTTCCTAGAGGTGGAAGAGGTATGCTAACTGGACCTTATGGAAGTGAAGGCAGTATATTCCAACCCTCGCCTAATGGTTACTTGATTAGTGTCTCCCTTATTTCTCCTTCCTCAAAATGACTCCTTGCATGCATCCAATCAGAATTTGAGAGATTAAACACATTTGACCCCTACCCTAGGGTGTAATTAGTCCACCCTTGATGTTCTTGGTCTATAGACTCTTCCTCAATTTGGATAGGCTAATCATGGGTGGTTGAGGGTGTTTGCATTGCACCTCTCCTCCCTTCTTTCCAGAAGCTCTAGATAAATGTGTCCTCTTATTTAAAAGGAGATTATCAACCTCATCCTCTTATTATTATAATTTTTTAACTTCTTGGATGGTCTCAAGAATCAGAGGTGAAAAAGTTCTTTTCTTCTTTAGTATCCTTCTCTTTACTCTGACTACTATTGTATTTGTTATGCTTAGTTTAGGAATTGATGGAGAGGCTTCTACCTGAGGGAGATGCTCTTCAAGTTTCATTTCCTCTTCTTTTGTAGCTTTCCACTCCTTCTTTCTCTTAGGACTTTATTCCTTGTGGATGTATGCTAAATATCTTTCATGACTATGCATGGTTTCAGGTACGATCAGGGACTTCTCCCTATAAGTAAAGATAGTGACTCTGGTCCCTTTACCCTTTTGCAATCTTTCTAGTGCCTTCAAAGTTGGGATATTGGGGACAACATGTAAGTGAAAAGACCTATTAACCTAGTCCCTTGTTGAATCCATAACATGTCTCCCCTCTACTTACTTTTGTATTCATGATAGGACACTTGAAGATCTTATTTGTAGATGGGGTCTACAATATTGGGGCTATCTTTGTTCCATAGCTTGAGGGGTATGCCTAGGTTGAAGAACTTCTTTGCTAGTTCTAGAATCATCCTAAAATGGTCCCTTATTCAGACTTCATAGTCATCTACATAGTTTAACCAATGATACTCTATTGTAGCATCTAGAATGAACTCTTCTCCTATAACAAGTTAGATCATTCCTATGTTATCAAAATATGGGTGGGCTATGGGGTAGTCATCCAGAGGATACTTCTCCCATTCTACTTCATACATCGATATGTCTTGTTTCTATTTCACCTCATAAGGCCCAATAGTGATAGACCATACCCATGTCTTCCTATGCATCTTGCAAACTCTTTCATATGTAGAAGCAAGCTACCTAACAATCTCCAAGAGTATAAGCCTATCCAATGGATATCATGGTAACTTATTTGGATGGAGGAGTGTTCTTGCTACTCAGATGTAGGTGAAGATATTTTACTAGATGAAGTATCCACCTACTCACATTACCCTTGTTGAAGCCTCCACTGATAGCCTCTTCATATAATCCCCTTCTATAAATTTAATTAGGATAAAGATAAAGGCATCATTCACTATCTTTTACTATAAGATTTTATCTGGGAGCTTCTTTTGTACTAATTATGGGTATATGATGTGCAGTCATGCATTAGGATCTTGTAGGATTCCCCTCTTCACCAAACCCAAGAATTTTTCTAACTTGATAGCCAATAGGTACACTACATCAGAAGTCATGTAGAGTCATAGATTGTTCTATAGTAAAATGAGTTTCTCATCCAACAAGATGCTTATAATGGTTCCCCAATAAATCTTGCAACACTTGGTTATGATGGTTTCAATGAAGTGCACCATTTGCATCTCTAGATGGATCATGGTAGGAAGTTGCATCACTCTACTTAAGAGGACAATAGAATAGCCAATATCAAAAATCATGTAGCCTCACATCATATCCACCTTAGAAAGCCTCATGTTATGCAAGGTCTTGGTGATCAAATACCTATTCTACACTATGCCCCTAATTTCTTGTGAGTTTTATTTATACCAAAGATCTGCATTCTCATAGGTGATCTCCTCATATTCATCAACTTGAGTGAGGTGGAACATCTTTTATATATTTTGCTGTTGGATGTCTAAGAATTTTTTTCTAGTTATTCCCTTGACCACTTTCTCCTTGGGTACATATTTCTTTTCTAGTGTCATGATCAATTTTGAGGATTGCATTGACACTATGTGTGATACTACATTCACTAAACCACTCTAGATAAGTGTTGAGATCATCTCCAATTTCTCATGGGGCTTGTTGCATAGTACAAGAACACATTCCAATCTATATGTTCGAGTTCAATGTCCCCAAATTTAGAATGGAAGTCTATGAATATCAAATTCTTAGGTACTCACTAAAATTTAAAAGTCATTGGTTTAGGTGTGATCTTAGCTGCTACATAAGATGATGATACCATGGTGACCTACACAAAAGATGTGCATCAATCCATTTTTGTCTACAAGGTAGAAAAAGATGCTCACAACTCAATAGATATGAGTGAAAAGATGACTAAAATAGACTATGAATTCAAAACAATATTAGTGCACACTTGCACACCTAAAGCACCTTGTGTATCTACACAAGGTGCACTATGTGTGTTAACCAACTAAGTGGGTTGGGAGTATGCTAGGGTAGCACATGTTGTGCAGTTACAACCTATGAATGTGCAAAAGGTGTGCAACTAAACTTTTAGGAGATGCATCTATGAGTTGCATGAGCATGGTGCATGATAATGGATACTATCAAAGGTTGTGCACCCTATGCACCTGCATAGGTTGCACATATGCACTAGGAGTTTACCTTTTGCACTATGTTGTTGTGGAAGTGAAGTCTATGTATCTTTATGGGTTTATGGTGTGACATTGGAGGTCAATGGAGAATAATGAGTGGATCCAAGGGGTTCCACCTTATTTATGGGCCTAATTATGTGCACATTGGGGAGTGTGCACTTTGTCAGGATGTACATTGGGGAGTGTGCACTTTGTTAAGGTGTGCACATGTCCAAGTGCACACCTTGGAACTTGGTTGCTAATGAGGGTGAGGAGAAGCCATACACCTTGTGCAAGTACACATGTGCACATTTTTACATTATCACATTATAATTTCTTTTCCATCTTCTCAATCTTTAGTGAAGTACACTTTGCCTACTCCAAAACTTAAACCAAGTTAGTCCCTCTCTCCAAGGCATCTCATAGGATACCTTATTTTGGGGAGTGGCATTCCTAGACTCATAATAAAAGGGGGTCCCAATTTGAAAAGTAAAAAAAATGGGGCATGTGTTATGAAGCCACAAAAAATACCCTCAACAAAAATGAAGAAAATGACAAAGGCATTTCTTTAACAACAAGAAATCTATAAACTTGTATCAAGAAGAGATTTGATTCTCAATGTCATAGGAGGTTTTACAAAGATCTCATCTCAAAGATCAAACTTTTAACTTTCATGCTTGATGTGTGCCTAGTGTCTTCATTCCATTTATGTTCCCCAATGCTAACCATAATGAGTATATAGTAGTTTAGAACTAGTCTATTGCTAATTGGAAAGAGTTTTGGAAATCCCCCATGAACCAAATTTTGATCATTGTATGACTAGATACAAGGATCCATTCAAAGGGAACTTGAAAAGTCATTATTTTTTGCATTTTTCATTTCCATGATCTATTTGTCAACTTTGTAGAGCTCATGTATTTCTATTTGATTCTTCCTTGAAGTTTATTTTGTTTAGTGAGTCAACAATTATGCTATGATAGCCTCACTTGATCATCTTGTCCACTTTTACAAAAAGTAGTAAAATCCACTTTTGTGACATCACTTCTCAAGTTTTTTTTTCTCTTTTTTCTTTCCCCTTGACCATGATTATACTATATAGTCAAGAAGTGGTGTTATTTCTTTTCAGACTTTAATCAATTTGATGTCTCTTGCATCCTCTTTTAGTGAACTTCTAGAAAGCTCACATGACAACAAGTGATCTTGGTAAGATAGTGGGAAACTATTTTCTTAATCATAGTGTTTTAAACTTCCCTTGGTTGCCACCTACCATGGTTGAAAGAAACCTAGATGACCATTTCTATAAAGAAGCAAAGTGTCAAGAGCAATCAGTCTATAATTTGACTGAGGAGCTAAGAATCTCCTATTTCCTACACATGACAATAGTATTTAATTTTAAAAAAATAGAGTTATTCAATTTCTTTGATGAAGAAATAAACCTTCCAAGGATTAGGGTTAGTTGGGATGGTTCACTTACTAGGAGAAATCTTGAGTATGCACTAACTCCCAGACTCAAGCAAATAAAACACAACACACAAACTAAGAACATGTTTTTTTAGAAACCAAGCTTCAAAATAATGTTTGAGGAATTTACCATTGACTGGTAAAGGAATCCATTCCCCTTCAAGTGTACACAACGTAAACATATTATCCCTAGAATCTCAATAATTTGGTAGGGGCCAACCAATAAGCACTAGTACTTAGTGTGGCTTTCTATTTTATCCTTGGCCTTATCCCACATGAGGATGACGTTGGAGATCCTAAAGGCCTTTATCATGGACCTTTTATTAAGACAACACTTGACCACAACTTGGTGTTTTGGCATATGTTCTAATGTATTTTTTCTTTTCTCATCTAGTTCCAAGAGGTTCATCAATTTGAATTGGACCTTATCAGCATTTTAACATATTCACTCATGAATTTTAGCATAGGAATATTAACATTTAGATGAAAAATAGGTTCTTGACCATGGACCAAAAAATAAGGGGACGTGTCTAAGGCATTCTTAACTCTAATCTTGTCAGTCCATAAGGCCTATTTCAATTGTGTGTACTAATCTCTTGGGTTTTATGTGAGTAGCCATTTTATAACAATTATCAAGATTTTGTTCATGGACTCAAAAACTACATTTGCTTGTAAATAATAGTTAGATGAAAATTCTATTATTACTTGATTATCCAGTGCTCATTGGGTAAGGAAAATTGATGCAAAAGAGACTATGTTATCACACACCAGTATAAATGGCATCCCAAACCTGGTGATGATGTGTTCTTCAAGAGAGTTGGTAACCACTTGGGAAGTGTAATTCTAAAATGTTTCTAATACTCTCTACCTTGTGCAATAATCAATGACTATCAATATGAATGTATGACTGGTAGAAGATGGTGGATTCATAGGCTCAATAAAATCCAATCCCAATTTGGTGAAAGGTCATACCTCAAATATTGGTTACATAGGCATAGTTGGATGTCACTCTCTATTGGCACTGGTTTGAAAAACATGGAAGGAGTGGACATGTTCATGGGAATCCTTAAAAAGGGTAGGAAAATAATAGCTTGAACTCAAGATCTAATGAGGTGTAGAATTTTTTGACCAATGTCCATGCTGTATTTATCATGATATTCCTCCAATAGCTCTTTGGCTTCCTCATGATTCAAGCACTTAAGGTATATTCCTTCGTAGTTTTTTTTGTAGAGCTATCCATCATAGAGCATATAGGGCTTGCATATCATCTTTAAAGCTCTTCAAAGTGAACAGTCCATTCCTTAGGGACATAAATTTTTATAAGAGATAATACTTGATATCTTGGTACCATATATTTGATATGATTTCATCTCTTGTGTATATATAATAAAAAATGCATTTTTATTCATTATTGGTCATCATCTTGGTTAGGAATCATCCTCTTACAACCTTCATGAGTTGAATTTCCAAGTCAAATTCATATAAGATAGTCATAAATTTTCCTCTTCTTTCACCTAGCTTGTTTTACATTAATAGTGACTTGATTGTGGGGTCAGGCATAATGGTGAACACCTTGTTTCATAGTATGCAATGGAAAAACTTCATGATTTATTTCACTAGAGAAATTTTTTTCTTATCTAGATATGGGTAATTTAAGTTGACATTCTTCAGAGGTAAACTCATGAATGCAATGGGTCTCTCATCTTCACATCCTTCTTCTATACGAGGATGCCTACACACAAATGTTCTAATGCAAAGGAATAGACATTGAATGGTAGCTAATAATCTAGGGTTACAAAAATTGGGGCAGTGGAAATTACCATCTCGGTATCTTCAAAATATTTCTTGACCTTGGGAGTCTACTCAATCTTTATTCCCTTTTTCAACAAGTCATTAAGAGGGCACACTATTCAACAAAACTATGGATGAATTTCCACACAAATTTAATCCTCTCAAAGAAAGACTTTAATTCTTTATGGATCTTGGGTGGAAAGAATTTCATTATTTCTTCTATTTGATCTAGGTTGATTGAAATACCAACTTTAGAAATGATGTGTCCCAAAAGCTTCCCCTTCCTAACCCCAAACGAACACTTATTGGGGTTGCGGTAAATACCAAATTTTTTGCATTGACTAAGAACTTGTTTCAAGTATGTATTATGATTGCTCCTAATCTTTGAGAAGACTATAAGGTCATCCATGTAGATCTTGATATTCTTATTTACCAACCTTCTGAAGGCCTCATCAATGACTTATTGAAATGTTTCTATGGTGTTGATTAGCCCTAAGGGAATCCACCTATATACGAATGTCCCCCACTTTGTGGTGAATGTTGTTTTCAATCTATCTTCTCCATCCATAATGATCTGATTACATCTTGAGTACCCATCCATAAATAAAATCATCTTGGATCCATTCATAATTTGCAGTACTTTGTTGAGTGAAGGTAGAGGGTAATTGTCCTTCTAATATGCTCAGTTTAGGTTCCTAAGGTCTACAAAAATATAAATCTCTCCACTATTCTTGCTTACAAGCACCAAATTGGCAACCCAAATAGGGAAAATGATCTTGGTAACTAACAATTTTTGGACCTCTTTAACTATCAACAATTCAATGATTGGATTAATAGGTTTTTTCCTTTGCCAAAAAGGTTTAGCATCGAGTTTCAAAGGTATATTGTGTATAATGATGTTGGGATCATATGTTTTGATTTCTTCATAGCTCCATAAAATAACATTCCTATACTTTTCAAGGAGACATAACATTTCATCCCTTTCCTTGGAATTGCATTCTTTCCCAATCTCGACCTTTCAATGATCATCTTTGGTACCCAAGTTGTAAGAGTCACACTCGTCACTTCCTTCTTCTTTGAGAGTTCTCTTATGGAATGATGATTCATTGTTATAAAACATATGCTCTAAATCTGCTAACCCCTTTGGGATAGTGTTGATTTCTAGGTTTATGATGTCATCCTAATCTTCATCCTCCTCTTCTTGGTCTTCTTTAGAATTGTCATCAATTATTTTTCCTTTGAATAATTTTTTTTACATGATGAATTCTAGAATGTGTTGTTCATCTTGGAAGACCTAAAAATTGGTAATATTATTCAAGATATATGGAGTGACCAATAGTTCAATAGAGAACCTTTTAAGTTTTATCTTTTCAAAGGGTTGCAATGCACTACTAGAGATAACAAGTGCATTAGAAACCACATTTCTCCTTTTGGGAATAGATCTAACATTCAACCCCTCAAAGTAATCCATCAAATCCCAAACCTTTTACGATAGGCCATCAAAATTTTATCATTACAAGAGTGAATCACTTTAACTTTTCATATTACCAGCTTTAAATATCCTTCCATTGCAAGCGCATTGACGTTCTTCTCAAGTGAAAAAAGGAGGCCTCGCACTAGGGCCTTGTATTTTGCCACATTGTTAGTGTAGATGAATTTTCGAAAGTAGAAAATATAGAAGGATTTATCTCTAGGGTTAATAAACTCAATTATGACTTGTAATACCCCAAAATTGGCTCATTTCCATGATAACCAACTTTGGTTTATTCAACTATTCCTAAGTTCTATTTTACTAGGTAATTCTAATTCTAATAATCACCACTTGACCTAGGTGTCAAATGAAGAAAACCACAATTTGCTTTAATCACACTATTTATTTAATTCTTAAGTATCAACTCAAATTAGCTACATAAACCTATTGATTTAATTTAATTTGATTATAAGTGTTCTACTTTAATTAAATTAAAATTACCTCTTTAGCTAATGTACAAAGGAATTAAATGCATTTAATTTAATAAGATACCTCCTCTTTTTAATTATTGAATTTAACTATTCAATTAATTAAAGTTATTCAATTATGAGGTCATATTCTATTTTATTAAATTAAATATTCTTGAAAAGGGATTAACTCAAATTATCACTCAAAAAGGAACCAGTTAACTCCTTTTATCACTCAAAAAGGACCCAGTTAACTCCTTTTATCACTAAAAAAGGATTCAGTTAACTCCTTTAATCACTCAAAAAGGACTCAGTTAACTCCTTTTATCACTCAAAAAGGATTTAGTTAATTCCTTTTATCACTCAAAAAGGACTCAGTTAACTCCTTTTATCACTCAAAGGCAACCAGTTAACTCCCTTTTCATGAGGAAGCTACCTTTATGACTAGCTCTTCTCTTCGATCTTGATCGTCCATTTCAATTAATCTCAACTGTTGATCACCTCTTGGATTCTATAAAAGAAGCTCTCCATTCCTCATTATAGAGGATGAATTTTAGAATTTGTGTCGAATTTATTCTGAAATTCTTACTCACTTTGCTCACATTTGCATAGCTTTGTTTCTTTCATTGTAATATCATTTAGATTTTAAATATGCATCCATTTAGCATACTATGCTTCTTCATTTATTAGATTAATAATTGCATCTCTCATCTAGATTAATTGCACTTTTATTTAGCTGCATAAATCCTTCATTCTAGAGGTCTAGTTGAACACTTCTCATTCTGAGAGCAAAGGCATAATCATTCTAGTTAGAAGACAACAAGTCACTCGGTTATAATTTTCAAATAAACAATACAATGTTTATTTCGAGATGATCTCATAGGTAATGACCATGTTGAAGTGTATGTGAGGATTAGAGGCCCCCCAATTTTGCATGTAGATGACTCTGATCCTTTATTTGCATTTGGAGATATCAAACTATAGAGTCCAAATCCCATATTCTTTGGGTGCTTTGGATTTATATTTTTTTATTTTGACCTTTTATTTTACTTGATCTTTGAAAGACCTCTTCTTGGGGACCCCTTCCATTTTTCCCTCAGTTGGCCTTGGCATGTTTTTTGTAGTTATCTCCAATACATGGATAACTTTCTCATGTTTTTTTTCATGTATTTCTTTGATCAATTCAATGATCTTCAAAGTATGGGGTTCAGGATGCATTGCCACTAAGATGTAACCTTGTCCTTTCACAAAGTGTCACCTCCTACAAACATTGATTATCCCTTTGGGGAAGAGGAAAAGGCCCCATCATTTAAAGATGTATCATTGTACAATGCATTAGGATCCTCTTCAACTTCTTCTACAAAGGCTTCATTTGTCGTGTTGAAATCTTCTGGGTGAATCAAAATGTTGTCAACATTTTGGTCTGTCATGATATCCTAAAGAGTATTTTTTTCTTGCCTCATTTTCGACTATTAGGAGGTTGTTAGGTTTTATGTCCGTGGATTAGGACAATTGGGTTAATACTATAGAGACAATATCTTGGCAATTTGAACATTTGAATTCAGAACTGTCGGTGTGATATAATCTAAAAAATTTAGGGAGAAACAATATATCTGGATCTACATTATCTCTTAGGTACTACAAGTTGACAACCATGTTGTCTATAAATTGAATGAAAAGTTTATCTTGTGGGGAAAATTCTTGCAATCCCATAGTGGGGCTATTGTGAGAGGTTTTTAATTGGAGTATACCAAGTGCCATAACTTGGTAGGAGCGTAAGTTTGACTAAAGAAATAATAATTTGTTTAGAGCATTATATTCTGTAATCATTTTCTTCAATTTAGGCTTGACATTGATCTAATTTGGTTATTGAGTTATTATCATGGAAACCATAGTTAAATGAAGTCTATAGAGAACCATCCTCTTAAGTATCTAGTCCATTGTATACTTAGAAGCATGTTGTATATTTTTGGGATGTCTACTAGATGAATAAAAATGACATCATGGATCATAGGATTTGTAGTCAACTGTATACACACATCTTTTAGTACATTAATGACTTTCACCTCTATTTTGTCAAGTTGGATCACCACTTGATTGGTAGGTTGTGGAGTGACTCTTAGCCTTTGGGATATTAAAAGTGGCATGACATTACATGAAGTGCCAGAATTGATGAGGTGGTTATGAAGGTTTTTCCCAAATATTTGATGCTTAATAAGAAGGGTGAAACTTCAACCTTATCTTTGAACATGATAGGCATAGCTTCATCAATGTTAACCTAAGGGGTGGATACATTTTGGAAATTTATGTTAGTAGCTACCTATTGTCATAGAGGTTTGCACCCTTGTCCAAAGTTTTTACGTAAGGACAACCTTGTGAAACATGGAAACAACCTCCAAGCTATGGGACTTGAACTGTGAGGTTGAGTCTTTGGAGAAGGCCGAATTCCTTTCCTATCAGGGTGCACCTAACTACTCTTGGAGAGGAAAAGGGAGAAGGAATGCATGAAAGCAAATCTACCTACTCTAACCTAAGGGGGTGATGCACCAAAATAGAATGTTCAAAACGATCTCTGCCCATACATGCACTATTGAACCATCATGACTCCAAAGTATATACACATTCAAACTTGTTTTAATCTAACAATCACATGCAAATTAGAAAACCCGAAGGGATGACACAAGGAAAGAGAAGATTCGCTTATATATCATTCATAGGCCAAAAGAGATACAGTCATGTAGGATTGCAGATCTCTACAATACACCAATGAGAGGAAAATAGTTCTTGCACTTTACATCAATGGTTCAAGGAGATAAGGTAGGATGTCATATAGTTTAGAGGTAAAGGAAATTTACACATGAAATTGCAGAGCAATATCAAAGAAGTCAGAGAAGAGTCGAGCAAAATAAAATCTGCAAAAATTTCCTTTATAGTTCAAGCATAACTGAGATGCCCTCTAACTAAAATTACTCTACAACCACTGCCATTAAGTCCTACTGAGAATAATCATGCAGATCTGAAAAAAAGAAGAAGATCTAAGTGTAGATCTAGATGCAATGATATCTGATCTTTGTTGGAACAGGGCCCTGAGAAGATAGAAATGACACCATTAAACAGTTCTGACCAGGTAGATGGATCAACTGGGGAAAGATAGAGTGTTTTCCCATGTTCACTGAGTTCAAAATTTATCCAAGAGTGGTTGGCATTGATCACAAGGTTTAGATTGTGTAGCAAAACTCAAATTCCTCTATTTCTAGCCCGTGAATCAGCATGATCAGCAGGTCAACCAAATATTGCACCCAAGTTAGGCCAGGTGGGCCAATAATTTCATTTTATTTTTCCACTCTACAAATCTCCACATGGTTGACCAAAACCTTCTTTACTAACTGCGCCACCTCCTTAAAATCCTGACCGTGACAGTCACATAACCGCAAACCCAACTGTTAATGTTAACTATTAATACCTTGGCTGGGCCTGCTGGGACACGTGTTGTTTAGGCACTTCCTCGCAATGTTTAACTCCCTCATACTTCCATATTGCAAGCAAGAACTGATCGTCGATCTGCAAAAGATAAATGATTGGGAAAGACTCTTTATTCATTGCACCTGTCCATGAAAACCTAGACCCACGAAAACACTTGGCATTTGACTTGGTCTAACTTGACATTACCCTAGCATACAACTAGCTCCACCTAGAACAAAACCAACCCCACAAGGACACACAACAGTAAGGTGCATGCCTGTATTCCTTAACATTCCTACATCTTCATTTTGCGGGGAAGCACAAGCTCTTGATTTTGTTTGAATCTACGACGATCAAAGCTCTGCAGAACTACATACCTCCTTGAGAAGGGTGGGCCCATGATGTCACACTAGCCATTTGTCACAAAGGGGCATGCCCACAATGTTTAATTTCCTTGCAACTTCATCTTGTAGGCATGTGTCAACCCTTGATCCTGGGAGATCTGACGGTGCTCATTACAAATGCTTTTTGAACCTATGTAACTACCCTCTGTGATGTCACATGGATGCGTGTTGCCAGGGCACTTGCTTGCATTGTCAAAAGGTCTGACAAAGCTCAGAATGCAAGAAAGTGGGCACCAATTGAATTACCAGCTCAGCCAGCCACCTTGTATCCTACAGCCCACAAGAAGAACATGGACCCACAATCCACGCGTCACTAAGGGTCTTCCTCACAATGTTTAAAGATCACTTGTTTTGATAATGCAAGAAAGAACCCACTGTAGATCTAGGCAAGATCTGACAGTACAAAAAGTTGCGGGCCGACCGAAACAAACAAGGAAATACACTAAAATTTTAATCATTTAATTTTGTATTTCCTGGGTAATTAAATAATATATAAGATGGGAAATAGCCATTGGGTAGGGTAGCATTAAAATTCAAATTTTGGCAGGAAGCAAAATGGGTAACACTACCTTAGTGTAATCAAGTGTTATCAACAAGGTTTCTCTTTGGCTAGGGCCTCTTTTTAGTATGTTAGACATCAAGATATCTTCTTTATTTCTTTTCACCTCTTCTATTGCACGATACTTTTCTGTTGACCATGCTAGATTCTTCATCATGATGGGGGCATCACCAAGCATCTGAGAGTGTTGTATTTGGATAGGCATGCATATTGGCATAGGATTGTTACTAGCCCATGAGTCAGGAGTAGGTTGCAATCCTAGAGGAATCCTACTTGTCAAAGGTTCCCTTGAACTATACAAATTTTAAATGTTTCAATTATCATTGCCAAAGGAAAACATTTTAGCTGGCTCAGGTTCCACTTCTTAGTTAAATAGGAATGTAAACTCTTCATTGGTGAAGTCTTCTCTTTCCATGCGTAGTGGAGTATCATAAGACTGGAATGACATTTTGTTGAATTTTTGGGGAGACATGTCATTAATATCATGTGGATTGTAGCTTGGGTACTGGTTTCCCCCAAAGAACATTTTGTTGCTATCGTTGGGGATACTCTAGTTTGTGTCCATCTAATTGATGTTAGAAAATTAAATATTGTTGTTACTGTTGGCAGGGATGCTTCCATTTTTGGAATGATTATTTTATTATTAGTTTTACTGGGGAAACCCATTGTTGTGATATGATGTGCTCAAATTATTTCCTGTGATGTTATTCCCATAGGAATTGAGTTCTTTGCATGATTTTTCCCATAATTGTTGTTATTAGGGACTACATTAGATTTCTAAAAATTGGTATTCTATCCTTATGAATCTAAATATGGGTGAACTCATTTGTTATTTAAGACATGGTCTTCTTCATCTGCTCAAATTCAGCCATCATGGTATTCTCCGTTTCAGTGGATCATATAACGTTTTGCTCAAAAATGCTTCTTTTGGAGGCTCATATATTGGATATGTTATGGTAGGGACATCAACCACCTATTGTGCTACTACATGATTTAGAGGGGTAAATTGGTATGGCATTACTTGTTCCCTCGTAGGGTAAGGAGGGACTATTATGGTGGTGCTGGAAGGGATTATCATTCTTTCTCCACCATTTTGATTAGCTTTATTTATAAAGGTAACATCCTCATTGAAGAACATTTTGAATGTGTCAATGTCTATGGCAAGAAGTCTTCATAGAAAAATAGATGTGAGCTGATCCAGAGAGTACAAATAGACTTGTATTGTAGATCCTAGTGATATTGTGTAGGGAGGCTCCAACCTTGGTACAATATCATATAAAATGGTGATTAAAATGGGAGATGGTTTATGTTGGGTCCCTCTTGATAGAAAAAAACTAGTGGTGCAAGATAGATGGGTTGATGAATGTCTTGAATTGTTCGAAGAATAACTTCTCAAAATTTCCTCAATTCATGATTGAGGCTGATGGTAGATTCACATACCAATTGAATGCGAATTCTGCTAAAGTGTATGAGAACAAAAAAAGGATCACATTCTCATGCTTAATTTTCTTCTTATTGCATATTAATTTTAAAATAGTGATGTGGTCTTCCACTATTCCTATTTCACCATTAATGAATTTCAGACAAATTTTTTTAGGAAGATTATGAAGTGGACCTATCAAGTTGATTGGTGAATCCTAAGCATTTGAAAAGAAAATCATGGGTAGAAGTGGTGGTGGCTGGCTTTTCTAATAGGGAGAGTTGTGAAAAATGGGGAGGATATGGGTAATGAAATATGAAGTAGATAATGATGATGATGGAATGTGTGGCATGAATAGACAAAGTATAGGTATCCCTTTGTCATTGCAAGGCTTACAGAAATGGTTGAGCTCCAGGAACTCAAGTTGCTTGGTGAAGACCTCAATGTTCATTAAAAGGGAGATGATAGATCAATATACTCTAGTTTTTGCACCTTCTCATTTGTGCACCACTGAACCTTCAAAGTTGTAAAACTGCAAAACTAGCCCTCCATCTAGCACCACTTTTTTTGAGAAGGTATTTTGCATGATGACAATGAAAAAAATAATTACAAATTTCCTTCTTGAAAATTTGATCAAGCTAACCAAATCCAAAGTTTTAGATGACTATTTCTCAACCTACTGGGTAGCTCAATTGAAGATAAATGTGTATGTTCATAAGGAGACCTTTGCTAGTATCTGTAAATCCTACAAAACTTGAAGAAATGTGACCACAAATTGATATATTTTTGTATTTTTAAATATTTTTACAATGAATGCAAATTATGACAATGAAAATATATGAATTCCTATTCTTAAAACATGTCCAAAAGAATATCATTGAGATAGGGTAACAAGAAATTAAAATAAATTGCTAGAAATAAAATTCCTAATGGACATAAGTCACAGTAACAATGCATTTACAAATTAAATTTACAAAAGGATCAATTAGAAAACTAATGAAATTTGGAGTAGTGCACTATTAACTCCATTGATGTAATCATCAAAGGAACTAATAAAAAATAAAGGATATTTCATGATTCATCAAATTGTGCAGCCACAAAAAGTGTACACATATAAGAAAAAATGCTATGCAAAAAATAGTAGGATGATCCTTTCTCCAATTCATCACAAAAAATGAATTAGTTAATAAATATGACAAACACCAGAACTAATTGCTTGCATGAGCATTAACATAGAAAAAATCTATTGGCTCCATTGCTATTTATGAACATATAATTCATAAAGCAAATGCACATTCCAACAAGAAACACTACACACTAAATGAGAGCACTAATAACATACTTTATTACATCAAAATACTGACCTTGAATACATCTTGTAATTATGTATTTATAGGAAACCCCATCCTTCATGCAATTTTTTGATCTATGGATTTTCCTTCCAAAAATCATGCTAAAACACTAATTTTATGAAAATTAAGTACAAACATACTCCTAACTAGGTGCTAAGTAGGCCTGCACTCTTTATTTTATTAATTACATGGTGCATGGATCTTTACATGATTTCAAAACTACCATAAAAGAATGAAATAAGACTTTATATTAAATTGGAGTCTTTTAGACTTCTAAAAATGAGAACTCAACCTTCTCTATGTGCCTCTACCAGTTAAACTATTGTGAAAAGTGCAAAAATGCATTTTTGATGCATAGAAATGGCCAAAAACTAGAATTGACAGTTAGCTGTTAACACGACTATAAGTTATCAGAAGTCATCACACCTGCACACCTTGGGAATTTGGCCACCTCTATACCTCTCTGGAAAAAAATTCAATGTGGACTTGTGCACCTTCAATGGCTTTGACATTAAAACTGGCAGAATTTTTTAAAGTCCAAAAATCTTAATTTCCAGCATCTGGGTCAGTTGATTTTCAACCAAAATGGTGTCTAGATGGGCTATCTTGAACTTATGTATGGCCAAAGAAATCTCTTGAGGCTCTAAAAAATCTGAATCTTGGAGCTTTCCCCTTACTTGTGAAAATCTTGAACCTCCTACCACACTTGTAGAGAATCATCCAACTTTGACTCTAGCTCCTTCAGTGTCTTCTCAACTTTAAATATTCATCAACCATCTTCCCTAGAGGATGCTACTTCAAAAGATGTTCAAAAATTTTATACCATTTTTCCTATAAAAATAAGTGCATTCTAGAGCTATCATAAAAAATATCCAAGCTAATTGCACTATAATATTGATTTGTTTCCAAAAATTGGGCTTGAGTCCTACCCCTTGTCTCCTTGATATCTTTGTATAGAGCTAACATGACCTTATTCACAGCTTGTTTCTTTTCAATTCAGTCATCAATATTATCAATTTCTTCTCCTATATATATGTTCAATAATTTATCATATCTTTGGCCTTTTATTGTTTATAGTTCCTCTAGGTCATTAGTCTAGGTGGACTCATTGTCCATTAAACAAATATCCTAGTTGACCATTGTTTCCAGCTTCTTTGCATTATTTTGTATCTCATTTAATATATGCATATTTGTCTTTATTATTTTTATTCCTTTCTCTTCAAAATTGTGGTGCCATATCTTATATGTATCCAAAAATGAATCACTTGGTTCTGGGACAAAGCTCATTACCCAAGGGTAGTCGATAGAGAGATCTCAAGGTAGTCATGGTCAATGGGACCTGCTACCTCTTTTAAAAACTCCTGCAAATTATCATTCTACTTCTTCAAAACTTGGAGCTCCTCTTCTCATTGGTCTAAAAGGAAAAAACCTATTTTAGATCCATTGTTGTCAAAACTTTGGCCATATCTTTAGTGTCATTTCCCAAAACTACCACCTCCACTTGGTTATCCTATGTAGTGATGGTATCTATATTTGAATGAGGAGGAGGAATGAATATGTGGTCCACCAAATCTTGTTTTTGATTCTTCATTATGAAGGCTAGCAATTTTGGGTCCTCCCAAATTGGCATTGTTGGCTTTACTACCTACATCAAAACTACCAATCCATCATTAGGAGTTTTCACATACCTCCTTTGATGGGTCTCTACTTCCCATTTCAGCCAAGATGGAGTAGTTACCATTAGAGACATATACTGACCATATGAGGAAGTCATCATGGATCTTGATCATTTTCCTTTATTTGTCCTCTCTGAGGTCTTTTCTACTCTTGGTTGTTCTGCCATTGGGGTAGCCATTAAAATTCTAGAGGGGAGAGGAGTAGTTATAATGTTGGTGGAGCTTTCTCTCAAGATGTGACAATCTGTGCTTATTTAGAAAATTCATATGTATGGTGCACCATAAATATCTCCTCTTCTATGACTTGGCTTAGTTGCTCTGTAATTGGAGGAGGAAGTGGTGAGACATCCTATTCTTGTGGTGGTAGAGGCAGTGTTTCCAACCTTCTTAGAGGTGGGGGAGGTATGTTGTGTGGACCTTGTAGAAGTGGAGGTAGTATATTCCTATCCTCAACCAATAGCTATAATACCTGTAAATTGGAACAGTGGCATTCTAAACCAAATTTGGTGCATCAATCTTACAACATTAATCTCTTAATCATAAAGTACCATGTTGCTAGGTAATGCTAACCACTCATCTTCAATTGATCTAAGTGTCAAATGTAGAATTTTTTTAATCTATATTAATCATAAAACCTTATTTGATTCCTAAACATTGACTCAAATTGTCTAACATAACCTCCTAATTGAATTAATTTAATTACAAGTCCTAACACTTTAATTAAATTAAATTCAGCCCCTTTAGCTAATACACATGAGGAATTAAATATATTTGATTTAATTAAATACCCCCATTCTAATTATTGAATTTAATTATTCAATTGATTAGAATTTTCAATTATGAAGTCATATTTAATTCTCTAAACTGAATATCCTCTCTAATATTCTCTCTTCAGTTCAAAATTGGAAACATTGAGTTGATTAAAATTAGAAAATGAATCAAATTAGTTAATTCCTATTTCAACTCAAAAGAAATCATTTAACTTCCTTTTCATAAGGAAACTTTCTAGTATGATTGAATATTCTCTTAATCTCCACCTTTCATTCAGTTTTATCTCAACTGTTGATCGATACCAGGATTCTATAAAAGAAGCCTTCTTCTTCTCATCTTAGGGGATACAAGTGAAGAGTATTGAATTGTTGTTGAATTGATCACTCAAGTATTTTGCACTCAAAACATTCATTAATTTTACATGCTTATCATTTAGATTACAATGCATCCATTTAACTTATTTCACTTATCTTATTCTTAGCTTAATATGCATTTTATCTAGATTAATTCATATCTTTGCATACAAAAAATTCAAAAATATAGATTAATATTGTATTTGCATTCAGTCAAACCTTCTATACTAGTTTAGTCTAGTTACTGGACTCTCAATTCTGAGAGCATATAGTGAAACCCCATCTAGTTAGAAGGCAACAAATTGCCTTGTGTGGACATGTCAGATGAATAATCTCATGTTCATTCTAGGATGTTACTGACAAATAATGATCATGCTGAAGTGTGTGGTTGAATTAGAGGCTCATATTTAACACTCACAATAGCTCTTGGTGTGGTGTGTCCCTTATTTTTCCTTCCTCCAAATGAGTCCCTATGACCATCCAATCAAATTATGAGAGACCAAATACATCTAAACCCTCCCCTAGTGTGGACCCAATCCACCCTTTATATTCCTGGTCCGTAGTGTCTTTCTTAATTTGGATAGACTAGTCCTAGGTAGTTAGGGGGTGCTAGCATTGCACCTCTCTTCCTTTATTCTTAAGAGGCCCTATCTGAATGTGTCCTCTTATTTAGAGGGAGATTGTGAATCTCATCCTCTTATTGTTCTTCTTCTTCAGCTACGAAGATGGTCTTGGGAAACTTAGGTGAAGAACTATTTTTCTTCTTAAATCTCCTTCTCTTTAATTTGACTACTACCATCTCCATTATGCTCCATTTAGGGACTGATAGAGATGCTTCTTCTTGAGTGGGATTCTCTTTGGGTTTCATTTCCTGTTCTTCTATAACTTTTTTCTTCTTCTTTCTCTTAGGATTTTCTTCCATGTGGATGTATACTACATCTCTTTCATGACTATGCATGGTTTTAGGTCTAACAAGGGAATTCTCCTTGTAAGTGGGGACGATGAATTTACTCCTTTTTCCCTTTTGTGGTCTTGCAGTGCCTTCAGAGTTGGGATATTGGGGATAATAGCTAAGTGATAAGTCCTCTTAACACATTCCTTATCAAATCTATAACATGCCTAACCTGATGTTGGATATATTCATTCTCCTCTCTACTTCAACATTCATGATAGTAAACTCAAAGATCTTGTCCCTTTTACATATTGGGTCTAGAATGTTGGGGCTATCTTTGTTCCATACTTTGAGGGGTATGTGCAGGTTTAAGACCTTCTTTGCTAGTGCTAGACTCATCCTAAAATAGTCCCTTGTTTGGACTTCATGGTTATATATATAGTTCAACCAATGCTCTTTGATGGCAAAATTTGGAATGAAATTTCCTATGACCTATTGGATCATTCCTATGCTATAAAAATATGGGTAGGAAATTAGGTAGTCATCCAAAGGATGCTTCTCCTATTCTACCTCATAGGTGGAGATGTCTTGTTTCTATTTCACCTCATAGGGCCCCATAGTGATAGTGAAACCCATTTCTTCCTATGCATCTTCTGAACTCTTTCACATGCAAAAGCTAGCTACTTGGCAATCTCAAAGAGTATGATCCTATCCGATGGATAGTGTGGTAGATTTTTTGGATAGAGGAGTGTTCCTTCTACTTAGATATAGGTAAAGGTCTTGTACTAGATAAAGTATCCATCCACTTCTGTTACCCTTGTCATAGACTTTGTGAATTTCCTCTTCATATAATCTCCTTCTATGAACTAAATTATGATGAAGATAAATGTATCATTAAATATCTCTACTCTGGGATCTTATTTGGGAGCTTCTTTTGTACCAAATGCATGTACACAATGTGCAACCATGTATTCAGATCTTGTAGGCTTCCTCTCTTTACCATACATGGGTAATTTGATTCCTTGCATGCCAAAAGGTACACTACATAAGAAGTCATGTAGAATTGTAGATCATTCTACACCAAAATGAGTTTCTCATCCAAAGAGATTCTTATAATGGTTCCCCAATCAATCTTGCAACACTTTGTTCTACTAATTTCAATTAAGTGTACCATCCATGTCTCTATATGGCTCATAGCAAGAATTCCCATTACTCTACTTAAGAGGTCAATACAATAGCAATATTGATAATCATGTAACCTTACATCATATCAACCTTACTAGGCCTCTTTTTATGTAGGTTGTTGGTGATTTATTATTCTACATTACATCCTTATCTGCTTGTGGGTTTTCTTTAAACTAATGGTCTACACTCTCATAGGTTATCTCCTCATATTCATTAGCTTGAGGAAGGTTGAACACCTTTTATATAATGTTTAGCCAAATGTCCAATACAATTTCTCTAGTTATGCTCTTTACCACCTTCTCTTTAGGTACATAGTGCTTTTCTAGTGTCATGATCAATTCTGAGGATTGCACTAACACCATATGTGACATTGCATTCACCAAACCACACTAGATAAGTGCTAAGATTATCTTTGATATCTTGTGAGGCTTGTTGCATAGTTTAAGGAACTCATTCCAATCTATATGTCTAAGTTCACTATCCATAACTTCATAATATAAGTCTATGAATCTCGACTTCTTAGATACTCCCTATAATTTGAAGGTCACCAGTTTAGGCATAATCTTAGCTAGTATGAAAATTGATGATGCCATGATGAGTTGCAAAAAAATGAGCATCAATCTATCATTTATTTTAAGGAAGAAAAAGATGCTCACAACTAAAAATAAATGAGAAAAATATGACTAAATGACTATCTGCACTTATGGAGGTGTGCTGGGTGCATTGGTGCATGAGCACCTTAGGGAAGGGTAATCCCTAATAGGAATTTTGGCTTGTAAATGGTCTATCCAACCATTGATCTATCCAACCATTGACCAAATAAGGACTAATCATAAATTCCTAAGGTTTGTTTAGAGAGTTTGTAAATAATTTGAGTTCAAGTGTTGTTCACAATCTAGTTTTTAAGATCTAGTTATTGCTCTAAGGTCTTGATAGGGTCAACTATGGTCAAAGTTGAAAAATAACTAAAAATTGAGGGATAGTGTTAAAATGTGGTCAGTAGGTATTTTTGGATAAAATTATATGGATTTGAATCAAACTAGATAGGTTTGAAGTGTTAAAAGGTCACCTCTGATGACAAAATTTCCAAAATTTTAGGAAGAAACACTAAACAGGTCTAGAGTTTGATTTGAGGGTTTGAGAAGTTGAGAATAAGATATATAAGGAAAAACCACTCCATTTTTAGGGTTGAGTAATTGTCTTGTATAGACTGTTCATGAGCAAGGAGCAAACTATTGATAGGAAAAATGTTATTTTTGGTGTGAGATCTATTGTTTGAATTTGATACTCTAACTATTTTTGCATGGATTTGCTACTTAATATCACGTAACTAATATGTACATACTTGTTTGAGGAATTTGGAAATTATCTAGTTTTTCTTTTCCTATTGGTCTCTACATAGTAGTTTGAACAAGAATATATATGAATTGAGTTTCCATGGTTAAAATCTAATGGTCTTTGGGATTCAAGTAGTAGCCTTTATACATTATGTAAATATTAATTTTGGAGGTTGTGTGAACAAGCTAGGTATTTTTGCAAGTGAGCCCTAGGCAAGCCTAGAGTTGTTTGGCTAGGAATTGAAATGCTTGCAGGAGAGTTTTAATGATATTACTTGATTGGTTTGTGCCAATCCTATTGGGGAAATGATAAAGGTTGTGTCAATTTTTGAATCACCAAAGGATAATATCTAAAAATAATATCCAACCATCAAAAAAATTGAGTTGCTATCATTTCCCTAAAAACCCTTAAAAATAGGGTTTTCTAGGAAAGTATAGTACAGACACTTTGGAGGGCTAAAACCTATAAAATCCTTGAGTCTAGGTTGATATGAAGAAAAGTCTAGCAGACATAAGAGGGGCTTATTGAGGCATTTTGTAAGTTATAGTTGGTTCCTTATTCGTTGAAGGCCTAATTGGGGCTCATAGGGCTACAAGGTTAAACTATGCAAGTTTGTGATTTTCAAGTTCAAAACCTTGAAAGAAGATGCATAATGGTTGGGAAATGTCCAAGAACCACATGAGGGTGGTATAAACACCTATTGACCTTGGTGGGAACCATAAGCGAGTTTGATGGCTTGTGGATGCAAGAAGTGGCATATATGCATTTTGAAGGGTTAGGGGAGTAACTTGAATTGATACACAAGTTTCTAGGTTGGAGAGGAATAGAAAGAGATCCTCTGAAGTAGGGTGTAGAGAAAGAACCTTAGGAAGACTAGGAGAAAGCCTTGTATAGAACAAAAAGGCTCTAGGCATGAGAAACTCCTCATTAATGTGTTATAAGAGCCATTGAAAGGCTTGCGAAGTGAGTAGTAGATGTTAGTAGAAGGAGAATGGATAGTAGAAAATACTATGGTGGCCAATGTAGAGTTTTCCAAGGAGGTGGAAGAACAAAGGAGAATAATGGATGAGAAAATGAGGCTTTTGGATGAAGCTATAGAAGAAATGAAAGAGAAATTGAAGGAAGTTGCAAAGACAACTTTAAAGAAAGAAGATGGTGAAATCAACACTAGTAAGGGAAAGAAAAAGGAGGACCTAGAGGATGAAGTACCTAAACCTAATCCTCCATTAGGTGACCAAGAACCATTCCTGAAGGCCCTAAAACAAATAGGAGGGAAAACTCTTGAAGGCATCCAAATTTTTCATGGGAAGATGGATGCATAATTGGTCCTAGAATGGATTGAAGGTATGGATAACTAATTTGAATGTGATGGAGTGTTAGAGGCTCATAAGTCAAAGTGGCTAGATCAAGGTTGAGAGGGAAATCACTAACTTGGTGGAAGTTTGTGCAGGATAAAAGGGAAAGTGAAGGGAAGAAACCAATAGCGAATTGGAAAGCTATAGTAGCCAAAGTGAAGGAAACATACCTGCCAGAGGATTATGATATCCAATTGTATAAGAAGAGACAAAATATAAAATAAAGAGACCTAGACATGGCTTCTTACACATAGGAATTTCCAAAATTATGTATTAGGTCAAGCGTGCAAGAAGCAGAGAGTATAAAGGTTGCAAGATACCTTACTTGGCTAAAATGGAATATAGAAGAAGAGTTAAGTTTATTAAGCCTCACTACCCTACATGGATGTTATCAAATGACCCTAAAGGTGGATTAAAAATTGAAAAATAAGTATGATGCAAGTTCAAAAGGTAGAGGAAGGGGCAAAGATTTTAGAGGCGACTCTAAGAGTGGCTCTATGGTAGAGGCAATGAAAAAAAAGGCTATGGAGAGTCCAAGTGGTCTAAAAAACAAGTGAGGAAAGTCAGAGAAGTAGTCATAAAAAGGGTAGAGGTTCAAACAATGGTGGAAGAGAAAGATTTGAAACTAGCAGTAGAGGCACACACTTTAGCAACATGAAATGCTATCAATGTGGAAAGATAAGACACCCTACCTATAGATGTATAGATAATCCATCAACATCCTATGATGAAAAGAAGATTGCATATGTACAAGAAGGGGATAGTAAAAAACAAATTGAGGTGGATCTTGAATTAGAAAAGGGGGAGAATCTGATGTTTAGAAGGGTTCTAGTCAAGGAACTAATAAAGGAAGAAGATAAGCAAAGGAGGGCTCTTTTTAGAACTACATGCAATATACTTGGGAAAGTGTGCAATATTATCATAGACTCAGGGTCATAAGAAGAGGTAGTCAAAAAGTTAGGATTGACAAAGATTCCTCATGTGTGTCCTTATAGGGTGACTTGGCTAAACAAGGGTCAAATTATCTTGGTGAATGAACAAGTGTGGGTGGATATTGCTATAGGGAAATATAGGGAAAATATCCTTTGTGATGTGCTTCCAATGGATGCCTACCATTTGTTATTAGGAAGGCCTTGGTAGTATGACAAAGAGGTAGTTCATCATGGCAAGGAGAACAAATACTCCTTTAAGAAGGATGGAATAACCTATAGAATATAATCCCTGATAGAGGAATATAAAGTGGAAAATATAAATACCAATGGATTGTTAATAAGTGGGAAGGAATTTCTTAAAGGCTTGAAAGAAGGGGATGGAGTTGGTTTCACAATTATAGTGAAGCCAAAGGAGGAGGCATCACCAAAACAAGCACCCATACCTACAGAAGTACAACGACTCTTGGATAAGGTAAAAGACATTATATGTGATGAAGCACCACCTACATTACCCCCAAAAGAGAAATAAGTCATTATATTAAATTCATACCAAGTGCATCTTTTCCAAACAAAGTTTCGTACAAGATAACACCTGAGAAAAAAAAGGAGATTGTAAGTGTAATGTCCCCAACTATAGAAAATAATTTTACTAGAAATTAAGAGTTTAATAATAACAATAATATAAGATAGATAAATATATGATATAAGTACATATATTTTGATATATTTAATATAAAATGAAAATATAATAATCTATGAGATATATTATTAATTATAAGTAATATCAAATAACAATAATAATTTTATAATGAATATTATGATGTTATGATATCTTTTGTAATACAAATATAAATAAATAACACATTACTTAAATATTACGTAAAGCAAATATACTATAATATTACAAATAATGATGTTACTAATATTATAATATATACTCAAGTCTAAAACCAAACCAATATTATATGTCTAATCAAATGTATTAAATGCATGCGAGGGTGACATCGCCGAGGGTCATGTTGCATCACACACTTATTTAAGGTGGTAGTCAGATGTAACAAACTAGGGATCATGGGAAGAACATACAAATTTGTTGATAAATGCATTGAATAAGGTCAGTGGTAAAAGCACTAAGGAAGTAAGCACCCCACTCGCAGTCAAAGAACATACATGGAACAAACATCCTAAAATAGAGAGAGATAGCGCAGTTGAAGGGATTGAAGATCATTGAATAAAAATCAGAGTGGATAGTAGGTGCAACCAATCATGTTGAACAGTATGGGGGTACAATAATTCTAACAAAAGAACGCAGTGATACAAGAAAGTCTGGCCTTATTACCACGTGGAGCTCAAGTATTCTTTAATGCTGTGCACACACTCAATAAAATAATCAAGAAACATCTATTGTCTCAAACTTATCATGAAGGAAGAATTATTGAAGTTAAATTAAATTATTAATAAGAAAGAATATTAGGTTGATATAATTATAAATATAATTTATAATTATATTAATTATTTAAAAAGATTGGAATTAAGTTGACATACAAGGAGAGAGTTCTAATTTATCTCCAAGTTATCAATAATTATATTAATTATTTAAAAGGATTGGAATTTCTTGAAGATAACTATAAATTCCATATAATTCCAAGTATAAAATGAATATTTGAAGTCTTTAAACTGGAACCAAGAGCAACTTGAGGTATAGCTAAAAAAGGTTCATTATAGTAAGGCAAGTCCAAAAGTTGCTTGACCAGGGGTTGATCACAAAAAGCATAAGTCCATGTGCTATTCTATTTTGTGCTAGCCCCTAAAAAGGGAGGTAAGTGGAGAATGTGTACAAATTCTAGGGAAATAAATAGGATCACAATAAGATATAGAATCCCTATTCCTAGGATATAAGATTTGATGGAATGTCTTGGTAGAGCTAGATATTTTTCAAAAATTGATCTTAAGAGTTGCTATTATCAAATAAGGATGAAGGAGGTAGATGAGTGGAAAGTTGATTTTAAAACCAATGAAGGACTCTATGAGTGGTTGGTAATGCCATTTTCTCTTACGAATGCACCAAGTACCTTTATGAGTGTAATGAATGAAGTCCTAAAGACTACATAGGTGTGTTTGTGGTAGTGTACTTGGATGACATCCTCATTTTTAGTAAAACCAAGGAAGAGAATATGAAACATTTTGAAGTTGTATTGAAGAGACTCCAAGAGGAGATGTTGACAATAAATCTTGAAAAGAGTGAGTTCATGAAGGAAGAACTTGTTTACTTGGGCTTTGTAGTTTCCCAAGGAAATTTGAAAATAGACAAAAGCAAGGTTGAGGTAATCTTGAATTGGCTTGCTCCTAAGTCTACTACTGAGGTGAGAAGTTTTCATGGATTAGCCCAATTTTATATAAAATTTATGGGGAGGTGTAGTGATATTTTTGCTCTTCTAAATGACACGATATAATGAGGCATAAAAACCAAGTTTATATGGATTAAGTCAACATATGAGAGTTTTGAAAGATTGAAGAAGGAAGTGGCAACCCAACCAATATTGGTCTTGCCAAGCTTTGAAAAATTGTTTGTTGTAGAATGTGATGCCAACAAAATTATAGTTGGAGTAGTGCTAAGCCAAGAGGGAAGGAATATGGCATTTTTTAGTGACAGGCTCAATGATAAAAGTTAAGGTATTTAGCCTATGACTTGGAACTATATGCATTAGTTCAAGATCTCAAGAAATGGAGACACTATCTCCTACCCAAGGAATTTATGTCTATACTGACAATCAAGCACTTAGTTTCATAAAAACACAAGAGAAACTCAACCTTAGACACATAAAGTTGATGGAATTATTGCAATCCTCTACCTTTACAATCAAACACAAGAAGGGATACAACAACAAGGTGGATGATGCCTTAAGTAGAAGGCTGCTGACTATTCAAGAAATCAAGTTGTAGAGCATAGGGATTGAGGAGTTCAGAGATTTTTATAAGGAGGATACTAATTTTTTAGAGGCCTGTAAGGTATGTAAAAATTTCAAAAACTATATCTATAGTCAGTTTTTTGAATCTACTTTACATAAAAGTTTTTTGTTCAAAGGTCAACAATTATGTGTGCCAAGAGGGCCTATGAGGGAAAATCTCATATAAGAAAAATATAATGGGAGTATAAATGGTGATTTTGTCCTAAATAAGATGCTAAACCTAGTAGAAATGTTCTACTATTGACCCAAGATGTAAAGGGATGTAAGGAGCTATGCAGAGTAGTGTGGGATATCCCAAAAAGCTAAGGGAACTTCACCCAATGTAGGACTCTATCAACCACTACCCATTCCAAATAGGCCTTGGGAATGCATTAGTATGGATTTCATAGTTGACCTACCTAGAAAAAAGATAGGGTTGGATAGTGTATTTGTTGTGGTTGATAGGTTTAGTAAGATGAGTCATTTTATACCCTACCAAACCACACATGATGCTAGTCATATAACCCACCTTTTCTTCAAGGATATAGTTAGAATACATGGTTTATTAATGAGTATTATTGTAGAAATAGATCTCAAGCTCATGGGGCATTTTTGAAAGACACTTTGGAAGAGGTTAGGCACTAATTTGGCTCATGGTTCTATCTATCACCCTCAAATAGATGGGAAAATAGAAGTAATTAACATGGTTCTTGGCAACTTGCTGAGGTGTTTAACTGAGGAGTATGGGAAAGAATGGGAGAAAGTTATTCTTCAAGTAAAGTTTTCCTATAATGAAAGTAAAAATAGAACAATAGGACTCATTCCTTCCCAAATAGTCTATGGGTCACATCCAAGGGTAATTATGGATATTAGAGAGCTACCATGACATGATAAGATTAGTGGGCATGCAAATGATTTTTCTCAGTCAATGAAGGAGATTCATGATCAAGTGAAGTAGACATTAATGGAGGCAAATAAAAAGTTGAAGGAGAAAAAAGATGAGGGAAGGAGAGATCTAGAATTTCATATAGTAGACTTGGTGATGGTTTTCTTGAATAAATATAGGTTACAAAAGGGGATCCCAAGTATACCTCAAATGAAGAGGATTGGACCATGTAAGGTGTTAGAGAAGTATGGTTCAAATGCCAACAAAATTGACTTACCCAAGGACATGTAAATCTCTTCCATTTTCAATGTTAAAGACTTGATACCTATATCATCTTAAAATAGAAGCACTTCCATGTTAAGTGTTTTTAGCTCTCTGAGTAAGTGGTCTAGGATTGTGTCAAGTACCTTGATTGGGTTCTTTCATGGATCTAGTAATTTTCACCTTGTTCTACTTCTCTTTCTCTATTTCTAGCCTATTTCTGACAACTTTTTCTATGAAACTAAGGAATTTTACTTTTTCGGTCAAGGATGACCTTTTAGGTCAAGGATGACCTCAAACCTGACCTAGGTCAAGGATGACCTCAAACTTGACCTAGGGTGGGGTCAACCTCATCCTTGACCCTAGGTCCATTTTTCAATTTCTAGAGATTTGGGGACCTCAGGTTTTGGAAAGTTTCATTTTCCTACTTTCAAGTAGGCTCTTTTCAATTTCAGAATGATATAATCTTAAATTTCATTTAATCTAGGTCTAGTTCTAGGGGTTAAGGTTAATTTGGATTTAATTCTCCCATATCTGCCTTCTCTATGAATTTGTGCCCTAGATATCTATGTAAGGAAGCCCTCTTCCCTCATTTTGACATTAATGATTCATAAGGGCATCGAAAATCTATGAGTGAAGTTATTATCTACTTTTAATGAAGAGAATCTACAATCCATTATCAAGCATCCATTTTCAAGAGAGCAAGCATTCTACCATTCAAGCATTCAAGTTTTCTATTGAAGATCAAGGTTTGAAGCATTGAAGCCTTTGAAGGGATTTGGTTCAAGTATTCAAGATTCATCATTCAAACCCTAGATCTAGCCATTATGGTGATGCAATCTTCCTTCAAGATACTTTGTTCATCTTCAAGATCTATTCATTCTTTTATCAAGGTGGACTCAAAGAATACAATCATGGAGGTTTTGATTTACATTTTCTAATGTTATGTTCAAGCTTTCATATCAATATACTTGTTTACATTTTGAATACAATTGCATATCTATTGAATATCATAGCTTCACTATTAGATTTACTTCTACTACTTGCTAGCATTCCTTATTTCAATTCTATTATTAAGGTTGATTCCAAACTAGGGTTTGACCAATGCGAACCCTCATCCAAACAAAAAAAACCATTTTTCTTGTAGATATAGGTGTGGAACAATGAATTAAAGAATAGATTCAGATACCCTTTTTGTCAAACTTGTGGGATCCGTGAACAAAAAATTTGTCAGAGCACTACAGGTCAAGGTTGACTTTTCGGGGTGCAATTATGCCTCAGAGTAAGATTGTGCCTCACTATTAGGGTCAAGGTTGACCTCCCTTAAAAAGGACAAATTTTTTCTAGGTTTTCTCTATCTCGACATTTCCAGTCTAGAACAAGTTGCAAAGATCCCCAAAACTGTACATAGACACCAAAAATTAGGATTTTCCAAATTTATCTTACTTCAAGGTTAGTATTTTTCTTTTATCTATTTCAAGATTTAAGCACATACTGTTCAAAATAGGAAGACCATAGGACATCCTTTCTCCTTATTTTCCATTACATAATCTATTTGTACATTGATCAGTTTCTTGTGCTTGATCAATTTGGATAATTTCTATTGAAAATTAGGGTTGAGGATGGGACCTTATTTTCATCCTATTCATTTTGGGGAACCAGATATGCTTACCCTCATTTATTTTGTGGAATTGGATTCCCTATTGTGTTTTGTGGTGTTAAATTTCATTTCATATTTGTTAGGTCTTTTGTTGCATTAAGATTAGATTTAGTTTATGCTCTTGCATTTTAAATACAAAAATACAAAAAAATCTATATATTCAATAAAAATACAAAAATATTTCTTGCATTTCATTTACTATGAATATTATGAAGATACTTTGGTGTGTGGTTATGTTCCTTATTACCCTTCTTTTAGCATCTCTTTACCATAATTATGAGGTTTATAAGAGTATCATTCTTTTTATTATGTTCATGATCTTTCATTTTATTCTCACTTATGCTTTTGTGAATTTAACCAGTACTAGTCTTCCTACATTTAAAACTTTTATTAAGGATTCATGTGGTATACTTATTGTTCTTTTGGGTTATGTGAAGGATTGTGTAGATGATACACCATCTCTTAATATTCCTAATCTAAATCTTGTTATTCCTAATCTGAGCCTAATTCTCCATATGTTAATCCATGTTCTTCCCATACTTATGATAGAATTCAAGCTATAGGTTAGGATATAGATGTGTAAGAATTCTTTGATTTACCTTCTCCTCTAATTCATGATGATATTAAAGGAAAGGGTAAAGACACTTCTTCAAAACCTATTATTCCATCTTATACAACCTTTCCTTATGAACATGATAAACAATCAGTTCCTATAGAATATTTACATGATATGTATACTACATGATATAATTTGATAATTAAACAAGCTTATAAAAGTTTAGGGCTTGGAGTTAATGGACATGGTATTAAGTATCTAGTTCATATACCCTCTAAACCGGATTTGTATGGTGTTGGTTGTTCAAAATCTCAAGTTAAGGTGAGTGATGTTAATCATTGTCCTCATCTTCATAAACTTCTCCCTACACCTTCTTTGAATAACTCTGATGCTCATCAAGAGGTGGCTAGAGAGGTGTATATTAAATTAATGAATTCCAAAAAAGAAATATTTAATCCAATATTAAAAGATGCCTTATGTAAGTACAAATTTCCTTTTCATTATCATAATACACACTTGTACATTGTAGACATTTCAAATTTTATGTTCGTGAACAAGCTGGTTTAGGAATTATATCTCACTCTCATGTAGTTTTAGTATTCCTTCATAATTTTGATATAGGGGATTCCCCTCCTTCTGATATAATATAGATCTCTTTGTTGGAAATATAAGAGGAGTAACTAAGAGGGGAGGGGTGAATTTGTTACTACAAAAAATAATCCTAGATCCCTTAGATGTCAATAAAAATCAAAACATAAATTTTGATTAAACTATATTCTGTTATTACTCGACAAACACACAACCACTCAATTTACACTAGAAAATGTTGTAACTTGGCAAGCATTGAGAATCAACTTTAACTTGGCAATAACTAAATATATTGATCATAATGTGATTAACCTTAAATTTAACTTAGTTTCATAATCATAAAAGAAATAACATGAACACAATTGACACCAAGATTTAATGTGGAAGAAAAAACCACCAATTTCAACTAGTTACTAATTTGCACTCTTCTAAATGAGGGCTATTAGGAGCCAACTCTGTTAAAGGTTACAAAACACACTGTTAGGTGTGACCCTGTTAGAGGATTTGATCACCCTAATAGGAGTGGCCTTGTTAGAGGTCTTTAAGACACTTCAAATAGAAATGACACCTTGTTAGAGGATTTACAAATAACTATTAAGCCAACTTTGTTAAGATATATAGGTCACTGCTACAATGGTTAGAGAGTAACAATGAGATGGCTTAATTTCAAATACATGTTTATTGCTAATTATAGATCTCAATTTTGGCTTGTATACTTGAACCTTTCTAATTGAATGTATCTTTGTAGCTCAACAAGGATATTCTGCTTATTCGTCTAATTCGCTTCCTCTAAGCATCCTCAAATCTTTTGTTATGTTCCACACATTCAATTCTCAACTTGGCCTTATATTTATATCTTATACATTGTCAAGTCAGCTTGAATGCAACTTAGAATTCTTAATATTCATCTCCTTAGTCAGCTAGAACTAGCAGTCAAATCAATTGAACTCAATATGCCAAAATAATAAAATCTTTTGTTAGTCGACCTTGCTTGGTAGTCACCAACTTAGAAACAATTTTCCTGTGTTAACCAAGTGAACTTGGTTAACACTGCATATTCAAAAAGTTCCTTTGGTTACTGAGTGATCTCAATTAATATTAGTTCCATGCAACATTTCCTTCATTAACCAAGTGAGCTCGATTAACACTCAACTTCTTCAAACTTTCCTTTGATGCTTGAGTGAACTCGGTAGACACTATCTTTTGAACTTGGAAAACTTTGGAATGCTCGACAGATACAGGAAACTGTCTTCATTGTCTGAGTGAGATTGACATAAACTAATTGGAAATGATATGAAATTTTGTGTAACATCAAAGATAATACATAATTAACCAATTATTTCAACACTCTTCTTCTCTTGTCTTTGAATAGGAGGGTAAGATGTGTATTTTCATCCAGTCTCCTATGATCCATTAGGCCTTTTTTTGGCTTGGTATTCTTTCTTCCTATTTTCTATCATTCTATTTTCAAATATCTTTTCTAAGAATTTTTTTATCAAAGGTATCCCTTGTCTTCCTCCCTAGGGGGCAAGGTTCTTCCTTCTTTCTCCTTGTCTAGGGAACTGCTTTCCTTAGCTTAGTGGTACTTATTTATATCATAATATTATTTCTTCATACTAACAGATGTTTTGACTATGGATAATATTTTTGAGAGGTTGTTGTCCTAGATCATCACCTCTTCTTTATGTTGCAAATTATGATTCTTTATAAACTCTTACCCTTTCTTTGGTGTTAGAGTTTGTTTCCTCAATCCAAAGATTCTGCTTCCTCTTCTTTATAGGGGGCTTGATGATTGAGTCTTTGTTCCTACTTGGTTTATCTTTGAAATATGATATTTTATCTAAACACACTCCTTTATAGTGGGGGTATTGTAGATAATATCTCTTTCTTTGAGGATCCTTTTTCCATAAGTGACATATCTTTTTCATGATTATCTATATTCTTCAATGTATGTGTCAATACCCTTTGCTAAGAACATAGCATACGCTGTTGTTAAGAGGATATCTCCTTGCCTTGTGAAGTAGTATCCTCTTCCTCTTCCTTATCATGTCTTGTAGACAACCACAATAAGGAGGGGAATATATAGGGTCTCCCTTGTACTATAGTTTTATTTATTTATATGCTAAATGTCAGAGGGTAATGCACATAATTTGCTAAATCCTGAAGAGACACACATTTTCCAATTTTTTAATGCTAAATCATCTGAAGTGAACACACATAAGTTTCTAAATCCTGAAGAGACACATATTTCTAAATCCTCTAAATGTAACACGCATAAATTTTTATATCTTGAAGAGATAAGCATTTTCAATTTTTCAATACGCTAAATCTTTCGAAGGTAATAGACATAAGTTGCTAAATCCTAAGGAGACATGCATTTCATATTCATAGTGATACACAAAGGTGGATCTATAAGTATTCTAGAAGTTGTTAGAAGACACATTACAATTGCAAGCATAGTTTTTGGGTGAACTATTAGGTTTGGCTACCTGTTAGGCTCTCCCTCTCCCTTGGTGATTCATGATAAGGTAGGCATCGTACTGGGAGAGGTAATCACTTCTTCTTCTTTTTCTTTTTACTTGCATGCTAGTAGGAATGGATCATGATGCTATATTTATAGTGTTTCTCTTAGTTTTCTTATGTAATCATTTATGTTTTTATGATAGTTTTTCCAAATATGATATTAGTATGAGAAATCTTTCTTAGCAAGGTTTCTTGTGCTAGTTGATTTGGGTTTGTTTAGTACTTAGCCTTTTATTTTTTTTTGCTTTTTAAAAATTTTTTTTTACCCTTGTGCATGTATGATGAGTTAGAATCCTTAGCTTGGGGGCCTGTGTCCTTAGCTAAGTGTTATTTTATCTCATTGCGAATCCACTTGGATTATCTTCTTTCTTCTCCTTTACCAAGAGTTTGCATTGAGTCCATACTCTTGCTAAAGTGGGGCTAAATGTATCTTAAAATGGAAGCACTTCCATGTTAAGAGTGTTTAACCCTTTGAGTAAGTTGTCCAAGGTCATGTCAAGCACCTTGATTGGGTTTTTGCATGGATCTGGTAATTTCCCCCTATTTTGCTTCTCTTTCTCTATTTCTAGCCTATTTCTAACAACTTTTTTTGTGAAACTGAGGACTTTGACTTTTTTGGTCAAGGATGACCTTTTAGGTAATGGTAAAACTCATACCTAACCTAGGTCAAGGACAACCTCAACCCTAACCTAGGGTAGGGTTGACCTTGTCCTTGATCCCAGGTCCATTTTTCAATTTTTAGAGGTTTCGGGACATCGGGCTTTGGAGTTGGCTATTTTGGATTTTAGAATGGTAGAATATTAAATTGAATGTAATCTAGGTCCATTTTGAGGGGTTAATGTTAATTGGTATTTAATGCTTCCATGTTGGCCTTCTCTACGAGTTTGTACCCTAGATCTCTCTATAAGGAATCCTTCTTCCCTCATTTTGACATCCATGATTCATAAATGTATCCACGGTCTATGAGTGAAGCTATTATATACTTTTTATGAAGAAAATCTACAATCCATTATCAAGCATCCATTTTTAAGAGAGAAAGCATTCTATGATTAAAGTACTCAAATTTTCCACTAAAGATCAAGGATTGAAGCATTCAAGAATTTGAAGGGATTTGGTTCAAGCATTCAAGATTTCTCATTAAAACCCTAGATCTATCCATTATGGTGATGTGATCTTCCTTCAAGATCCTTTGTTCATCTTCAAGATCTATTGATTATTTCATCAAGGTGGATTCAAAGCATACAATCATAGAGGTTTTGATTTACATTTGTTAATGTTATGTTGAAGCTTTCACATCAATATACTTGTTTATATTTTTAATACAATTGCATATCTATTGAATATCATAGCTTCATTGTTATATTTACTTCTACTACTTGCTAGCATTCCTTATTTCAATTCCATTATTAAGGTTGATTCCAAACTAGGGTTTGACCAAGGCAAACCTTCATCCAAATAGAAAAACCATTTTTCTTGCATATGCAGGTGTGGAACAACAAATTAAAGAGCATATTTGGATACCCTTTTCATCAAACCTACAGGATCAATGAACAAAATTTTTGTCAGAGTAGTGTAGGTCAAGGTCAACTTTTCAGGGTACAATTGTGCCCCAGGGTAAGATTGTGCCTTGCTATTAAGATCAAGGTTGACCTCCCTTCAAAAGGTCAATTTTTTTTTGGGTTTTCTCCATCTCAACATTTCCAATCCAAAATAGGGTCCAAGGATCCCCAAAACTATACACAGACACAAGAAATCAACATTTTCTAGATTTATCTTACTTCAAGATTAGTATTTTTCTCTATCTATTTCAAGATTTAAGCACATACTTTTCAAAATAGGAATACCATAGGAACTCCTTTCTCCTTTTTTCCATTTCATTATCCATTTTTGCATTGATCACTTTGTTGTGCTTAATTAATTTGGATCATTTCTATATGAAATTAGGGTTGAGGATTGGACCTTATTTTCATCCTACTCAATACCATATAAGGGTCCAAATATTGATGAGGGACAATATTATATAGAGCTGAATATGGATATAGAAGAGTTTCAAATACCTAGGAAGTTGTAACCTCAAGTTGAGAGGATACTACATTCTAGAGTGTAGAAGAGTACTAAGAACAAGGTTTACAAGGAGCATTTGATAACTTGGAAGGGCACCCCTGAAGTTGAATCCACATGGATTGCTGAGAGTGACTTCAAGAAAAATGGTATCAACATGGGGTTCCTCTCTGCATAATTAACTTAGTTTTTTCTCAGGAGCATCTTAGGGAAGGGCAATCCCTAATAGGAATTTTGGCTTGTAAATGTTCTATCCAACCATTTACCAAATAAATAATAATCATAAATTCCCAAGGTGTGTTTAGAGAGTGTGTAAATAAGTTGAGTTCAAGGGTTGTTCATGATCTAGTTGTTAAGACCTAGTTATTGCTTTAAGGTCCTGATAGAGTTAACTATGGTCAAAGTTGAAAAATAACTCAAAATTGAGGGATAGGTGTTAAAATGTGGTCAATAGGTGTTTTTGGATCAAATTGGATGGATTTTATTCAAACTAGATAAGTTTGAAGTGTTAAAAGGTCACCTTCGCAAATATTGCAAAAGTTGCTCATGATAACTTTGCATTTTTGCAAAGTTGTCATGACAACATTTCCATAATTTTATAAAGAAACACTAAATAGGTCTAGAGCTCAACTTGAGGATCTAAGAAGTTGAGAATAACATATATAAGGACAAACCACTCCATTTTGAGGGTTGGGAAATTGTCTTGAATGAATTATTCATGAGCAAGCATCAAACTGTTGACAAGAAAAATGTTAACATTTGACACAGGCAAAGGATGAATAACTAGGGCCAAAGGCTCACCCAGCTATCCAAACCACCCTAGAGGAATTAAGAAAATGGAAGCAAACAAAAGTGACAACAACCAAAGGAGGTGAAATACTTTTATTGATTCATCAAAATATCTACATACATGCCCAGCTGTAAGGCCTTCTGGTTATGACCAATCACAAATATATTCACATTCAAAGATCCAACTTCAAATTTGCACTTTCAACTCTGCTCTACCATCCTCCTTTTCAAAAACTTGCCTAATTTTAAGCCTAAATACTCTATATATACTTGCCAAAATGGCTTAAAGATTATTCTAGAACATTACATAAGAGGAGGGCTGACCCAACAATGGTCTGGACACATCCCAAGAAAAGATCTTAACATAAATGTCATGATCAAAAAGAAATCTTGCAAGTTAGCTAACAAAAATTATGCCAAAATGATGACACCTGGCATACACTAGGTAACTTAGCACATGAAGAAACACCTAGCATACACTGGGTAACTCGACATATGAAGAGTCAGTTGACATACACTATGTAACTCGACACATGAAGCAATTGCTACAGTAACTCAGCACATGAAGGACTACTAGGCACATGAAGGACTGCTAGGCACATGAAGGAACTTCTAGGCACATGAAAGACTACTAGGCACATGAAGGAACTGCTAGGCACATGAAGGGCTGCTAGGCACATGAAGGATTTGCTAGGCACCATCTTGCATAATGAAAAAAAATGAGCAGGATAACAAGGCAACCCAAGATGCTCCTACATCAAAGAACCAGGTTTGAAAGAAATGATTCTCCTGAATCATTCAGATGTCACAACCTGAGTTGAATCCAACTCAAATTGAGAAATCCATTAAGCATCTAGAATAGGTCTATTTTTCCACTTCACCAAATATTCATAGTAATATTTTCCTCTTGTCCTCTTGCCAACTCTCTAATCCAATATTTGTTCAAATTCTTCAATCTATTTCTTATGATAATCATCTGATACAACAAGTTCATCCTTTGACTCATGATACTTATACAAATAATAAATATTGAATATAGGAGATATATCCATGTCATCAGATAACTCAACTTCGTAAGCATTACCACTATCAAACTTCTTCAAGATCTTACAAGGTCCAAATTTCTTCATCTTCAGCTTACTGTATATTCCAACTGGAAATCTTCATTTATTCAAATGAATAATCACCTCATCACCAACTTGAAAATCATGATGTCTTCTAGACTGATCAACATTCTCCTTATACTTTTGATTACTTTGTTCCAACCTCAAATTCACTTCCTTATGCAAAGATTCCATAAAATCATCAAATTCTTCTCCTACAGTGCTTCTCTTTTCTTCACCAGCAACATCTCTCAAATCTGATATACCTCTAGGATGTATTCCAGTGACAATCTCAAAAGGTGTCTTCCCTGTACTCTTATTCACAAAATTGTTATATGTAAATTCAGCTTGTGCCAATACCATCTCCCAATTACTTGGCTTTTTCCCAACTAAAAATCTCAAAAAATTACCCAAGCTTCTATTCATAACCTCTATCTATCCATCTATCTGTGGATGGAATGTAGAACTAAACTTCAATTTAGTAACTATCTTCATCGACAAAGTTTTCCAACTTACTATCTCTGTCAAAAATAATACTTCTTGGTAATCCATGCAATCTCACAATCTCTTTAAAGAAAAGTTCAGTAACATCCTTAGCATCTGATGTCTTCTTACATGGTATGAAATGAGCCATCTTAGAAAATCTATCCACTACAACAAATATGGAATCATAACCCTTCACTATCTTAGGCAATCCAAGAACAAAATCCATACTGATGTCAGTCCAAGGTTTCTCAGGAATAGTAATAGGTGTATATAAACTAGTATTTTGACTCACCCCTTTTGTAACTTGAAAAACTCCACAACTATTTACAAATTTCTGAACATTCGTATACATTTGTGGCCAATAATACTTCTCTTTTAGCAAACTACGTATCTTATCAATTCCAAAATGTCCAGCTAATCCACCACTATGCTTTTCCTTAATCAGATTCAAACTCATAGAACTTCTAGGAATACACAACTGAATACCTTTGAAGAACATACCTTCTTGAATGAATACTCATCATACTTACTTATGTGATCTATTAGATTTGGTACTTTGCACTCTCTCCATGGCTTAGAAAAATTAGGATCAACATCATACAACTCTTTCATTTCATCAAAACCAAGAACTTCAATATTCATTTTAGTCAACAAAGAACATCTTCTACTCAATGTATCAACAACTCTATTAGTAACTCCACTCTTTTGCTTGATCACAAATGTAAAACTCTACAAGTACTCAACTGACTTCATATGTCTTTGATTCAATTTATGTTGACTTCCCAAGCATTGTAAAGCTTTATGATCAGTATACAACACACACTCCTTAGGAATCAAATAATGTCTCCACTTCTTCAGTGCTTGAACAATGGCATAAAATTCTTGATCATACACAAAATACTTCCTTTTAGCATAATTCAACTTTTCACCAAAGAAAGAAACATGCTTACCTTCTTGATGTAATACAACTCCTACTGCATTACCACTTGCATCACATTCAACTTGAAATACTTTGTTAAAATCAGGTAAAGCTAATACAAGTAATTTAATAACCTTTTGTTTCAAAGTCTCAAAACTCTTATCAGCTCTGTGTGTCCACTTGAATTTCTTTTTATCTCCCCTCATTTTCTCAGTCATAACATTACAAACAACACTAAATTTTTTATAAACTTTCTATAAAAACTAGCCAAACCATGAAATGATCTTACCTGACCCACATTCTTAGGTTTAGGCCATTCCAAAATTGCTTTCACCTTCTTAGGCTCCATCTTCAATACATCATCTAAAATCAAAAATCCCAAATACACAATCTCTTCTTGCATAAAAGAACACTTTTTTAGATTAATCAACAACTTTTCCTCTTTCAACCTTTGCAATACTTGTCTAATATGCTCAAGATGTTCTTCCTTAGTCTCACTGAATATCAAAATATCATCCAAATAAATAATCAAAAACTTACCCCAAAATCTTTTTAGAACTTCATTCATCAACCTCATGAAAGTACTAGGTGCATTAGTCAAACCAAAAGGCATAACAAACCATTCATACAAACCATGTTTTGTCTTGAAAGAAATCTTCCATTCATCACCTTCTCTGATTTTGATCTGATGATAGCCACTCTTCAAATCAATCTTGGTAAAATACTTTTCTCCAATCAAACAATCCATTATGTCATCCATCCTCAGCATAGGAAACCTATATTTTACTATTATCTTGTTAATGGCTCTAAAATTAGTACACATTCTCCATTCTCCATTCTTTTTAGGTGCTAATACAACATGTACAACATATGGACTCAAGCTTTCTCTGATCAAACCTTTCTGCAACAACTCATGCACTTTTCTATTAAGTTCTTCATTCTCTATAGGTGTCAATCTATATGGTGCTTTGTTTGGAAAACTAGCTTCAGGAATCAGATCCATACAATGACTTATGCTTCTAACTAGATTTAAACCATCAAGAATATCATCAACAATAATATCTTTATACTCATTCAGTAATTCTGTAATTTCTACTAGTACTCGGTTGTCACTATCTGCTATCACTTGGTCATTACTAGCTTTTGCTTCTCGACCATTACTAGCAACACTCAATCCTATAGGAACTATGGAAAAACATACTTGATTCCTTTTCATTTCCTTTTCAAATTGTTTCCTATTAACCATGCAAATTTTTATAGCAGTACAATTAACCTCATCTGGACTTTCAATCAAAGGCAACCATGTTTGTTTCTTTCCATTTACCCAAAGAGTATATTGGTTCAATCTTCCATCATGTACAACATATGTATCATATTTCCAAGGTCTACCCAACAAAATATGACAACAATCCATGGGCATAATATCACACAAAACTTCATCAAAGTAATGTCCAATTTTGAACTTCACAAGGCATTGCTCACTTACAAATATCTTATGCTCATCTTTGATCCATGAAACATGATAAGGTTTGGGATGTTTATGCCTCTACAATTGCAAGTTGGTAACTAGCTCTTCTGATGCTAGATTTATAGAACTTCCACTGTCAATGATCACTTTGCAGCATTTTCCCATCATCTTACATCTTGTCTTCAAAAGACTTCTTCTTAAAACAGGTTCCTCATCACTTAGCTTATTACATAAGGTTATTCTCACCATCAAATTTTCTCCAGCCTTAGGTCCACTTGGTGAACCCTCATCATCTTCTTGAATCACAACATTTCTGTTACCTTGCCTACTTTTAGAGGATCTACATTCAAAAGATCTATGTCCCTCTTTACCAAATCTAAAACAATTAACGTGAAATCCACCTCTAGAATAGGAATTATTTCTTCGTTGGTAAAAATTAGTGCCTCCTTGATAAGAATTACCACTTTTCCATTCGGTCTTGCCTTTGTCATAATTCTTTCATTTAGATTTTCCTTTATCTTTCATAAAACTATTAGATCTACCACTTTCTCCATAAGATCTACCTCCACCTCTCTGGAATCTACCACCTCTACCTCTTCATCTTTGTTCATGCTTCTTTGTGAAGATCTCCTCAACTGTCAAGGCATATTGATATGCTTCTTCTACACTTTCCAACTTCACAAAACTTATTTCATCTTGAATTTTAGATCTCAATCCATTAATGTACCTTGCAATTTTCTCAACATCATCATCCACATGTCCAGATCTGATGTCAAATCTATATAATTCCTCGATATATTGTTTCACAGTCATGTCCTTTCATTTCAAATTTTACATCTTTCTCAATAGGCTAACTTGGTAATCAATAGGGAGGAATTTTTTCTTTACCTTGTTCACCATCTTTGGCCAAGTTCTGATCTTCTCCTTTCCTCTCCTTTGTCTATCAGTTTGCAAGTGCTCCCACCATAGTGAGGCATGACCTTTCAATCTAGTGACTACAATCTTTACCTTTCTATTATTAGGAGTGTTTTCATACTCAAAGAACTTCTTCATATTAGAGTTCCAATCCAACACAACATTGAGATCCAATTTTCCATCATAAGGGACAACTTCTACAATAGGCTTTGAATTTTCCCTAGACAACACTTGTAACAATATTTCCTCATCTTGATCTTCTTTAGGTTCTGGATTATGGTTTGGTGCTGCTACTTCATCATCACTTACATCATCAAAATGTGCTCCTCTCCTCTAGGCTATCTCCACAACATCTAATCTAGCTGCAATTTGTCTCAACTAATCCAGTATAGCATCATCAACATTTCTTCTACCATGAACCATCTTTACAAATCAGCTCCTACAAGATCGTAACCCTCTACAAGTTATAGGTCAAATCCAATCTGCCACCCTACAAATAAATCCAAATTAGGGTTATACATGATCCAATCTCCACGTAGGGAAAGGATGAATACTGACGTAGGCAAAGGATGAATAACTAGGGCCAAAGGCTCACCCAGCTATCCAAACCACCTTGCAAGAGTTAACACAACGTAAGAAAACACAAGGGACAAAAAACAAAGGAGGTGAAATACTTTTATTGATTCATCAAAAAAACTTCATACATGCCCAACTATAAGGCCTTTTGGGTTATAGCTAATTACAGATACATTCACATTCAAAGATCCAACTGCAAATTCACACTTTCAGTTTTTCTCTACCATCTTCCTTTTCAAAAGATTGCCTAACTCTCAGCCTAAACACTCTATATATACTTGCCAAAATGGCTTACAGATTATTCTAGAACATTACATAAGAGGAGGACCAACCCAAAAATGGTTTGGACACATCCCAAGAAAAGATCTTAACATAAATGTTGCGATAAAAAATAAATCCCACAAGTCAGTTTGCATAAATCATGTCTAAATGCTGACACTTAGCATACATTGGGTAACTTGGCACATGAAGAAACACTCGACATACATTGGGTAACTTGAAACATAAAGAGTCACTTGGCATACACTACATAACTTGACACATGAGGGAATTGCTATAGTAACTTGATACATGAAGAACTACTAGGCACATGAAGGACTGCTAGGCACATGAAGGAACTACTAGGCACATGAAGGACTACTAGGCACATGAAGGAATTGCTAGGCACATGAAGAACTACTAGGCACATGAGGGAACTTCTAGGCACATGAAGGGCTATTAGGCACATGAAGGAATTGCTAGGCACATGAAGGACTGCTAAGCACATGAAGGACTGCTATGCACATGAAGGACTACTAGGGACATGAAGGAACTACTAGGCACACGAAGGACTGCTAGGCACACAAAGGACTTTTAGGCACATGTAGGAACTGCTAGGCACATGAAGGAATGCTAGGCACATGAAGGAACTGCTAGGCACATGAAGGAACTACTAGGCACATGAAGGAACTGCTAAGCACATGAAGGACTGCTAGGCACATGAGGGACTGCTAGGCACATAAGGAACTGCTAGGCACATAAAGGAACTACTAGGCACATTAAGGACTGCTAGGCACATGAAGGAACTACTAGGCACATGAAGGACTAGTAGCCACATGAAGGACTTGCTAAGCACATGAAGGATTTGCTAGCCACCAACTTGAAAAATGAACAAAATGAGTAGTATAACAATGGAAACCCAGGATGCTCCTACATCAACATTATTAGATTTCAACAATCCATTTGTAAAATAAAATAAAATGTTTTCTAGATTTGATTGTGTGTGTTTTTTTACCAAAAATGTTTCAGATCATACTACATGATCCATCATCAAAATGAGAAAGTGTAGGATAGTAAATATATATGGAATTGGCTAGGAATTGGAATGTTTGCAAGAAAGTTTTAATAAGTTTTCTTGATTTTTTTGTACTAGTCTTGCTTGGGGAAGTGATAAAGGTTGAGTCAAGTGTCCAAAAACCAAAGGAGAATATCTAAGAAGAAGATCCAAGCATAAAAAATAGGGTTTTCTAGAAAAGTACAATACAAACACTTTGAAGGGCTAAAACATAGAAAATCCTTGAGTTTAGGTTGATAGAAAATAAATTTTAGAAGATATCAGAGGGATTTATGAGGTATTTTGGGAGTTATAGTAGGTTCCTTGTTTATAGGAGGCCTAATTGGGGCTCATAGGACTACAAGGCTAAACTATGCAAGTTTGTGATTTTCAAGTTCAAAACCTTGAAAGAAGATGCATAATGGTTTAGAAATTTCCAAGATCCACATGAGGGTGCTTTAAACACCTATTTACCTTGGTGGGAACCATAAGTGAGTTTGATGGCTTGTGGATGCAATAAGTGGCATATACGAGTTTTGAAGGGTTAGGAGAGTAACTTTAATTGATAGGTGAGTTTCTAGGTTGGAGAGGACTAGGAAGAGATCCTATGAAGTAGGGTGTAGAGAGAGAACCCTAGGAAGGCTAGGATAAATCCTTGGATGGAGAAAGAAGGCTCTAGGTGTGAGAAACTCCCTATCATGCACTATGTATGCTAACTAACTAAGTGGGTTGGGTGTATGCAAGGGTAGTGCATATTGCGTAGTTGTGCACCTGTGCATGTTCACAAGCTGCACAACTATGCTTTTAAGAGACACATCTATGTTTTTTATGAGTATGGTACTTGGGAATGTGGACCATTAGAGATTTCACACTCTACATGCCTATTTAGGTGCACAGGATGCATATATGTGATGAGACTTTACCTTGGCACATGTTGCAGAAGCAGAGTTTGCATCCCTTTAGGGGTGTGATACTGCACTTACTAGAGGTTGATGGAGAAAAATGAGTGGACCTAAGAGGGTATTACCTATTTATAGGCATAGTTATCTACATATCAGAGAGTGCACACCATATCAAGGTGCATATATGTACACCTTGGCACTTGATTTTTTATGAGGGTGAGGGGAAGCTACACACCTTGCACATGGTGCACAATTTTGCCTCAGTGTATTAATTTTTTTTTTCTAGCTACCTAATCTCAAATGACACACACTTTCCCTACTCCTAAACCTAAACCAAAGTAGTCTTGTTCCCCAAGGTGTCTTAGAAGATACCTTATTCTGAGGAGTGGGATTCCTAGACTCATAATAAAATGGGGGTTCCCATTTTTGAAGTAAAAGAAGGGGTGTGTTTTGTGAAGCCAAAATTGTGTCCACCTCAAATAATGATTTAGAGGCATTATAAATAATAAAAGGGCAGGGTTACAAAATGCTTGCAGGAATTTATTCAGAAGAAGAATTGGATAAGATCGGTGATTAGACTGAGAAGACATAGGCCAGGATCAAAGTCATGCTATCTTTATATGAAGATATCTAGGAGATGTAGGGTAGGATTCATGCCTAGTGTTTGGAAGTAGATAAACATTATAGTGTGGCTAGCCTAGAGGTTTTTGATAATGACCCTAGAACACACTTATGCTCGATGGAAATGAATATGCATAAATTTTGTGCATGTTTTGAAGAAGTGTCCTCTAAGGATGATGTTCAATGTATATTTAAGGTTGAAGAGACACTGAAGGAGTTAGATTCCAAATTAGATGATTTTGTAGAAGTACAATAAGAAGTTCACAATTTTCATAGGGAAGTAAGGGCTCAATACCAAGTTTTGGATTTTTGGAATCTCCAGAAGATTTCCTCAACCATACCAAAGCTTAAAGGCAGCCCATCCATACATAATTTTGGTCAAAAATCAATAAGACCTAGATACTAGAAACTAAGAGTTTTGACTTAGGAGAATTTTATCAATTTTGATCTTGAGACCTTTGTAGGTGCATAGGTGTGTAGGTCCACATTTTGAAGTTTTGGTGGAGGAATAGATTTTGTCTCCAAAGGTGTGCAAGTGCAATGATTTTTGATAACTTATAGTTGTGTCGATACTTAACTGCCAATTTTAGTTTTTGGGAAATTTCATGCACAAATAGTGCATTGTTGAGTTCTCATTCATAGAAGCTCAAGAAAGTTGAGTTCTACCTAGAGTCTTCTTTCTTTGTATGGTCTTCTTCTAGTTCATTTTTAAGTCATTGTAATGGCTTATGCACCATTTTACTAATAAAAATAAGAGTGCAAACCTACTTAGCACCTAGTTAGGGGTCTGTTCGTACACAACTTTCATAAAATCAATTTTTTTAGCATGATTTTTGCAAGGAAAAATCCATGGATCTTAAAATTTCATGAAGGATAGGGTTTCTTATAAATACAAATATATAATATGCATTTAAAGCTGATATTTTTATGCGATAAAGTATGTTATTGGTACTCTCATTCTGTGTGTAGTGTTTCTTGTTGGAATGTGTGTTTCCTTTATGAATCTCAAGTTCATCAATAGTGATGGAACCAATAGCCTTATTGTGTTTTAATGCTCATGTAATTATTCTTGTGTTTGTCATATTTAGTAGCATAATTCCTCTATTGTGATGAATTGGAGAAAAGACCATTCTATAGTTTTTGCATAGCATTTTATCTTGTGTGTACGTACTTTTTGTGGCTACACGATTTGATGAATCATGAAACATCACCCAATTTTCATTAGTTCCTTTGATGATTGCATCAGTAGAGTTAAGGATGCATCACTCACAATTTCATTGATTTCCTACTTTATCCTTTTGAAAATTTAATCGACAAACGTGTTGTTACTATGACTTATATCTGTTGTAGTTTCACAATGCACGCCCCATTTCACATAGAAATGGGGACCCCCTAATTTAATTTTTTAGCTTTCCAAATCCCTAGTCTGTGGTTTGAGTCTTTTTAGGGTTTTTCCTAGTGTTTTTATCTAATCTGGGTCTTTGGTTGAAAATCTAGTTTTTAGAAACCATGTTTCTGAGGGGAAAAAATTAAATTTTACAAGGGGTGCACCAATGCACCTATCACACCCCATAAGGTGTAGTAGTGCACTAGTCATACTAAGGGAAAAGTACATTCCTCTTGGAAGTGCGCACCTATGTAGGTGCACACCTCCAAGAGGTGTGCTCAGTCCCTGGCCTATAAAGCTCAGGACCCCACCCCTTGTTTCATTCTTCCTCTTTACTTTTTGGTGAGCACACCTCCACAATTGGTGAGGTGTGCTCATTCCCCTCTCCAACATCGACACACACAAGTAAAACATGTTAAATAACAAAAAAAGGCGCACACCATGCACACCCTCAAGGTGCGCACCTTTTTTTAACAAAACCTTAACAAAACTTAAAAAATTTAAAGCTAAGCTAAATAAAGCTCTACCTAAGATAATGGTGCATAGGTTTGAACCTATCCAAGGTGCACACATGTGTACCTTTACTAAGGCAAGCCTCCTCAACAAGTATTGAAAAAGGTGCGCAACTAGTGCACCCCACAAGGTGCGCTAAGTGCACAACCCTTTCAATACTTCTTTTCCTTAAGCATACTATAAGGGTGCATATCTAGTGCACCCCACAAGGTGTGCTATGTGTGAACCCTTAGTATTAAGAGCTTTTGTAGGAAGGAATGCCTAGTACACCTCTAAGGTACACAAGGTGCACCATTTTTTTGTCTTCTAGAGGGTTTTGGTAGGTTTTAGGTGTTTTTGTAATAGTTTTTTACAATTTTATGTTCTGGATCATTTTCTATTGTAATTAGAGTTTATGTAAATTATTTATTCTTCACTCTAGACTAGTGGATGTTGGTTTTGGGTAGATTAAATGGTTTCCTCCTCATCCTTCCTCACTACAAAGGTGGCTCCAAAACTAGTAGTCTTCAAATTCCAATGTGTTCTAGCAAAGTCACATTTTCAGGATGAATATTTAGAGATCTAAGATACTGAAATTGACCATATTGACTAGAATGCATTCCTAGTTTTATTCAACAAACCAATTGAGAGGTCTCAAATGGTATGTACACTTATTAGATTAGGGCTAGTTAATGTAACATCACACCCGGTATCAATAGAGTCTTCAAAATTGATCATGGCCTTAGTAGAGAACTATGTTTCAGAAGAAAGGGTTGTGAAAAGTATAACTAGAGAGATCATCCTAGATCTGAGACCTAAGAATATAGAGAAGATATTCCATCTTGCAAGGGTAGATCAGTACATCAGGCTAACATATCATCAAGCAGAAAGGTGGTACATAGAGCACAGAGAGGAAGCATAAGAAATCATCCAATCTTCATATCTCATCAATAAGATTTCTCTTGGATGAAAAGTAGGCAAAGTAGATATGACAAGGGGCTATATGAAAGATGATATCAAATATTCTATAGTACTTTTGAGTAGAGTCACGGGGTTACTAGCATCAAGACACCTGAACATATGGATGATACACTTCATTAAGACCATCAAAACAATGAAGATGCCAATTGATTGGGCTTCATTCTTAGTGAGAATTTAGATGAGCAACTGGTAGCGATCAAGAATAACCAAAAGTAATATATGACATTTTATTTGGTATACCTATTAGTTGCAAGAGCAACAAATTATCAAGGATTATTCAAAACGGGCAACATGCAAGATGCAAATGCATGGCCTTATGTGCTATACCTCAAGTTGGTAAAGAAAAAGCTTTCAAAGCATAGTATGGAGCATAGAGTAGTGAATGATGCCTTCATTTTTGCAATCATTCAATTCATTGAGGGAGATTATGCAAAAATAATGTCAGATGAGGTAGCAACAAAGATTACAGAAATTGGTGCCTATTAAATCCAATTTAAAACATTCACTTATTTAATGGTAGCAAGTATGACTATCAATCCAAAGAAGCTCCCTAGGTATTTGTGTGATAGACTCATATTGTTGGAGATTGCATGACAACACTTGTCTGCATATGAGAGAGTAAGGAAGCAACACAAGAAAACCTAGGTATGGCCCATTACTATAGGTTTGTTTAGTGTTGTTTAGAAACAAGATATTGTGACTTTTGAGTATGAGTGGGATCAATATCCCTTGGAGGAATATAACTCTCCTTGTCCCTATTTTCATAACATTGGAAGAGTTCAGTACTTGGTAGGGAAACAATTCCAACTTGAAGATGCCATAGAGGATAATTGGATGAATGCAGTGAATGACTGTGAAATTTGAATAAGGGATTATTGTAGAATGACTCTCTATTTGGCAAGCAGTGCCTCAAAAATAAAGGTCCCTTTAAAAATAGTACAACAAGACATTGAAGAGGTCTTAGATCCATTATACAATAGAGATAAGATATTTGATCAACCTATTATGAATGCAAAAATTGATAAAGAGGAAAATGGAGATATTAATCATGGGAAAGGTATGCCATCTAATTAATTAAGAATTGGGTTAAAAGATCATTCAAGTTAGATCCAATTATGCAAACTATAGTTTTCCAAGTTACAATCTGCCTAGTAAAAGGTAGAGGAGCAAAGGTGATAGTGCTCACATTCACAACTTAGTCTCTAGTAAAGCCATCAGTGCATCAACCTGATAGAGAAGTTGGATACTTCAGGGCATAGGAGGGTAAAGGAAAAAGGAAAATAACTTCCCCTCAACAAGCCAATCCTAGAGAAGAGGCATCTCAAGCACCATAACAACAAGATGTAGAGAATATACAAGGGGTAGAGAATGTGCAAAGGGAAAAAAATGTAGAAGCTATCCAGACTTACGATAATCCTCAAGTGCCACTGCTAGAACAAGGGAAAGGATCTGAAACAAAAGCACAATAAGCATCTCTTCCTGTATAAGAGGAAGAAACATCCCCATGAGCCACTAAGAAAATAAAGATGAAAAATTTGATTAGAAGGTCAAGGAGATAAAAGGTGATAAGAAAGGTTATTCCTTTTCCATCAATCCCACAAGTTATTCTAGAAGAGGAAGAAGAGGATGATGAAGATGAAGAGGATGACCTTTCTTTAAGTTAGAGGACTCCTTTTGCTAGGGCTATAGAGGTAGAATGGAGAAGAAGCTCTACCATTACTCCACCATCCATTCCTACACAACCTGTTCAGGCTATAACTTTGGAGGATGAATTACAACAATGGATCGATGAGCAAGAAGACCAAGGGCTCAATGTCTTTTAGATGTCAAATTTTTATTTCATGCCTATAGGCACTAAGTTGGTAGGTGAAAAGATAAGGGATACTCCAATAAATCAACCTACACAAGAGGATTGGAGTCAATTACCACCTAAGTCACAAGGACCTTCAAGTGCTCCACCACCACCAAGTCAAGCTTTATCTTGCTTGGATAAAGGTTCAACTACTCCTCTTACTCCAGGTAATGAAGAATAGGTGCAAGGTGAACAAGAAGAAGAACCACCACAAATACCCATTGATGAAGTGTCATAGGAAGGGAAAATAAATAAGAACCTCAATAGACTTCCCAAGATACAAAGGTGAGGGCCATGGAATCAACTGACATAGAGATGCCCAATGTGGATCTCTAACAAAGGGAGAAGACTCCAGAGAGGAGTGATAAGGGAAAAAGCCTAGTGGTACAAACTCCTTCTTCATCTAAAGGTAAATCTCTGATTGCAGATACTCGAAGATGGTTGAGAAAAGAGGTGATCATTAGGCCAAAAAGGCAGCTGTATGTGATCAAAACATAGTCCAAGAAGATGAAGAAGATGTTGGCACAAGCAAAATATGAGAAAATAATGAGATCTATTTTTTTGGTATTTTCTATGTTTTAGTATTTTGCATTTTTGGAGGTCTCTGAGGCATTTCTGGGCTTCAACTAGGTGAAGAAGTCCTAGTGTGGTGCTTAAGACTTTGGACACAAAATGTAGAACTTTAGAAGATCTTTCCAAAAATTCTAACGATTTGTGATTTCGAGCTAGGAGTAGAAAGTTATGACTTCTACAAGTAGACGTATTTTTTAATATAGATTTTTGTAGTTTTTTATAGTTGTTTAGATTTATTTTATAATTAATTATCTATGGACTCTTCATTTTCATTTCTAAGGGATAGTGATGACCCTTAGGATCCATCATACTTGTATAAACTCTATTTTTGAATGGAATGGATCACTTTTGGTTTACAAATCTTCTATTTTGACATTTTAATGATTTTTCAATTAACTCACAATATCACAGGTTCTACACCAGGTATTGTAATCAGAATTCTTAATTCAAATTAGTGGTATCAAAGCTTGTTCACTCCTATATGTCCCATCATACGTGGTCAAATTATTGAAGGTTAGGGTTGGGCATAAGAGATCTCTCAGATTATCTTCCTTTGAGACACACACAATCACAGATGGCAAAACAACAAATTGATGGGATGGACGAATCCCTTAAGACACTGGTGGAAGAGGCATTAAATAAGCAAAGTGAAGAAATGATGAAGCAATTTTTAGATATTCTTGGAAAATGAGAGGCACAAGCTAGTCCAAGCAATCCAAAATTTGGTGGGAAAACCCCATTTAAGGTGCAAGTAAATTTTGATATTCCAACTTTTCAAGGAAAAATTGATGCAGATGTTATTGATGACTGGTTTTCCAAATTGGAGAGGTACTTTTGTGTTAATAATTTCTCAGATCTTGAAAAGATAACCTTTTCCCTCCTCAAAGCTGAGAATCATGTGAAGTTGGCATGGGGGGCTCACTTAACTACTAAAGAAAACTAAGAGGTTTAGGATGAACATAAATTTTCTGTGATGTTTGATGGAAAACCCACATGGGAGGAATTTGTAGAGCATATAAAACAAGAATATTATCCTAAGGATACCTATGAACAAAAATATATGCAATGGCAATTACTTTGACAAAAGAAAGATCAATTAGTTCAGGAGTACACCAACATATTTCATGCTCTCTTTGCAAAGCTTGGCATCAAAGACTCAGAAAAACATCAAGTTTTGAAGTATAAGAGTGGTCTTCATAGATATATTCAGATTGAAATGGATTTCTTGAATATAGAAACATTTTCTAGTGCTTTCAAATATGCATAAAAAATTGAGGAGAAATTCAAACAAAAAGGGATGAGGGAAAATCCAATGAACAACAAATGGAAAGGTGAAGGTAATAAGACAATGGGAAAGAAAACAACCATGGAGCCATCTCCAAATGCACCAGCAAAGAAGACATGGGGCATAAAAAAAATAGGGAAAGACTCAGGTATGTGGTGTGAAGTCCATAAAAGTCCCTCTCATAACACCAAAGATTGTAGAACTATAAAGAATTTAATGATGGAAACCCATGAAGAAGCTATTGCACCCAAGGTGACAAATTTTGGAAAACAAAAAGAGGATGAACAAAATCATTGAGGCTAACCCATATGCCACAATGGCCACTGCAAAGGTATTTGCTCATGATGATGAAAAGGGATTGTTCCATTCACAAATGTAGGTAGGAGAAAAAGCTTTGCATTTTATTGTTGATAGTGGTAGTCAAAAGAATTTGATATCTGCTAAGACTATAAAAAGATTGAATCTAAAGACAACATCACACCCACAACCATATTCTATAGGATGGGTGAGCCAAGGGAGAGATATTCAAGTAAACAAACAATGTCATCTATCATATTCCATTAAACCATTCAAAGATGAGGTGATCTGTGATGTAGCTCCTCTTGATGTGTGTGATATTTTGCTAGGGCAGCCATACATGTATCAATGTCATGGGGTGTATGAGTCTAGACCATGAACTGTGACAATCAAATTAGGTGGACAAAAGTACAGGATTCTAGAGGTAAGTCCTACACACTCTGCATCTTTGATTATTGCAAAAAAATGTAGAAGATTGATAGCCCAAATGGGTACATTTGTGTTATTGATGATTTGTCCTAAGGAACAAAAGAAAAGTGTGTGTAATTCTAATTCCATGCTATTTTTCACAACAAAACAACAAAGATCAATGGATCAAATTTTAACAAAATATTAGAATGTGTTTGAGTTACCAACAGGGATACCCTCACATTGCCAAGTTAGACACTCTATTGATTTGATACAGGTACCCCATTGCCAAATGAGCTAGTGTATAGGAGGTCAGTTCTAGAAAATGATGAGATAAAAAGGTAGATACAAGAATTGATTCATAAAGGACATATTTTCCCAAGTGCATCTCCCTGTGGTAGCCCACTTGTTCTTGCAAAGAAAAAGGATGGTACATGGAGGCTTTGTATTGATTATAGATCATTGAATAAGATAACTATAAAAAATAGATATCCAATCCTTCGGATAGATGATCTCTTAGACCAGCTTAGAGGGGCAAAATTCTTCACTAAAATTGACTTGAAATTTGGATACCATCAAGTACCAATTGATCTAACGAAGATTGCTTTTAAATCCAAAGAGGGATTATTTGAATGGTTGGTGATGCCTTTTGGCCTTACAAATGCCCTAGCCACATTTATGAGGATGATGAATGATGTTCTTAGGCCATTTACAGACTCTTTTGTATTTGTGTATCTGGATGATATTCTAGTTTTTAGTAAAACATGCGAAGAGCATCTGTAACATGTGGAACAGATATTGTCTGCATTGCAAGACCATGGACTCTATGCAAATAAGGAAAAATCTTATTTTGGTATGAAAAGTATTAAGTACTTGGGATATGTTATTAATAGTGAAGGTGTTTATGTTGATCCTGAAAAGATCCAAGTAATTAAAGACTAGCCTACTCCAAGGAATCTCACAGAGTTTCATAGCTTCTTTGGGTTAGCTAAATTTTATCTCAAATTTGTTTTTGGATTTTAACATTTGTCTTGGCCTTTGAATTAGTCATTATGAGGAGGTATGAAAGAAAAATTCAAGTGGACAAGTGCTCAACAACAAGTGTTTGAGGAGTTAAAACAAAGGTTATGTTCTGCACCTATTTTATCTCTTCTTGATTTACAACAACCTTTTGAAATTCAAATTGATGCATCAGAATATGCCTTGGGAGCAGTCCTCATGCAACATGGACATCCAGTTGCCTACCATAGTGAGACTTTTTCTGATACAGTGTGTAGATATCCCACTTATGATAAAGAATTATATGCTATTGTTCAAGCCTTCAAGTAGTGAAAACATTATATACTAGAAAAGGAGACTATCATTCACACAGATCACAAACCCCTTCAATTTTTGCAAACACAAAGAAAATTATAGAATGATAGGCACCAAAAATGGTCAACTTATCTTCAACAATTTCATCTCAACATTCATCATAACAAATGAAGCACCAATAATGTAGGAGATTGTTTGAGTAGGGCACCAATTGCAATAATAAGTATGATATTAGAATCATGTGGTCACCAAATAGAAAATTGGGCCCACTTGTATAGACATGATTATGAATTTTTTGATGTTTATACTCAGCTTGTTGAAGGAAAACATGTGAATAATTACTACCTACAAGATGGAATGCTTTCCCACTTTGGCCAGATTTGTGTTCCTAAGGAGAAACATAAGAAGTTAATATGGGAAGCTCACTACAGTAAAGTTGTTGGTCATTTTGGAATAGGTAAGACTACTGCTATATTGCAAAAATATTTTTACTGGCCAAGAATGAAAAATGATGTGATAGAATACATTCAAGCATGTACAACATGTTCTGTTGCAAAGCCTACAAATCGTAAGTTGGGTTTCTATTTACCACTTCCTATTCTAGATAAACCTTGGCATTCAATTTCAAGGGATTTTATGTCTAGCCTTCCTACCACTAAACATGGGCATGATTGTGTATATGTTGTAGTAGATAGATTTTCAAAAATGGAAATCTTGGTGGCATGTAGAAAGACAATCTCTATAGAAGAAATTACAAAACTCTTTTTTGAGCATGTTTGGATTCATTTTGGGCTACCAAAAACCATTATTTCAGATAGGGATACTTGATTTCTCAGTAAATTCTAGTCTTCATTATGGGCAATGATGGACACAAAACTAACAAACTCTACTGCATTTCATCCTCAAATAGATTGTCAAATAGAGGTTGTTAATCGAATGATTATTCAAATCCTAGGTATGTATCACTCTAAACATCCTCGCACATGGGATGAGAGCCTTCCATATGTGAAACATAGCTACAAAAGGAAATTTTATAGCTCAACTGGCCACAACCCATTTGAAGTTTGTCTTGGATATCAACCCTTAGCACCAATAGATGTTTCTATCCTAGTTATGCAATCTAACTTGGTACCATGCTTGGATAAGGAGAAGGACAAAGCTATGAAGTTCATTGATAAAATTCATCATTTTCAGCAATAGGTTCATGAAAATTTGGAGGAAACCACTAAGAAGTATAAATAGAGGCATGATCAACATCGAACTCCTCATAATTTTTAGGTTGGGGATAAGGTATGGTTGCATTCATAGAAGGAACATTTACAAGGCCCTCATAGAAAGCTTCATCCTCTTCATTATGGTCCCTATAAGATCATCAAGAAAGTTGGTGAAAATGCATTTGAACTCAACTTGCCTCCATTTTTGGGTGTTCACCCATTTTTCAATGTAGAACTATTGAAACCATATTTCTCTCCTTTACTAGACATTGCAGATGTTGCTAAAGAAATCAATCATATAGAGTTGAACCCAGAAGTTGTTAATCCACTTCAAAGTGACCAAATTATGGAGATTGTCATGAAGAATTTGAGGAACTAAAAAATCTATTTATATCGTGTGGTGAAAGTAGGACAATTTATTCAACAGGAAAAGTGGCTTACACGTGAACAAATCTAGCTTCATTTTCCACATCTAATTCAGAGTCTAGATGAAATGGGGCCCATTTCCTCTCAAGGAGGAAGGAATGATCAAAACAAAATCCAAGAAGATGCAGAAGATGTTGGTACAAGCAAAAATGAGAAAATACTGAAATCTATTTTTTTAGCATTTCCTATGTTTTAGTTTTTTGGATTTTCAGAGGCCTCTGGGGCATTTCTGGGCTTCAACTAGGTGAAAAAGTTGTAGCTCTACACCTAAGACTATGGAAACAAAATTTAGAACTTTAGAAAATCTTTCCATAAATTTTGATGGTTTGTGATTTCGAGCTAGGAGTAGAAAGTTATGACTTCTACAAGTAGACGTAATTTTTTAATATAGATTTTTGTAGTTTTTTATAGTTGTTTAGATTTATTTTTTAATTAATTATCTATGGACTCTTCATTTTAATTTACAAGGGATAGTTATGACCCTTGGGATCCATCATACTTGTATAAACTCTATTTTTGAATGGAATGGATCACTTTTGGTTTGCAAATCTTCTATTGCGGCATTTTAATGATTTTTTAATTAACTCACAATACTGTAGGTTCTACACCAGGTATTGTAATCTTAATTCTTAATTTAGATCAGTATGGTACTAAGGAAGAGGGAATATGAGAATTAATTGAAGCTCTAAAGAAACCTAAGCCACCTGTAGGTGATGTATGAATATTGGGCTTTGTCATTAGTGATCAAAATTAGGACTTGTTCACCCATGTTTCTATTCCTCCTCTACATTTAGATATTGAGGATTTGACCCCAAAAGATTATCAAATCAGGGATGTCATACTTGGAAAACCCACTGTGGATACTACCAAATTAATGATCACTATAGGAATCAAAGAAGTGTTTAGGTATTTAGAACAAGATGAGATTGAATTGTTAAACCTTTGGAAGTAGAATGAAATCCTAAGGGGATATCTGAATGAAGTAGTTGGTCTATTGGATCCTAAAAATCCCGAAGAGACTCTAATAGTGGCACTTGAGAAGAGGAATAAGGAGACTATGCAATTAGATCCATTTTTGATGGCTTGTCAACAATGGTGAGAAAATTTTGAAGAGAAAGGTGTGTTGATTATATAAGGAAATCTTAAACTACTACACCATATGAAAAATAATGCAGATAAGCTCGTTGCTATATTGAGCCAGGATTTTTGGTTAATGGACAAAGTACATACCTGGGATAGAGACCTACAAGAATTGAGTCAATAAAGGGTCAGAGATATCAAATGTTGATGGATGTATATACTGCAGATGAGTTAGATAAGATAGATGAATGGATAGAGAAGATTGCAGATGGCAATAAAGTAAAGGAAATATTACATGCAGATATTCATAAGCTCAAGGATCAAACCCAAGAGCAAATTTTGGAGGCAGAGAGACATTATAGTGATGCTTGCTTAGACATTTTTGAAGATGATTCAAGGGATAAACTGATAACAATAGAAGCAATTGTTGAATAGTTTTGAAAGACTTTTGAAGAAGCTTCCATTAATGAGGATATCAAACATGCATTTAAGAAAGAAGAGGCATTGCTAGATTTGGATGTGAAATTGGGAGATTTTGTAGAGACTCGCATAGAGGTGGAAAAATATAGGTAAAAAGTAAAGGACAAATATGAAGCTTTAGACTTTCAAGATGCAACCCAAGTCATAGAGATTATAAATAAATTCAAGGGAATATACCTAGACATAGCTTTGTTATGAAGGGAAACAAAACCCATAAGCTAGAATTTTAGTTTTGACACTTGGTAAAATTTTGCATTTTTTGGACCTAGCTTCCAAAGTGCATAAGCTTCTAAGGTGTTCTAGGTGCGCTTCTTTTGAGGTGTGCCATAAGTTTTTGAAGAAGTTAGAGGTGCACCAACACTTAACTTCTAGTTTCAAATTTAGAGCTTTCCATGCACCAAAAATGCATCCTGACAACAGTTTAACTCATACAAACTTCTAGAGAAGGTTGAGCTTCTATTTTTGGCATTTCCAAAGACTCCTACATCAACTGATGGCTTTGTTCTTTTGATTTTCTCATGCTTTCTTTGCTTTAAGACATGTAAAGGCTTATGCATCCTTTAAATGATATAAATAAGGATGGAGTCCTACTTAGCACTTGTTAGAGAGTCAGTTTGTACATAAATAGATTTGTTTTATTAGTTTAGAAGCATATGATTTCATAAAGAGATCTCTCACTCTCAACACAAATTGAGGAGAATATTTCCTATAAATTGAGGAATTAAACATATATTCTAGGTTGTTATTTTGATGCAATAGTATATGCTATTGGTGCTTTCATTCAGAGTGTAGTTATTCTTGCCTGAGTGTGTTATATTTTGTGAATGTATGTTTATGGAGTGTAATGGAGCCAATAGTTTTATTTTTGTTATTTTGATTGAGCGATCTTTTAATTCTAGCATTTGCTACATGTTTACAAATTTTGTTGACATTCTTAGTTCGAGAAGAGATCACCTTATTGTTCCTACATAGCTTTTTGTCTCGCATGAGCACACTTTATGTGGCCTTGCAATCTAATGCAAAGTGAAATATCTTACGGTTACTAAATTCCTATCAAAAATTGCATTAGTGGAATGAAGGAAGCATTGCTCCTATTTTTCATTAGTTACCTACTGATATTTTCAAAGGCTTAATTCATAGATGTGTTGTTTTCATGACTTATGTCCATTAGGGATTTACTATTCAAGTCATTTTCTTAAACTTCTTATTACCCTATCTTCATTATTTGATATTTTATAAACACTTGGTTAATTTAGGAATTCATATAATTGCATTGTTATATTATATTCATAAAAAAATACAAAAATAGATTTCTTTTTGTGCGGTTATTCTTTTGAGATAGCAAGCAAATTTCACACCTTATCCTAATTGTTCAAAACCAACAAAGGCCTCCCTGTGAACTAATGCATTTATCTTTAATTAAGCAGATTCTAGTAGGTTGCAAGATTTCCTGGAACCTTGGAGTGGATCCCAGATTAGCTTTTGAAGAGAGGAGTTCAAAATGATTCTTCCTATTAAGCATCGTGCAAAATGACAACTCAATAATATCCATTTAGCAATTTGATTTTCAAAAATGTACTTTAATTTCTTGTTACCCCATCTTAGTAATTTAATTTTCAAACACTTACCTATAATATGAATTCATATAGTTGCATGATTAGAAAATTGCAATTGAACCATACAATCTGAAAATACAAAAAATATAATTGGTTTGTGAACATAAACATTTGTCTTCAATTGAGCTACTTAGTAGGTTGAAAAATAGTCATCGAGAGCCTTGGAGTTGGTTATTTGATGAAATTTTTAAGAGAGAGATTTAGAAGAATTTATGTCATTGTCATTGTGCTACAAAATTGGTCAACACCACTTAGGTCCTCCCTTTCCCTCATCCAATCACTTGGTATATATTTTCTTTATTGTAATGGCTATATCTCAATTTTTGTACCTAATTAATGAGATTTGGTATTTGTTTTAGGACCTTGAAGTTAAATTTAAGGTGGGTAGGCTTGTGTGAGAAATTTAATTCTAATCCCTTTATAAACCCATCCATTTTCTCCATGTCTAATTGATCAAATTCATGTTCAGGCATTCACACAATAGATATCAAGTTCTCAAGCATTCAATGCATTCAAGAAATCTCTCCATTAAAGATCATGGATTCATGCATTCAAACCATTGAATGAGTTAATTCAAGATCTAGAATTTTCTACATTTAAGATCTCAATTCATACATTGAAGATAGTTTCTTGCATCTTCTACATTCATCTTCTCAATATTTACATTCATTCCTAAAGTGGATTTCAAACACATGCATTCATAAAGGTTTTGGTTTCACTTTTATTTTCTTTCCTAGGGGGTGTGAAGATGAGTTAAGGCTATTACATATGCATACTTGATTACATTCTAAATTCAAGAGAATATTCCAAGAATTATAATACTTCATGCTAGATATATCACTACTACTTACTAGCATTCCATTTCTATTATAAATAAAGGTTAATTCCTAAACTAGGGTTTGAATGAGGCAACCCACCAACACCCCCCCCCCCCCCCCCCCCCACACACACACACACACACACAAAACAACAACCAAAAACCCTTTATTTTGTAGGTTTCAGATCTAGGACCAACAAATATATTATTGATTTAGATGCCCTTTTCATCATTTGTTAGAATTGTAAAATGAGAATTAGGGTTAGATATAGTTGATCAAGGATGCTATGCTCCCCCACTTTAGGAAAAAGTCACCCTCACTTAAATGTCATCCCTAGAAGATCGCAAAATTATTTATGAGTTTTGTCTGCATTTCTATTTCTAGCCCAAATTGTGAGATCATTCTCTTTTGCAGGTCATTTGATAGCCTATTTTTAGGTTTGTATTTTACAAGGTATATCATCTTCCCCTTTTGCATTTCCATACATGTTATCATCTCTTTATGTTTAGTCTCACATTTCATATCTAATTTATTAAACCCTCTTAAGGTGGAGGTGTAATGCCTATCCCTAGTTTACTTTTCATGTTGGATTGTCTAATTCTTTTAGGCCAATTTTATGGTTATGTTTTATGATTGTGGTACTTGCTTACCCAATTTTATTTAGATTTTATTTCATACTTACTTTATATATTTGATGAACTACTTATAACTTAGTTATTTTACATGTTCATGATTATTCTTTTGATGATGATATATGTATGCTCATATAGTGATTTCAATTATTTCATGATGATAGTTAGATGAATGATTTTTATGCATTTTCTATAGTTACTTACCCTGTACTTGCATGTGTATGGTGTACATGTACATTTAACTTTATGTTTGACATTTTTGATGTGGTTGAAGGAGGGAGTCATAGTCACTGCTAGTCAAGATCTACATGATGCACCACTCCCCACTATTGCCCATTTAGTTTAGATTATATGTATATTTACATGCTTTGAATTTATGTAGATTGTAGGTACCAGGCATCAACTTGCCTGAATTGCCAAGATGAGCATGCCCTATTGTATTATCTCAATGGTAAAAGAGGGGAGATAATTCTTGAGTCTAAATCCTAAACCTAAGTCAATTGTCCTAAAAAGTAGGACAAGTATCTGAGTTATTTACCCTTTTGAATTTGTCAAGTGACGTGAACTCATGATTTTGACCCTTAAGTTTGATTTAGTGCTTTGTCTTTAATGATGGGTTTTCTTATTTAGTTTTGTGGGTTTGTTGTGATTTTCATTTATAATTAAATCAAATTAAGAGAATATTAAATGATTTAATTTAACAAAAAATTATAAAGAATTTTTTTTTTAATTGTATTTAATTAATTGAGAAATTAATTAAATAAAAGAATTAAATTTAAAAGGTTTAATTAAAGTTTTAATTTTGACGTAATTATATTTATTTAATTTAATAATAATTTATTTAGGAGTTTCATTTTTATAATAAACTCTAAATATTATTATTAGTTAAATTATAAAATATTTTATTAAAGATGTCTTGTGATTTAATAAAAGAGAAAGCATTAATTTAATAAAGTTTATTTTAATAAGTTTGCACATGAAATTAAAATAAAATAAAATATCAAAGAAAAAAGTTTTGTATGATTGCAAAATTGAAACCCTAATTGGAGAAGGCTCTTTATTAAGAAATCAAAGCTCATTTCTCCACACACAAGTTTGGAGGAACCAATTTTTGAGAAAGAGGATTTTTGAAAGCATGGAAATTTTTCTTGCGAGCTTTGAGAATCCGATCGTTTAACATTAGATCTGTTGGCTCGTAATTTAACAGTTTTGGAAATAACCAAGAAACCAGACCAATACATCTAAGGTTAGCAAATTCCTATAATGGATGCACTTGACTACAGTCTTGGGCCAACTATAAGGATAAATCCTTCTTCTTCTTCAGGTTCTGTTAGACCTAGGCGGGTGGACCTCAGACTCTTTATATTATGGTATTAGTGTAAAGGCATACAACTGAATTTGGAAAACAAATAAAATCCCTTAATCTTCTATGTTTATGCAAGCATTCATGGGTGAAATAGCTAATAATAGAGCACATGAACTTGATAAACTAAGTGAAGGAAAACTCTTTTAACTCTTAAACACAAAAGGAAAGACATTCGATTAAGATTTGTATCTCAACATCATCCAAGTATGCAACAACAAAGAACATGTATCCTTCAAGCTAACCAATCCCTTATCCATTGGACATCAACTAAACCTTAACATGCAGATGGATACCTAAAGTATACTCATATATTCAGGCATATGATCTATCTATTTGACTTGCAAACATACATCAATCTTCATAACAACTCTTGTACTTATGATGATATCCTTCTCGTGCAACCTGTAACCCTATTAGTATAAACAAGAATTTACATGGATCTTTGTTCCAACGACAAATGCATCCTGATATACAACCTTAAAGGATTGCAACTGAGTCCAAGCTCTTCGTTCTTAAACACAAAATATTACAGATAACAAAAGAAGGAGATGAGAATCAGAATGAAACTAAGAAAGGTGAAGCTTTTGTATTAATTTCATTCAAAACAATACATCATCTACATATCAAAACTCATAAAATACACAAATAATGACTATGTAATATAGAAAATGCCTCAAAAGGAATACAATATGCTGTTCACAATAGGATAACACTGAGAAAATTGGTATCACAACTGTGAGAAAACTTAGGAATTTGGAACCAGATTGGTCTCACAGTCCTCCTAAAATCTTGAAAGAATTGGAGCCCTTACAATAAGCAGAAGAGGAAGATATATAGAAGAATATCTTTCAAGAAATGTAATCTGTATTTGACATCTATCCCACTGAAAAAGTCTTCAATCTGAAGTTGCTGAATTGAACTTCCTCATCTACCTACACTTGAAAACCATAAATGATGCAAAAATATCTAATATATCTCACCTAAAAATATACAAATATATCATGGAGAAATATCAACAAATCATCACAATTTGTACTGAGGCTCCAAAAATCTGATTTCAACATGTCACATTTGCTTTTGCCGAGCAATTCACTTGTGTTGTTGCCAAAAACATAATTGCTCCCAACTACATTAAAAAACCATCAGATCATCTTTCAAATTGTTGAAGAAGTCAAATTAGATGAAAATATATCTATATTTGATTGCAATTTCATCTACAACATTAAAATTGCACATTTCATTGTGAAGCCCCCGAAATCAAAAAACCTCCTGTAGTTGCCACCGCTTGACACCTACTCAAAATTTGATTGCAAAAAAAGAGAGGTCACTCTTTTTTGGTTCCAACGGTATATTACACTATACATTTTGGACAAAAATTGCTCCCTTGAGACCACTTTGAAAATCTGGCCTCCATGACTGAACAGAGCAATAAAATTGAAAAATTGAAAAAGTTCATATAGTATAAACTATATAAAATTTAAAATTTAAATCAAATCTTTCAATTTTAGAAACTAAACATTGAAATCATTTGCAATTTTGATTTTTAAAATCATTTTACTTTTCGCTCTCCTCCCCCTTTGCCACATGTTGATCTTTTATTCCCTGAGCGGGCCACTTCATATTTTCAACTGAAATGACATTTAATTTCTAAGCCTACAATATTATAACCAAATCATAATATCGTAGCTCATGAATCCATCCTCCTTGATGATGTAATGAGCTTTGATTTTATTTTTAATTAATTAAATCTTTAATTAATTTGCATCGTAGCATCGCAAGCCATTACAAATCAATCCTTGACCACCTGACAACCTCTTTTATCATAGCATCGTAGGCCATCCAAGTGAGCCCTCCGATCCTTCGATGATCTCGTAGCATCGCGAGCCTTTGGTCTTCACATCCTGATCACACGTCAGTCAGAATATCAGAGGACATCAAAATTTATGCCCTGATCTTACGACCATCGTAGCATCGGGGCCATCTATTTTTTCACCTACGATATTACGAATTCATTAAACCATCGTATAACCACAAAGCTCATCCCTTGACCACACGATGGGGTCAAAATACTGTTGACCCTATGGCAGCCCATGGGCGGGCCCCTCATAACTTGGGCTTGATGTCATACAAGATGTGGCTCTTTACTTACAATGCTCTTGAGTTATCGTATTAAAAAACATTAAAACATTTCAAGGCACAATGAATGTGGGATTTTAGCCTACTCATTCCCCCTGTCTATGGCCTGCACACTTCCTAGCACCTACAAAAATGTGGATCCTATTTTAAAAGGACTCTAGCTGTATCTCCCTATTGAAACATGGGTCTTCCATCTCATAATTGGGGTGGACATATATGCCTTTGAGGCTTCCTATCGTAGGCTATGTATAAACTTAGATGGCTCCCAACTTGTGAAATGTAAAAACATGGAGCAAATAAAATTTAAAACTTCCTTCAAGTTGTGCCCTACCTTCGGAATGCCAATCCATTGACGTGGGGTGCCATCAACAATATTGGGCATGAAAATGGGAAGAAAGCCCTCCCTTGCTGCAAACTGTGGCTTCAATTAATGTAGAGACCCTGTGTCTCTAATCGTGGGCTGCCCCTACCTTCTTTGACCGTGGTTTCAAATGCCCCTCATGTGTGGAAAGGCTGTGGTATGACATGAAAGCCTTCTATTTTTTCTCAATGTGTCTGCTCCTTAAAATATTAATGCACCTTCAGTTATATTTGGTCTACATGGGATTGTAATTGAGGGCTACTTGCTGTCCTGCGTGGATCATAATTCTTTGGGGAGCATTTGGGTGTTTGATTTTTTGAATTCTTGGCCTTACTATTCAACAACTTGGAGAGTTTTGTGAAATAGGGGATACAGTAGCTTTGAAGCTATTCTTGGCATTGTAATTAAAGGTGTGTGGGTTTCTTCATTTCTTTGTTCATTGGAAGCCCATTAATCTGTTGAAGACATTTGTGCTTGTTAATGTGGCTTTTATATTTGATGTTTGGAAGGCACAATACTGCAATGGTTGATGCTGAATATTTTCTTATGCTTATGCGATGATAACGATTGATCCTAATCTTCATTCAATTGCCTACTTTAATTTAGATCAATCCCCATGACCAATTTTCATTGGTGAGAGTCTTAGAGATTTGAATTAGAATTTCTTTACCATGGATCTCTGCTCCCTTCATTTGCTCATAATGTAAGCTGCAACTCCTGCCAAAAATGTAGAGCACCTCTTTGTATGAATCCCTGTCATGTATAGCAAGAAATTCTTGCCTCCTCTGCCATGTATGCGTGGGGCTGTGATCATCACTAAAAGAAAACTTTGAAATGTTATTTAGCCTTTATTTGATCATTATGAATGTGGATGATCCTCTTCAAAACTTTCAAGAAATGATTACACATTATCAATTTGATGGTATCAGTCGGGCCCCAAAGTGGGTCCAACTAAAAAATTTTTGTTTCTGAACAATTGACATGACAAATTGATCCATTAATCACTTCGAGCTACCTGGAATCAAACCTGATCATTGAATCATCACTAAAAACTTATTTTAATCATTTCTATACCACTATGAAATTTATGTCAGGAGGCTGAAACTCTGGACTTCTGTTTTCTTTGACACATTCAATAGGCTTAGCAAATCTTGTTGCATGATGAAATCAGGGTCAAAAGATAACGACCTCTGAACATGCCTACTTAAAATCACTTGCAAATGAACATGTCAAAAAATTGGAAATTGCATTTGGTTTAAGCTCTAAAAATTGGGAAAATGGGCACTTGAGGATCTGGAATCTGGGGCATTGATTCTTTGTCATGAGGAGAATATAATTCTATGATTTGGGTTCATGAAGAATCACGAGATGCATTTGGAAAAGGTGCAAAGTTGGCTACTTGGATTTGCAGGACAATGATCATTAGTGAAATATCATTTTTTGTGAATGGAATGACTTTGGTAAAGTGTGAAGATGGATTCGTCAAGACTTGAAAACTGACACACTTATAGTATTTTTAGTATAGAACATAGGGGAATAAAACACTCAATCCCACCAATCATGAACTCAAAGATATGACATCTCGAATAGGGCTCTTGATCAATCTACACTTCTGATTATCAGTGAAACTCTAAAAATTGCAAATGGAATCATGTTTGAAAACTAATCAAACAGATTCGTCATAAGCTCAAATCTAGGACATAAAAAGTCTTTGACCCCTAGAATATAATGCAAAAATAATTTTCTTATTTAGGTCAACTGGTCAAAAGTTATAACTTGTCAAACAAGGCTACCTAGAAATATGAACAATATGCAGATTTACAACAGAGGTAATTGACCAACTTTGAGAGGTTCGAAACCTAGTCAAATGGATTCAAAATGTCTTGAAACTTGGAATATAGGTTCTTTTTTATGCATACTAAACATCCTCAAAGTGGAAAGTCATGAATATAAACTGGGTAAAAGATATTCAAATGTAAATTGGGTCTTCTGTCACTGTTTGACACTTCGGTAGAGAATGTAGAACTGAAAGCCACTCAAAATGGGACTTCACAGAATTGTTCAGAATGTCAATATATCATTACAAAACATATGAATAGGCTGAATGAAGGGTGTTAGAAACATGAAACACCACCTAAGCATCAATACAATGGCTGGGTACATATGCATGAAAGGCATTCATAGGTGGCAAAACTTGGATTAGGTACTGAAAATGGAAATGCAATTTTGAGCACCAACAAGATCAAGGTAGGATCTTGTCAAGTTTTGCATAGTAATTTCCTCTTTGAAATCTCTCTATCTTCTTCATGTTTGAATGGATATGTCTTCAAAACTTTATTTGGGTTGAAATCCTCATGTTATAATTTACTGTTCTTGAAAACATCTATGAATTTTTTTGAGATTGGGAACCCTTGTTTATTCAATTTGGGTATTCATAATTTGATTGTTTGGATTCGAGAAGGGGTTTGAAAAGGAATAAGAGTAGTTTAATTTTACAAATTGATAATTGCAATTGTTCTCCTTTTTAGATCTACAGATTGATTTGCTTTTATATATATATATATATCAATAAAAAATTACCATAGTAATTATCCATTATGACAATTCTAATTGAAATGTTAGAGATTTCATTGTATTGTTCCAGGAATTTGGGGGGGGGGGGTTAGGCGATCGGGGTCATCACATCCCCATCCCCATGTTGCTACGCAACTTGGTTGTGAAGGCAACCAAAATTTCCTAAGCACCTGGAGCTACTACTGTAGCAAGGTTGACGAGCCATAAATGTATGAAGTTAAACTTTTTAAAAATTTATTTTGATTATTAATCAAATTTTAATATAGTTTGTTTGTTTTATAATCAATTTAATTAAAATTAAATGATATAAGTAATATTAAATAATTAGTCTTATATTATTAAATAGTAATTTTTATTAATAATAAAATAATATTAATTAATTTAATAATTAATAGTTTTAAAAAAAAATCGGTAAGAGGCCGAAGCCATGATTAATTATTATGATATGTTATTAATTATTATTATTTATTAAGCTTGAGTAGAATCGAACCTAGGACCTCCTAGATAAGAGGCTCACAATTTACCATTGTGTTGTATGTTCTTGCCTAATAATTAATAGTTATTATTTTAATAATTAAGAATGGTTATTTCATTTTAATACTATTTATTAATCATACTTAGTTTAAATAACTATAAGCTTTGGAAATTGATTATAGCTTTAACTCAATCTAGTATAATTGATTTATTTATTTTAAATCTAATATTGATTTACTTAAATGATCTTTTATCTTAGAGGGAACTTGTAAACATCTATAAATGGATTTAAGGGGTATATTATTTAATGAAGATATTCATCCCATAAAAGTTATCTTTTGATGAAATTTAAATATGTTTCTATTTGAAAGTTATAATTAATTTGGGTACAAACTTGAGACTTGTTATTGATCAATACAACATATGAAACCTTATCAACTGTAATACTTGAAAATTGAAATGAAAACTTGAAACCCAATAGTAAAAATTGGACTTTTATGTTTTCAAAACTTAATGAATTATGAAAGCTACATTTTTTATGTACTTTATGTGGTGTGTGGTTTATAGGTGCTAGTTTCAATTTTTGACTTAATACATTGACCAGTCAAGATGTTTACCAAAGGCTTGGGGAGTTCCATTCTATGATGATGTTATGGTTATATTTTGGTCATGATCTTTTATACCCAACCATTGTGATGTATTCACATATTTCTATGATGAGCTTTGATCATATGTTTATTAGTAATTTATAATTGCTCGTATAGAACTAAGGTGATTATTGTGACTTTCTTTATGTAACATTTGTGTTTTCGATCAGTTATCTTTTGGTGCTTTCCAGTTGCTTGTATAATACTAAGGTAAATATTGTGATTGGTCTTTATGTGCTTTCTAGTTGCTTGTAAAGGACTAAGGTGAATGTTGCATTTTATCTATAGGTGCTTCCTAGTTTCGTGTAAAGGACTGAGGTGAAAATTATAATTTTATGAGTTGTACTTTTGATGAGTTTAGGGTAGGTAATCTATTTGTACATTGGGAAGTGGCTTGCAATGGAGGTCGGAGCCCTAAAGAGGCTTCTTGGGTAACCCATTGTAAGTTGTTTTAATAAGTGATAAAATTTCATTAAATGAGAGTAAAATGACTTAATAAGAGTCAGTGTTTTTCCTCACCTATGCTTTGAGTGCTAGTACATGCGAGGATGGGAGTAGAGAGGATTCTTGGTTGTGACCTTGCCTTGTTAGTATGCCTTGTCTATACCAAAGGATATTGATGCCACATAGATACACTAGGGGGCCAAAGTTTAGAGAGGCTGCCAAGGTAATCTTAGGTTTGGCTCATATAATGACACTTTCCCACTTACATAGTAGATCTCCTATGTGTCTGTGTTGCCTTTTGGATTTGATGATTCTTGTGTCTTGTATCTTTGAGATAGATTGCTATCATGTTTTACTTGACCTAGATGTTGATCACGACTTGTAGATTGATATCTATTTGGGACTTAAGATTATCTCCTCAACACATTAGGTATGGGCCATTTAGGTTCCACGAGGTTAGGTGATAGTTTTTCTTATACCATTGATATCCGCCAACTGGATACTATTGTTGGATGTGGTTGTGTAGTTTTTCCTTTTATTTTGATCTTGTGTTTCTATTGGATTGTCATATTCTATTATACTGTATTTGATTATCAAAGATCTTATGAGATGATGTATTTATTTATGATGTATACTCTTTGAGCTTTTCATACTCTGTGACTTGTACAATGGATGATTATGCAATCTAGTTATGCCAAGTGGCATCTTATGTAATTGTATATTATTAAATGGATTTGTACTTGTGGTTATTCCATGATGTGGATTTTGGTTACGTATCAGATTTAGTATTAATAAAACTTATACATGTGATTCAACATCATGGAACACTTAAGAGATGTAATTTTTTTATGGATGGTTGTATGTATGTGATTTATTTCTTCTGTTATGTTATATGTTGATGTTATTATCTTTAAAAAAAATGTTTATAAAACTTAGTGAAAGTTTAGGTTAATTTCTTTTGGATTCCTTGGCGAGGCATCATAAGAGGTGAGAAGGAAGTAAATATGAGTAACTCAACTCCTTGCATTAGGTTTCACATTGGCATTCCCTTTGGTGTCAACTAAATATAATTAAAGGGGTGGATCTTGGTGTCCCCCTTCATTTTGTATAGGGTGGATTATTTTCATTCCCACCCTATACAAATATGTAGTAATGAAAGTTGTACAACTCAACATGATTACTAAGAGCCTAGATAATACAATCATTTCTATATAGTGGATGGAAGGACATTGATATGGAATAAATAATTTATAAAAAATTACTTTGATTTTCAAAGGACATGCTAAGATTCAAAAAGGTCAATGTCAGTGCAAGTAAAATAGTAGACTATATCCAATAGAAGCAGTAAGAGCATGCTTATAATAACAAGGGATATATAGGATACAAATTAAAAATAGTAGAAGTCTTATCACGCAGGTCACATAACATGTCAAAATTCAAAGAAATGGACATTTTTATAACATGGGGTGAAATACCTATAGACCAATAAGAAATGGAGATTTCTATGTGGTTTCATTTAACCAAAAAAATTGAAAAGAAATGAATTATATGTTGGATTTCTATTGGGAAAGTAAGATGCTGAGAGGTAGCAGTAAATCAAGATCTATAAACTTTTACCCTTTCAAACAAATATCAAATATGATAACTTCACACAAATCCTTATCTCCACAATATCATAAATCGCATAAAAATTTACTATGATGATGTTTTAGATCTAACAACTAATCACATCTATGTAACATGTTACAAAATTATCAACACATAACACAAATATTTTGGTTACCCAAAAACTCTCCAAGGTAAAGGTAAACCTGGGGTGGGGATGATACCCACAAATCTTCACTACTGCAACAATTAAGTTCATTTATTAGGACTACAATTGTGATAACTTTAGATGATCTATCCTATGAGAGGTCTACCATGTCAAGAGGTTACAAGACTTATATAATCTACCTTGATTAAAGGATTTGAAACTTACAACTAAGGAAGCACTCCATTAAGAAATTTACAAAGGTAAGTTAGGACCACTTTATTAAAATATTTACCATGAAATACTTTCTAGAATGTATCAATTCCTGATCCTTCAATTTGCACTTCAAAGGTTGATCACATCCATAAATGACTCCTTTAACAAAAACATACATATCTAGATCAACAATAATGGTTTACCTCAATGTTTGTGTCATTCCAGATAATTATGTTAAAACTAGTTTACTTTACACTTGAGCATTCTGATGCTCGGTCAAAACTATTCTACATGGAAACACTCAACATTCACTTGCTCATCTTATATGATGTGACTTGACATCTATATGCTTGCCATAAACTATCTTAGATGACTCAACATTTATTGGAGTACTCGATGACCATAAACTTTCTTGACAGTCAATACTACTCGATTCATATATGAAATATATACAAGTTTGACTACAATAATCAACCTATATAGGATGGCTATGTCGTAGTGATGACCAACCAGCTCTACCAAATATATGACTAAGTGTTTGACACTAATGATAATATGACTTAGGGATCGAAAATATCCATTTTTGTCAGTAGCAAACACATTATTTCATGATCAAATATTACATACCAATACAAAATGGACTACCCTTAGATTATAATTCAAAAATATTTTCATAGTTCAGACTTTTTATAATTCCAAAACTAATATACACAACAATATTATCAAAGGTCTATAAAGACTCTTACACCATCATATCTTTGATTATGCATCATACCTAATTCCCCCTTATTTTTGTCATGGTTGTTCTAACATGTAGCTGGGGTCTAGAAATTACCCCAGATTTCTCCAAAAAAGATTTTTGGGAGTTTAGAATCAAATCCATTATATTCTCTCAATTCTTCCTTAATTCATCAAGAATATGACTGAATTTCTAATGTAGCTTCAAGATGAACCATATTATCTCCAATAGATAATTTATGATTGCTATGAATTTAACATCTAGGAATCTTAATGTAGTTTTGTATGACTACCAAATGTGGAGTCAACAAAGTTTGTATTGCTAATAGCTCATCTCATATATTTCCTTCTTAATGTAACAATGCAAATAATTCACTCAGAAATATCATTTTCTCCTTTTTGAGAGTGAACTTATCTTAGTTCGATATGACAATGTCCTTTTCTAAGGTAATTTGTTTACCTTTGATTCCCTAGGGTGAGTGTTTAACTTTATTTTTTAGCTTCTTTCCTTTGGAATCAAGTGTACTGGAACTTGGAAATGCTAGCTCTAAAGCATGTGATGAGACATCCACACTCGATCTTTTAACTATCATAGGAGTGACTTTTTGCTCCTTCATCTCCTATCTTAGTTCCTCAGTTCCTATGGCACTTGGTTACAATGTCTCCTTTATTCCCTCACTAGGAGCTCCTAAAACTAGTGGTCAGACTTCACATGTAGCAGATTATTCTACTTGAATGTTCTAGCTCTTTACCTTCTTCAGTGTTACGCTATTCAGTTTGATCTACCTTATCAGGCTCTTCTACTCTTTCCTCTTTAATAGCTGACACACTCTATTTTTTGATATTTATAATAGTTTGCCTTTGTACTAATAGTTCTTTATGATCAACAATAATTATAGGTTCCTTTGTGATAGCGATTGTTACCTATTGAGTCTAATCTTTGTCTGTATCAGTAGGATATTATTTTATTTGAACAATAACATGATTGGTTTTAGTCAATATATCCTTGAAAGATTTTTAGGCATGTTCTTTTTCTTGCTCAATCTTCATAATATTTTCCAAATCTTCTTCAAAAGTGGTCACGTTTGTCACTGTATCTTCTGGTGATTTATCTTCAATTATAATAGTGTCACTTGGATTCACAATTTCTAGTTACATTTGCTGCACAATTTCTACAAGTTGCTTGATGTCAGAGTGTTGGAAATAATTCTTCAAATTGTATATTGTCATTAATGTTTACCCAAATGTTAGTATTAATTGAGAAATGTATAGTTTGCAATATTAACCTTGTATATCTTAGTATTAATTGAGTAGTTGAGTAATAATGACTTTCCAGTAGTAATCGAGTAGTCATTTAATGAAATGATTCTTGCTTGTAGTATTGACTAAGTGGTTGGGAATCAAAGGATATTAGTATTGATTAAGTGGTCAGGCAATGAAGGAATCATAGTGTCAACTGAGTGTTCAATTCTAGTGTTGACCAAATGACAACAAAATGTAATTGTCAAATATTTTGTTAATTAAGACTGACTATTTGGATGTTTATAAATGTTTTGGAAGGATATTCAATCCAAATTTTCCTAGCTTATGATATATAAGAAAGGTCGAATTGAGAAGACAAAGTGTGTAAGTGTAAGATAAAAAAATGGATATGTGAGTGAAGGAAAAAGAAAAAGCAGGAAAGTGTGGAAGATAAACTACGAAGAACAAATGATCAGGAAAGATCCAGAGGTGAAACCTGAGCATAGATCTGAATCTGTAAAGAAAGTTGCTTCATAAATTGGTTCAAATTGTTGTTTCTTTCTAACCACTATAGTAGTAAAGATATCTCTTAACAGAGTTGACTTAATAGTCATTTTCTAAATCCTCTAACAAGGTGACATTTCAATATTGAAGTGTTTAAAGACCTCTAACCAAGCCCATCCTAATAGGGTGATTTAAAACCTCTAATGGCTTACTTCAGAAGAGTGAAAATTATTGTGACTAGTTGCAAGGTAGTTTTTTCCAAATTGGGGTTCCTTGTTAAATCTTGGTGTCATCTATGTTCATGTTATTTGATTATGCTTTGTATTTCTACAACTAAGCTAGTAAAGGATAAATTAGTTTAAGTAATCTTAAGATTACTTTGTTAATTGAGCATTAGTAATATTATAGTGTTAACCGAGCCATTTAGTATTGCATGATTAGTAGAAGTTTGTATTGACATCTAAGGGACAATGATATGTTTTTGTGGTAATTGGTTCACCCCTCCCCTCTCAATTACCCCTCTTAAATTTCCAACATCGAGTAGATATATTCTGTATTATCTAGTTCAATTATTTTAGCTTCCTTTTCTTCTTCCTCTTCTATTTTGGCAATCAACCCAAAAACATTCTTCCAACTTAACTTTCTCTCCTATACAACATGCTCAATTTTGTTCCTTAAAATTCTATACGTTGTTGTCTTTGGTACAAATTTCTTTGTATACTCTCTCAAAGCTATAATCATATGCGTTTCACCTAAATTAGGCATAGTTTGAGCCAACATAGCTTCCCTTATTTGTCTTTCAGTGGTCAGAGTTCATTTCCACTTTGCATAAATTTTATTGTACAACTCTTCAAAAATTATTTTCCTAACTCTATTGGTTTATACTTAAAATTCACCATCATATCTATAACTTCTTGCTCTACTTTTTCTTTATTAACCTTATCTAAAGTTCTATATTTTACACACTTAAAAACTAGTTAAGCCAGTTGAACTTCTTATGTTTGTACATACATTTTCAATGTCACAAGATAATTTTCTTGGTACTATTTGAAATTGAATCAAGTCATCTAATTTGGTCCTCTTAGCCTCATCTTCTTCTTCATCATCTAGTTTAATAACTGATTTTATTTTGGGTTTCATCTTGTCCCAACTTTTCTCAGCCTTTGATGTCCTCTTCTTTGGACTCTTACCTTTTACTAGCCTTGTTATTTTCAACAGTCCTTTCTTTATAGGCTCTATTGAAGCTACTATGGTAACAAATCTAGTCCTTGGTGTAGACTAGATGGGAGGAGTAGGGGTAGGTACAGGTCTAAGCACAATCTTCTTCAAGATTTTCTTAACCTTTGGCTAAACAATAATGACTTGTTTGCCCTTCCTTTCCTTAGGATCAACAACCACAATATGTTTCCCTCTCTTCTTGACATCACCTTCCTCCTTCTCTTCATCTTCATCACTACTTCTATCCTCTCCTAGACCTTGAGTGATTTGGAGGGGTGCTTCCTTTTCATCTCCTTCACCCAATTTATCTTCCAAATATTCAATCATATTCTTTCTCATCTTATTCATAGGAGTAGTCTTTATTTCAAATGTGATCTTGGCCTTTGCAACTTCATATTTTATGAATGGCTTGGTCTTTGAATCAAAAGTTTTAGTCAACAATATAATGATAGTAGTAGTCACTTTGTTTATATTGACCTTATAGGGAAATGGTCTCAACCATTCTATCGTAGGCACTACTACTTGAACATATGTTTTATCAATATCGACTAAAAAACATACATCATCATAATATTTGTCGACTAGTGACTTAGGGATCCTTGTCCTCTTTTTCATCTTCTATTTGAAACCTTCAAAATAAATTTCTATTAGATTCTCAAAGTTCTCACCAATTTTTTTGAATGAAATGAACAATCTACTTGGTCACAAGTTTTCCTTGTTCCCATACCACATCACCAATTGTAGGGAAATAATTCTAAACATAAAAGAATATACATCTAATAAGTGATCCTAACATACATATAGAGTTCTTTTCTTTGCAAATAGAAACCAAATTCTTAGCTAGTTGTGTCCATTTTAGCTTGACAAGGTCATATTCATGATCCTTCTTCATGATCTTCCATGCTTGGTCAACTGCTTCACAAGACACACTATTTAGTTGGCTCAACTAATAAAACTTGTGCATGATCACTCAAATGAAAAACTCAATAAGAGGGTCTTCAATTATTGTAATGATCATTCCTCTTCCATTATACTACCTTTGTGTATTGTAAATTATCTCTTTGCGTTGTCATGGCATTGTCTTTGTTCGATCGTACATACGGTATCTAGTGAAGTCATGAATGATTTCCTTTGTGATCTTGATTGGTTCAATCTCCAACCAAAATTACATATTATGAGTTTGGCTTACCACAAATTCAATCCATTCAATTTTGAAATTCCTTGGGAAGTCTAGAGCATAAGTTAACCCTTTCTCAATAATGATATTGAATTATTCCTTCAAAATTCCTTCTTTGCATAGCTTCTCATAAGCCATCCTTGACTCATAATCTCCCACTTCATTGATTTTGCACATATAACAAGATCAAACATAATGTATCATTATAACCTTAGGAGAAATCAATGATAGGGCACCCATAGAGTCTCCCTTCATCACAATTTTAGGCACAACCTTAAACTTTGGGGGTGGACAAGCATCATTCTTAACTAATTATACATTACTACCCTTGATTTCTTGCTTCTTTGTGCTTGCAGATGAACTAGTCACCATTTTATTGACTTAGGGTTTGATCACCATTTTTTTTTTGTAGCTTAATAACAATAATCTTTTACACTATGATTTACTTTGCAAATGGTACACACTTAAATCTTTACAAACTTTGTGTAAATTTCTCTACAATCACTTTGATATCACTTAGAAAGTTCTCAATCATTGGGTGAATGAAAAATGAACCAAAAAATCTACTATGTAGGTTCAAATGGTCAAATTAGGTCTTCTATTAATGCTTCATACTTAGGTGGGTGTAATAGAACTATCTCGATAAACACTGGACAACTCAATCAATATTTTTCACTTTACTCACTTAGTCAACACCTTGACTTAGTCACAACTGCATTCCTATTCTCAATCTCAACTCGCTCAATCATACCATCTTGGTTGATATAGGAGCTTAGTCCACACTATAACTTGGTCACAATTGACATCAGTACTGATGCTTGACAAACTATGCTCCAACTTTGTACATGTATCATTTGCTTAGTTCACACCTTAGATTTGTCCTAATGCATCTTATCTCATGAATATATGAACTTCAACACATCATATGTTAGAAATTGGTTTATAATATATCATTTGAAATACACTTCCTTACATACCTTCTTTATTTAGTTTGAAGTGGGGTCATCACTTGATCCATTAGATTGAGTCATCTCAGCATCATTTGTCATATTTTTTCTACCTTCTTGCTTCTTTCTCCAAGTTTGATTTATTTGGTTTCTTGTTTATTCTACATCAAAAATACATTTACTTTTGTTATGTTCTATTCTAGGTGCTGGTGCTTGGGTCTTGCAGTTCCCACTCAAATGCCCAATCTTATGAAAACTATAAAAAACTATACTGCCATTCATTCAACTCTTGGATTTACCTATGAAGTGTATCCTAATACAATTTTCTACAACATGACCATATTTAGTATACAAATGATAATTTCACCATGTATTGTAATCCTAATTGTATGAGTTTCCTTGCTTAGGTGCATTCCTTTCTTCTTGGGTGTCCAGTTAAGTTTTTCCTTTGATTTGGATTCTTGTACTCTATGTGCATACTTCTAAATTTTTTAGTAATATCCTTCAAATATAAGTGCAACTGGTGTATTACTAGCTTTTGATCTACACTTATGTGTTTGATGTCAATGCTTGTTATAATTATAACAATATCCATTGAATTTGGGCTTTGGATTTTATTTACCAATCTTACTTCTGCAAGAATTTGTTATATGGAATGGTCTTCCATGATGATAACATGTAGGTTTTCTATTATTTTGATTTGCATTCCTCTATTCTCCACTCTTTGATGATTCTCCTTCCTCAATAGGTAATAGGTGCCTAGTATAGCCTAGTCCAGAGGTTTTGTGGGATCTTCTATGTGATCTCATCAACTCTTCATAGTATCTCACAACTTCTTTTAGTTTATTCAATCTTTCAATGAATTCCTTTTTAGACCTTAACTCATTCTTCAATTGACGATTCTCTAATCTTAGATTTGCAATCTCTACATTTTTCCTATTCAGTTCTTGATTTTTACTTAGCAATTGGTTGAGCATATCAAATTTCTTGTGTGTGAGTTTTTGCACATTAGATATCCTTTCATCAAGTCTTATAGACATTTTTCTCTTGTCTTCATCACCCATTGTCTTTTCCTCCTCTTCTTTCTTTTTCTATTTAGTCACTTCACATAGTTTTACTGATTAGATTTCATACTCTTTCTTTAGTCATCTCTTCATTCAATATGTTGTTCCTCTCCAATAGATCTACAATTGCTACATCACTTTCATTGGAATTTTCATCATCAAATACACCTTTAGTTCTGCTTCTTGTTATTGTGTGTCATTCTATAGGATTTCCATCTCCCTTCTCTTTAAGAATTTCTTTAATTCCTCTCTTGCTACTTCAAGTTGTTGCAGTGCAAGTAATATATCAAGCTTCTGATTCCTAATAATATTTCCTAGTTTCTAGGCCTCCATCTCTAAGATCTTAACTCTCAAGTGATTAAACTTCTTCTAAGAGACCTATACTCTAATACCAATTGTTGGAAGTTTATTGGTAAAGTAAGATACCTGGGGGGGGGGAGTGAATTAGGATCTACAAACTTTTACCCTTTCAAATAAATATCAAATATGATAACTTTACCACAATTTCTTATCTCAAAAATGTCATAAATCAGATTAACATTTACTGTAATGATGTATCATATCTAATAACTAATCACATCAATAAAATATGTAATAAAATGATCAACACATGACACCAAATTTTTGGTTATCCAGAAACCCTCCAAGGTGAAAGTAAAACTAGGGTGGGGATGAGACCCACAAATTTCACTTGTTACGGCTACAATTTTGATCACTTCTAATGATCTACCCTATGAGGGGTCTTCCATGTTAAGATATTACAAGACTTATATAGTCCACCATGATTAAAGGATTTAAAACTCAGAACTAAGTAAACACTATGTTAAGAGATTTACGAAGGTTTGTTAGGACTACTCTATTAAGAGATTTACCTTAAAACACATGCTAGAATGTATCAATGCCCAATCCTTTGGTTTTTACTTCAAATGTTGATAATAGATCTCCTCTTTATGATATTTGATAAGATATATATGATTTCTTCACTTCAATGTTGTTGTTGGTTGCTATGTCTAGTTTCCCTTTACACTTCACCTCTAGCATCCAAACTTGCAACCTCTCTTGCATACTACATGAAGTTATTGTTTGGATTCTCTTCATATAACCATCTATAAAAGTTTCCAGATTAAAATCAATGATCCATATATCTCTCTTTTTCTTCTTAGTCCTTCCATTTGTTTGATTGGTTGGTCACCTTGCATAGGGATTAATGTTTTATAACAAAATATGATCACCTCTGTAATTGACTCCTAGAATGAAAACATACATATCTAGATCATCAAAAATATTTTACCTCAATTTTTGTGTCATTCCAAATAATTATTTTAAAAATGGTTTACTCAACTTTCGAACATTTTGATGCTCAATCAAAACTATTCTACATGTTGACACTCGACATTCACTTTCTTGAGTTATCCTATGTTACTCAACATCTATACAATCAACATATATTGGAGTACTTGGCGACCATAAACTTTATCAAAACTCACTACCACTCAATTGATACATGAAATACATAAAATTCTAACTACAATGCTCAGCCTCTATAGGATGGTTTGGTGCTTAGTCACAGTGATGACTAACCAACTCTACCAAATATATGACTAAGTGTTTGACATTAATAGACAATATGACTTAGGGATCAACATTATATATAACGACTACTTTAACAATTATGTTGAAGGTATTGATTCTATATTTTCATGGTAACGATATTTCAAATTCATGAAGTTTTTTAGAGTTGCCCAAATGAGATATAAATGAGATGACTCAGAGGGAGTGAATGAATAATTATTTCAATAGCTAATGTGCTAGGATCCTTAAGTACTAAGAGGGTGTGGTTGGGGGGGGGGGGGGGTGGGTGTGAATCAATAAAAATGGGTAATTAAAAACTTTAACCACCAATCTACTAACTTGAAATATTACTCTCCCAATATTAAAACATATAAATGATGTTAAAAGATAAAAGATAGCAACATTAAACTACTATAAAATCATATCACATAACATACTTTTTTTGGTATTGTGGAAACCCTTTTTCAAGAGTGAAAACATTAATCAGGGTGATACCCAAAAGGTCATTACTATAGTAGATGAGTTTCCCTATTAGGAGCATACAATTACCCTTCTGAGGGTTTACACTTTTAAGAATTGATTGTACCTTGTTATAAATATAAATAGATCTACTAGGATCTACCTTGTTAAAGGATTTTAACTACTTTTTCAAAAGCTTACCCAGTCAATGGATTTATAACTAGTGTTAGATAATCGAGAGGGGAGATGGTTGAATCAGTTATGTACACTTCAAACAATACCTTTCAAACACTTGAGTACCAATTAAAAAACATAAAAATCAATAGAAATATCTGGGTGTTCTCATTCAACTTCATAATTCAATCTTGTAATCAATCTAATTCAAATTGTTATCTCACTATTTCTATTATTATCAATTATCATAAATATAACTTATCTTTTACCTTACTATTGTCTAGCTTTTACCTAGTTACAATATTAAGTTAATACCATGAAAATAAATTTGCAACATAAAAGAATTTACATAATTGACACCATGATTTAATGTAGAAACCTTGTAAAGGGAAAAACCACCCGAGACTAGAAACTTAAATAATTTTCACTCTTCTGAAGTGAGATCTGCTAGGAGCTAACCTTCTTAAAGGTTACATGTACAGTTTTAGTGTGATTTGGTTAGAGGGTTTTAACATAAAGATCATCTAAACCTTATCACTCCTTGATGTCATCTAAAGAATGGTCTTCTATAAAGGACTTACAAATATCACTAATCAATGTTACCATATTGGATTTCATAGAATTTTTAGGTCCATTTGGTTAAGATATTTTTCTTCTATTATGATAAGAAAGTAACAATTAAATGATCTATAAGATTTAGCACTAGCTTGTTTATTCAGATCTCTATTTAGCTTTGTCTTCTTCTTCTCTGATCTCTATTTGGATGATTCACTTCTTCAGACTTTCACTTTTCTCTAACTTTACTAGATCTTCCTCCTACTTTGCTTGGTTCACCTTGCTTCTTTCCTTATCTTTTCTTTGTATAAATATTTAAATTAACAATATCGATCAACAACAATCACTAGCCACAAATTATTCCAACTTCTTCTAAAATAGTACTCTCTTTGCTTCTAGAGGTTTTACCACTTAACCACATCCATAGATCTTAGATTTAGACCAAACACATTGAATCAAGTCACTCAACAAGTAGAATTTTCATTGAACTTTGTGCTCATCTGTATCTTGTCTAAATCTCCATCATCATATCTTCATTATATTTTTTTTTTCAGTCTTAGATCTTTTTACAAACTTTGACTTTCACCTTTGAACTTCTCAAACATTCTTTATTTTTTCCATAAGTCAAGTTTCAACCTTAGATTCCATCTTCCTTAATTTTATTTTCTAACTCATCTTATTGAACATTATATTTCACTCTACCAATATAATACTCAATTAAGATATGAATTATTTAGTTAATACTATAGTGGATCATGCAATATTGTACTCTCTTTTTAACCTTGTTACTCAGTTTAGCTTGTATAGCTCAGTGAATAGAAGTTAGATAATTGAGAGGGAGGATCATCTATGTTTAGTTATCCTGCACTCCCTTCAAACACTTTAGTGCCAAAATATATCATAAACATCATAAGTATTTACTTTGTATTCTCATCCAGCTTCAAAATGTTTAACTCACATAATCAATTTAATCCAAATTGTTCATTCATTGTTTCTTGTCTTATCAAATTTTAGTAATAAAACTTAGTTGTTAGGGATCATTTACCTAGTTGTTATTGAGTTTCAATAAAAAGTAAATAACATGAAAATAAATTTGTAACATAATAATAGTCACACATTTGACACAAATATTTTTAATATGGAAGCCCTATAAAGGGAAAAATCACCTAGGACTGGTAACCCAAAATTTTCACTCTTCTAAAATGTGCTCTTTGAGAAGCCAACCTTGTTATAGGTTTACATACACATTGTTAATGTGACCTTATTAGAGGATTTATACCAATATATCATCTAGACCTAATCACTCCTTGATCTTGTCTAAAGAGTGGCCTTCTCTAAAAGACTTATAAAGACCACTAATCAACATTAGCATATAGGATTTCATAAACTTGTTAGGTCCTCTTGGCTAACAAGGTTTTTCTCCTACAATGATTATAAATTAAGAGTAAAATTTAATCTATTAGGTTTATCACTACCTTGCTTGTTTAAATTTCCTTTTTTCTTGATATCTTACTAATCTTTATCATTTGATCTCTTTACTTGGTTGATTCTCTCCTCTCTTTCACTTGACTCTACTTTGATCCTCTCTCTCTCTACTTGGTTCACCTTTCTTCTTTCAACTTCAACAACTTCACACTTTGATCTCCTTCCTTGGCATTCAATCATCAATATCAACAACCTCATCAGAAACCAATTTTTTTTCTCAACTACTCCTTAGATAGTAGTCTTTGTGCTTATAAATTCTTCGAATTATTTATTCATAATCATAATTATTCATCTTATATTCATTGCATTTAGTCACTTAGAAAATAGAAATTTCATAAAACTTTGTGCTCACTTTTATCCTTCTTCAATCCCCATCATCAGCTCTTCATTACATTTTCTAACCATAGATCTTGTAATAGACTTTGACTTTTTCCTTTGAAATTATTGAAATTATTGTATTTCCATCAAAAGTGGGCGATAAATTTGAATTCTATAAACTTGTTCTTGTTTCTATTACTAGGTGAACATGACATTTCACTCAAGTAAAACTTTACTTGGTTAATACTAAAATCGCTCAGGTAATACTAAATTTTTACTTTCTTAGAGAAATGCTTAGGGAACATTGCAATCACTCGGTGAACATTTTCTTCCTTCTTTAACCTTTTTCACTCAGTATAGCATTTTTAGCTCATTATATTACAATATTATGTTTGTAAACAAATCAAGCAAACATTAAATATTATGACTATACAACTCATTCAATTATCCTTTGAATACCATACTTCTCAACTCTTTCATCAACATAGTTTCTTCAAATCCTCTTCATCAATCAAATTGTATAGAACTTGTTAGAAATTCTTTAGAATAACTAAGAAGGGGGGGAGGGGGGTGGGTGAATCAGTTATTCAAGGTTCAAATGTCCTATTCAAACTTTTCACTAAGTATAGTGAAATCATTCAACCATTCATCCATCCAAGCTTTAACTTATCTAATCAGCAAGTTACTGTAAATCAACATGCAAGTATAATACATAAGAAATCAACACATGACAAAATGATTTATCTGGAAACCCAATTTGGAAAAAACCACCAGTAACATGCTACTCAATTTTCACCCTTCTGAAGTGACTCCCTATGAAAGACCTACACTGTTAAAGGCTTACAACTCATTGTTAAATGTGACCTTGTTAGAGGATTTAACCACCCTATTAGAAGTGGGCCTAGTTAGAGGACTTTAGAACATTCACTTGGAATACCACCCTATTAAAGGATTTACAAATGGCTTTTAGGCCAACCTAAGTCCATAGGATTTTTAGATCTAATACAATTGCTAGAATCTTGACTTGACTACAACATACAACTTATCTTGTAGATCTTAGATAACTTCTTAGTTCATACCCTTGCCTAGCCTTCAATCTCTGCAACTCTTAATAGCTTGTCTTTTTTTTCAAGCTTTGTCTCCTTGAGTCTCCATACTCAATGTACCAGTGTAGTCATCTCTTCATGACCACTCATAGAAGCAGAACCTTTGTGCTCTTCCTTCTCCTAGATGTTGTTAGAGTAAATAATTAATTATCTAATTATTTATTCTATTTACTTAAGATTACTTAGGTAAATGCATTTATTTAATATTTTGTATTTAATGCATGTAGTGGTTAGTTCTTGACAACATGGGAGTTTGTTCTCTTCTAGCATGTTCCACCTTTTGTGGATGTGTGCTGAGTTGTCATCCTTATCTTCTACCATCTTCTAGCTTGTTCTAGAAGATTCCTAGAGCTCTTTATATTCGGGCTCCCTCTTTGTATTTTTAGATCATCACATCACTTCTCATTGTAAATACATATTCTTCTTGTGTTTGCATATGTGGTCTCTCATGTCCGTTTATGGTTTTTCCCTTGCTCCATGCTCTTCCTCTCCTTGGCTTCTATTTGATAGATTTTCACATGCAGGTGATCTTGGGTGTCTTCAGAGTTGCCTTTCATCAACTCCAAAATGGTATCAGAGCCTTCCTCCTGCTGCTTGGTATAAGAAATTTTGAAGCTGTGATTTGAAGTCACAAACTCTAGTTTGTTTATACATTTTTTCTTCAAATCAGGGGATCAGTGAATTTTTAGAGCACATTAGGGCCAAACGGACATCACCATTGGATCTGAAAGGCCGTTTTTAGTCAGGATTCATATAAAACTTTTTAATTTTGGAGATAGAGCTCTAGGAGGCAAAATTTTTTTAGCCCACAAGCCCTTCTGTACGGTCGTATGGATGATCTCGGTGATTTTTTTTAACAAAAAATATTTTTTGAATAGGGCACACTATCGGGTGACCACCGCCACACCACCCAGTGGCCGTCACCGCGCTGCTTGTAGCAGTGGCAACACATAGCATCGCCATGGCAACACCACGATCCGACTGTCGCCCACAGTCTACCCTCCTACATCTTGCTGCGCCGCTCTGCCAAAAAAATTGCCAAGGAAATCTGCCCACTCGCCACTCCAGGTCTACTCCAACTTAGTGCTTGCGTCAGCTTTTTCAGCACACAATTGGCAGTTGCATATTCTGACACATGTCTCCTAGTCAGTGGGTATGATCGTCCTACCACGTCATTTGATTCGCAAAATGGCGTCCACGTGGCACTGCCATGTGGCTTCTTTTTTTTGGTGATGGCCTCCAAGCCATCAATTTTAATGTCATGACTTGCTGACATTAGCATGACATCATCATTGCATCAACATCTTTCTTGCACCTCTCCTTCAGGTTCTGTTTTGGAGCTACTGTTGTTTTTTGGCCATAACTTGAGCATACAGAGGTATTTTTTTGATCTGAAAGAAGCACTAGAAAGATAGTTCCAAGATGGAGACTTTGGTGTAGATATTTTTAGGTTTTGATGCATTTTTTTCCCATTTTTTTAGTTGAAGTCCGAAGTCCTATTTTTGACTCCGACAAGCATATCTTTTGCATCCCATGCCCATTTTTTGAAAACTTTATATTTTTGGAAAGCTGGTTCTGTCACCTTTCCAAAAATATGGTCCTTTTTCTTATATTTTTTCCCATGCTCTTTCTATCATAGTTTTGACATTTTTTCTATATGGTGGATATCTTGAGTATTTTAGGCTCGAGGATCATTTTCTTGGCATGGATTATCTTGTTTTAGGCTGTACTTTTTTTTTTGTAGCTTATTTTTAGTTTTGATCATTGTAGCTATCATTTTAGAGCAATTTTATGTATTGCACTAAGATAAAGTGTCACTCTTGCATTCCGGGGATCATGAATGTTTTTTTGAGTTAGTTGTACTTGCACTATTTTCATAATGCACCGTGGGGGGATAGTTGTTTGCTATTTTAGGCATTCTCCCTTTGTCAAGTGAGTGTCCCTTCCATGACATTAGCCCATGTAGAGTCAATTTGACCATGTCTTTATAGGTGTCTGTACCTCTTTCCCTCTCTCGTCGTTCTTGGTTCATCTACAGGAGACTTTGGCCCACCTTCTCAGTTTCCTGTCATTGTACCCCGTTTGCATAAAGGGGGGGTTATGCTATTGTTCTAATGCATCTGTGGTTCGATGGTTCGATAGTGTGAACTATGTATTCAGTGGTTGATCCTATGTACAAGGCGATTGTAGTGGCTGGCTACCTATGCATTTCGGTGAGATGGATCATCTACCATATAGACATGCTCAGTTCGTGCCTTCTTTTTCCATGGAGGTTCTTCAGATTAGTAGTTTGAAAATTTTTGTGACTTTTTCATGCTTCAGTGATGCTTCTTCATGATCACTCCTTGTTCCTATTTTAGGGGACATTTCCCTAGTTGGAGTCTTCTTCAGTTCTTCACTAGGTTACCTCTTTTTGGGGGTGGGTTTTTTCCACATGGCTTTCTCTCTTTCCCCACTTTTAGAGGTTGCATCTTCTTGCATTGTACATGGGTACCTAACATGGCCTCATTGTCGAGACCCATTCTACATTTCTTAGTTTTATGAGCTTAAGGAATTTCCCTAAGTTGCACTTAAGGGGGGTTGTGAGAGTAAATAATTAATTATCTAATTATTTATTCTATTTACTTAAGCTTACTTAGGTAAATGCATTTACTTAATATTTTGTATTTAATGCATGTAGTGGTTAGTTCTTGACAACACGAGAATTTTTTCCCTTCTAGCATGTTCCACCTTTTGTGGATGTGTGTTGAGTTGTCATCCTTATCTTCTACCATCTTCTAGCTTGTTCTAGAAGATTCCTGGAGCTCTTTATATTTGAGCTCCCTCTTTGTATTTTTAGATCATCACATCACTTCTCATTGTAAATACATATTCTTCTTGTGTTTGCATATGTGGTCTCTCATGTCCATTTAGGGTTTTTCCCTTGCTCTATGCTCTTCCTCTCCTTGGCTTCTCTTTGACAAGTTTTCACATGCAGGTGATCTTGGGCGTCTTCAGAGTTGGCTTTCATCAACTCTAACAAATGTCTTCTTCTTGACACCCTTTTAACTACTTTGTAGATTTGGCACTTCAGCAACAACAGTATCAGTAGCTCTTTACTTCTTGGTTTATGACTTCTTAAATAGAAGTCTTGGAGTTCCTTTTCCTACTTGATTCTTCCATTTTTCAATTTCAATTCACATGGATTAGGTAGGATTCATTGTATCTAACTCACATTCTATTTCCTCTAGAAACTTCTTCAATAATCCTTTAGAATTTTCCCAAAAATGGTTTACATAAGATTCTATGCCAAAAACTCATCATCCTTGTCTTCGAAATTGTTCACAAAATTCAATGCAACCACTATGTCAGCTTAGATTTGGTGAATCTTCATCATTTGAAATAATGCAGTAACTTAGCACTATTGAAATACTAGTGCTCAACACATACTGTGTTACTCGACATCAACTATGTTTTTCTTGATGCTCAACACCTAAGGATCACTCGACATCAGCTAAATTTTTTTTTATGCTTGGCACTTGATCTTTACTCAGCACTTGAAGTTCACTGAACACACACTAGAAATGTCTGTTACTTGACTTCTACTAAGAATTTTTTCAGCTTCAACTAACTTGCTCGACACATATTGATGATCTTAGTTAAAGCTTTGCAGTCAACCTTATTACAACTTCTTCTTCCAATGTATCTAAGTGTGACCAACCTCCATATCTTTGAGTATGTCATCAATACATTACTTAACCATTGTCTTAATTGATCCTTGCACTTCATTACAACATCATAACTCAACCTTTCCTTTAGGTGCTCTTGTTACCTTTTGTTGATCAAATCCTCTTCATCAATCAACTAAGTGATAGTGCTTGGATCTTATAAGAAATTATCACCCCTACAAATAGTAGGTTTGACATCAATGGAAAAAAAATGATTGAAAACATTCTTTTACAACAATCTCCCTCTTTGATCTTCAACAACAATGAGCTTTTCAATTAGATTTCCAACAAAACTCTACCGAGTTAGCATAATGTCTAATAAACTAAGACCTAACATCAATGACACTATAACAACTAATATGACTATTTAATATACATTCATAGCATTCTTAGTTGCATCATTAATTGGGGATAACAATCTCCCCCTTTGGCATTGATGGGAACACATAACACATGATTTTACATTACAAAACATTGCATAAGATAATCAAATGTATGCATTGAAAATAATACAATTTTTTAGATCTTTATCTTCATCAACAAGTTCTCTATATCTCAGATTGTATCTTTAGCACCAACAATCTTCAACAATTTCCCCCTTAACATATGATCTTTTTTTTTGGGTTTATTTTCATCTTCATGTTTTAGATTTACTCCCTCTTTTCATAGTATTTATCTAATTCTCTTCATAATTCATTCTCTCCTCCTTTATTGATTCTTTTAAATTTTTTTCTCTCTTTATACACTTCTTTCCTTTAAAGATTCTCATATCTTCTTTACTCATACTCTCCCCCTTTATATTCTTCTGATAATTATTCTAATAATCTGCCACTTTGGTATATGTCTACCCCTTTGAAAATAATCCCAAAAGTAACTATAAGTTCCAATATGAAACTTATAAGACCTTGTAGTTATCCTTGTACCTTACATGTACTATTTATGTCACTTTCATCATAGTCATCTTCACAACTTTAAGAAACTCCTAGATAGTGAATACTTACACCAACTCCACAAAGATATTTATATTCATCAATGAATTGATGCAACATGCATATTCACCTAGTACATTTTGGATAGGGTCAGAACCCCCAATTTACCTCTTAGATACTCAAAATCATTCTTAGGCAATGAATTAGTAAATATGTCTACAATTTTCTCTTTAGAGTTCACATATTGAAGCCTCACTTGTTTCTCTTGTACTTTCTCCCTCGAGTAATGATACTTGATTGATATATGCTTTATTTTTGCATGCATTGCCAGATTCTTTGATATATTTATTGCACTAGTGGTATCACAATAAATAGTAACATGATAAATTATCTCTTCTTGCATACCTTCAAATAGTGGCTTATTCCATACAATATTTGAACTATTTTTTGTAGCAATAACATACTCATCTTCAGTTGTAGATTGTGAGATAAAATTTTAGTTCTTGCTTATCCACGCAATCAATATTTCTCCTAAATAGAAAGCTCCATCACTTGGGATTTTTCTATCATCTACATTACCAGCTTATTACCATCCTTGAAGAATTTAATATTAAAGTCATAATCTTGCTTATTTTATAGGAGAAAATCTTCAATTCCTTTTAGATATATGAATATCCTCTCCATTATAGTCATGTGGGTTGCTTTTGGATTAGATAAAACCTTTCAACTATACCAAAAAAATGTGCAATATTTGGTCTACTATGCATAATGTATTGTAGATTACCAATCATTAATCTATATTATGTATTACTTAGTTTTGCAGATGTATATTTCTTAGATAGTTTTACTCTAGTCACCAATAATTTTTTAAGGGTAATGATTCTTTCTCACATATTTTTCCAATACAGGTATAGTTCCTTGATTCTCAACATTTCTCCACTTTGCAGGGGTTCATCTTCTTGCTTGGGTCATATTTTTTGGTGTAACAATTTACGATTTGGATGATACTATCTGATGTTCAATAGTCCATCTTTTGCATCTTCATACACATTCACAAACTTGTTGTAATCTTCTAGTTCCTTCTTGCTTTCCACATCATTCTTATCTGCAAATTCATCAATGTTGGTGTAAATAGGTATTTACATTTTACATTTTACTTAAGTTTACTTAGGTCGGTGCATTATTTTATTATTTCTCTTTATGAGACACATAGGAGTTTTCACATCTTCTAAAGTTGTCATGTAGACAACACAGAAGTACACAACTCTAATTATGTACATGGTGTCTACAACATAGGAGTTTTCATCATTCACTAAGTTGTCATGTAGACAACACAATTTTTTGCACTCTTAATTTAGCACATGTTGTCTACAACACTGATGTTTGTGTCACACCATTGTAGCCTTATCCTCACATCATTGCACTTACTTTCGTGTTTAATGGAGGATAACCCATATCTAGTGGACATGTGCCTAGTTGTAGGACTTATCATGATGCTAATTCTGAGGCATCCTAGATGCATCTCAGAGGCCTTTATATTCAGGCACTCCTAGTGTACTTGTACATTGTATTGAATACTATGCAATTATTCTGATCATACTCTGGTCTAATTTGTGCTTGTGTTTTGAGTTCCTTGGTCTTGGGTGAATTCTACCCTAAGAAAGATTCTTACATGGTATTAGAGTTAAGGGAGATACTTGTCACATAGCCATTGGAGACCTCATTGCTTCATCTCTCAAAGGGACCAAATTCAGATCCAAAGCATCAACTGCAATTGGGAGCATCTAGAGCCGAAGCAGACCTTGCCATTGCATCTGGAGTGATGATTCAGTGAAGATTGACTATAAATTTGTCTATTTTAGGCCATAGTCAACTAGGAGGAATTTTTTTTTGCAAATCGAAACCCGAAGGCCTGATTTGCAAAGCCAGGTATGGTCTTTTTTCAATCTAATTAATTAATTTTTAGATCTATTAATTCTATATTTTTTCTACAATTTCAAATTTTTTTTTTCATATTACTAGCCTAGTTGGGCATCTAGGCAGAGAATTTTTTTTTTCCTAGGACCGAGCAGTCAAACCCCGGTCCTGAGTAGTGTAGATTCAGTCTACAGAGAATATTTTATTTAAGTGGTAGGCATTAGCAGTGGACATCTATTATTTCTGGTCAACAATTTCCACTGCACACATAATATCCTTGGAAATACCGAACGAGCACCACACTTTCTAGCATCACTTTACACCTCAACAACAAGGCTCAATGGAAGGCCGAACCACTCTACATTTTTTGACACTTTCTATTTACTTTATGATCACAATGCTTTGCTTTAAAATAATCACTGTACCCTTTATACAGTCCATGTGGGACTAAACTACATAACACCCACCATTTTCCCAAATCATGGTACTGGATAAATAGTCCAACAAACATTTAAAAATTCTTGGCTACGATCAGACTTTGGCAGTGACAGACCCACATTCGCCATGTGTCAACCAAGCAGTCACCATGTGTTCCTTATGACCTCCAACTACAGCGAGCTATGTGGCACTTTATCACGTCCACATCCATGTGGCCTCCACTAGCACGACAGTCCATGCAGACTACCAACTTTGTAGTGAGAGCTCAACATTGTAAGCACAGTCAGCAGTAACCTTGACACATTAGTTCATAGTTAGACTGACACGCCAGTAGTCCATGCAGGCACCCAGTCATCCACCATACACTAACATGCAGGCATACACATCAAATTTTTCTATACAATCTATACAATCCATACATGCCACATCATCATTTGTATAATGTGACATCATCATAGGCTTGCACAAACGTTGACGTCAGTAATTCATGAGCCTAAATTTGACAACCATTTGATCATCATTCCAAGGAGTTTTTGAACTGTTACGATGGTTTTTTGATTGAAAAATTTAACACAGTGTTTTCCTCTGCAAACCCCTCTTTAGATGCAGTTTGATTTTGGAGCACGACTTCAAACATCCATAACTTGGTCATCCAGACTCCAAATCAAGTGCAATTTTTTTGATTTTTGGTAAAATTTTCTAAATTTTTTAGTGGTGTAGCTAGTTTCTAGTTCTAGTACATGGATTGGATAGTATAAGCATTTTTTGGTGACTATACCTGTCTAATCCTATGAATTGCAACTTCAAACGCATTGTATGAGCTCATCTGGACTCCTTTTTAGGTTCTAATTTTTTTAAAAGTGCATATTTTTTTGTCTAATTTTTAGATCTATAGTTAGATTATAGTCTTATTTGGACAAAAGGATCACTTTCAGAGATAGGTCCTATTTTGCATTGTATTGCTCCACAACCGTTGTGATTTTGAGCTACATTGTAAAAGTCCATATTTGTGCTCTATACAGAGGTTGTAATCAGCAAAATTAAAAGCCCACTTTGTCCATTTTGGCAAGTGGCCCATTGTAAATGCGCTATATATAAAGTGCCAAAATCATTCATTTGGGGGGGATTTTTTGATTGAGTGAAAAGGGGGGGGTGTGTACTATGTACTGTGTCACCTTGATCTTGTGTTTTTACATTATGGGTTTATTTTCAATGTTAACTCCACATAATTATGCTACTTGGAAAGAAAACATTAAAGAGCCATTGGTAGAAAATGGTTTATGGTGTTATGTCATTGGTGCAACAAAGAAACCTCCTCTTGATGGTGATGAAGCTCAGAAAGAAGACTGGGAAACCAAACAAGAGATGGCCTTAGGAACGTTGATGAAAAATATCTATGATCCTGTCAAATTTCACATTAGGAAGCTTACAAATCCAATAGAGGTTTGGGCTAAACTTGAAACTTTGTATGGGATAGTAGATGAAGACATGGCTTACACCATAGAGGATAAACTTCTCAAGTTGGATCCTAGAAATTTTGACACAATTAAAGACTATCTTACCCGAGTAGAAATGTATAGGGCACAACTAAAGGATTATGGTGAACCCATCAAAGATGGAAAGATGATCAAACACATCATGACTCATCTTCCACCTGGATATGCCTTTTTTGTTTCTAGCTTTAATACACACAAATTGACAATGGGTAGTGCCTATGTTAAGCCTTCATTCAAGAAATTCTCAAAAATGTTGATCTTTGAACATGACAATCTAGTGGGAATGGGAATTCTCAAGTCTTCCAAAACCAAAGCCTTGGTAGAAAATGAAGGTAATTCAAGTGGTAAAAACTTAAACAAGAAGTAGAAGCAATGGAAGGCTAAGCCACAAGATGGCACACAATAGTCCTCCTTAAAACAGAAATCTTTCACAAGTTAATCTTCTTCCACTCAACATTCTTCTTCACAACAAGGAAAGTATTCTTCCAAAAATAATCAAAAGGGGAACAATTCCAACAAAAAGGAGAAGAAAACTTGTTCCTATTGTGAGAGGAATGGTCATGATGAACATGAGTGCAAAGATAAGTATATTGATGAATTGGTCAACATTATGAGGAAACACAAAATTGATGTTCCAAATGCATATAAGACAAGGGTTCTTCATCCACTTCAAAGGGCAAGGGACAAGCTTTAGTTGCAAGTACAAACAATGCTGAGGAATGGTTTCTAGATTTAGGAGCAACACATCATATGGGTGCTTCAAGGGAGCAATTTTCCTCTTTGAAACCATCAAATGTACCTTACATCTATGTGGGCAATGATACTCAAGTTGAAGTAGAAGGTAAAGGAAATGTTGAGTTGGAAAATGACATCTTCAAGGATGTACTACATGTTCCTAACCTTAGCACCAACCTTCTCTCCATCTATCAAATCACTCACTATGGATGTGGCAAAAAAGTAGAGTTCCTCCCCAACTTAGTAGTAGTGAAACATCTCAAAGATGACTTAATGTGGTGGTTGGAAAGGTAAACCATGAGACTAGACTTTATTATTTCTCACACTTTGTGCCTAAGTCCATGTCTCTTGCCTTATTGACTCATTCAAACATACAAAGTAAACTATGGCACGAGAGATTTGGACACCTCAATTATTGCTACCTTCAGCAATTAAGCAGCAGGAAATGGTCATTGGTCTACCTCAAGTAAAGTTTTCAGAGGGTGTATATCCAAGTTGTGAAGCAGGTAAACATCTCAAAGAGAAATATGACAAGGGGAAGTCTTGGAAGGCAACTGCTGTTCTATAATTGGTTCATAGTGATGTAGCTAGCCCTTTTCCAGTACCATCCTTTGGTAAGGCCCTCTATGTTCTCACATTTATTAATGAATTTTCAAGGTACACTTGGGTCTTTTTCCTTGGTCATAAGAGTGAAGTCTTTGACTACTTTATCACCTTCAAAGCTCAAGTTGAGAAAAAATCAAGGAAAGCCATCAAGATCCTAAGAACAGATAATGATAGAGAATATGTCAACTCCAGAATTATAGACTTTTGCACTCATGAGGGGATAGATCTTTAACATTTAGTTGCATACGTGCCACAGTAGAATTGTGTAGTTGAAATAAAGAACAAAACCATTAAGGAAATGACTACTTTCATGCTTCAACACAAGTCTCTAGATCAAGTGTTTTGGGTTGAAGCCATGTGCTATGCCAACTACATCCAAAAAAAAAGTCCACATAAGGCCTTAGATGGAATAACACCTTTTGAGGCTTGGTGTGGTAGAAAACCAAGTGTCAAGAACTTCAACATTTTTGGTTGTCCAACATGGGCAAGGATACCTCCACAAAAGTGAAAGGCATTAGAACCACAAAGAAAACCATGCATATTTTTTTGGATATCCTAATCATCTCAAGGCATACAAACTAATGGATCCAAAGACTCATGAAATATTTAATGAGAGGAGTGTTCACTTTGAAGAAATATGCCCAAGTTTGGCTTCTTCAACTCCTCCTTCATGGACACCACCAATTTTGACTCGCATGACACCACCTCCGCAGGGTCAACAAATAGTTGAGGAAATTCCTTCTTCCTCTTCCACTAAACCTCATTGGGCACAACAAACTCTTGATGCAATAGGTTCCTTGGTGGGAAATCCTTCAGACACTTGGAGGACTAGGTCACAACACAAGTCATTTTCACATGCATATATAACCATTGCTTCAGATCCACAATCTTTTAAGGAAGCATTAGGGATTCTAGAATGGGATAAGGCCATGGAGGAAGAATATAGTTCCTTGATGAAAAATAATACATGGGACTTAGCTCCACTTCCTAAGGGAAGAAAAGTGGTTCAATGCAAGTGGATCTATCAAATCAAATTTGTAGTAGATGGAAGTGTGGATAAACATAAGGCTAGACTAGTTGCCAAAGGTTTCTCGCAAGTTCTAGGTATTGACTATACTGAGACTTTTGCACCGATTGCCAATATGAACTCCATTCACCTGACACTAGCAATTGTTGTAGCTCAAGGTTGGGTTGTACACCAAATGGATGTTAAGAGCACTTTTTTGAATGGTGATATTCATGAAGAAATTTATGTGGAGTAGCCACAGGGGTTTGTACAAGATTCTACTATGGTTTGTAGATTGAAGAAGTCTATTTATGGTCTAAAGTAGGATCCTCGGGCTTGGTATGCCAAAATGGATTCCTTCCTCCTCTCAATAGGTTTCACTAGATGTCACTCTGATTTGAATGTCTAAATTCTTTAGAAAGATGACTCTCACTTGATATTAGTGCTTTATGTAGAGGACTTGATCATTACAATGAGCACTTCATCCATCATTTCTAGTGTCAAGACCTCTCTACAGGACATATTTTCCATGACAGAGTTGGGTTTGCTACATTACTTCCTTGGCATAGAGATCACACAATATTTAGTAGGAATCAAACTTTTACAACACAAGTATGCTCTTGACTTGCTTTCTCAATTTCACATGAGTGACTGCAAGCCTACTACTACTCCCTTCCTATCAGGTGTCAAGCTAGAGGCTAAGTGTACCACTCCACTTGTTGATGTAACATTATACAGATAGTTAGTTGGGAGCCTTATCTATTTAACACACACATGCCCTGATATTGCTTTTGCATTTGGTATAGTTTCATGCTTTATGCAAGAACCTCATGAGCTTCATTAGAAGGCTGCCAAGTGCATTTTTCACTACATCAAGGGTACATATGCACATGGGATACATTATGCAGTAGGTATATGGATTTAGTTGATTGGATACATAGACTCAGACTATGCAAGAGACTTAGACTCTTGCAAGTCCACTTCATGGTACATATTTCACCTTAGTTCCATTCCTATTTGTTGGCAAAGTAAGAAGCAAAAAAATGTTACTCTTTCTTCCATAGAGGCTGAGTATCAAGGAGCTATCAATGTAGCTATATAGGCTCTTTGGTTACAACACATCCTAGAGGAGTTTGGATTTGACCTACCCAAGTCTATAGTTATTCATTATGACAATTAGAGTGCCATTGAAATCTCTAAGCATTTAGTTCAACATCAATAGACAAAACACATTGAGGTTCATATGTACTATATAAGAGAGCTTATCCATGAGTAGATCATTGCACTATAGTACTATCCTACAATAGAGTAGGTCACTGATATCTTCACCAAACCCTTCATCGTGGTCAAGTATACTCATTTGCAAGATCTCTTGGGGGTGCAGGACGTTGTAAAAAGAGGAGTCCCTTGACTTCTCTCTTCTTCTTCTTCTTCTTCTAGGAAGGATTTTTTCCTCATCTGAGGTCTTCTTCTCTTTCTTCTTCTCTATTGTACTCATCTCTCTTTTTGGAGGAGGGTTTTTCCCATGAGGTTTTACCTATTTCTCCACTTTATGATTGATTGCATTACATCATTCTATATCATTGCTTTTGTACAAGGGTACCTAACATGGCCTAATAGCCAAGACCCATTATGCACTTGTGAGCTTAAGTGCATTCCCCTAAGTTGCACTTAAGGGGGGGTGTTGGTGTAAATAGGTATTCACTATTTACACTGTACTTAAGTTTACTTAGGTTAGTGCATTATTTTATTATTTCTCTTTATGAAACACTTAGGAGTTTGTACATCTTCTAGAGTAGTCATGTAGACAACATAGAAGTACGCAACTCTAATTATGCACATCGTGTCTACAACATAGGAGTTGCATCATTCACTAAGTTGTCATGTAGAGAACACCATTTTTCACACTCCTAATTTAGCACATGTTATCTACAACACTGATGTGCATGTCACACCATTGTAGGCTTATCCTCACATCATCACACTTACTTCCATGCTTAATGGAGGATAACCCATATCTGGTGGACATGTGCCTAGTTGTAGGACTTATCATGATGCTGATTCTGAGGCTTTCCAGATGCATCTCAGAGGCCTTTATATTCAGGCACTCCTATTGTACTTATACATTGTATTGAATACTATACAGTTATTCTGATCATACTCTGGTCTAATTTGTGCTTGTGTTTTGAGTTCCTTGGTCTTGGGTGAATTCTACCCTAAGGTAGATTCTTACAATCAATTCTCACATTTGCACTTTCTACTATTTTTTTAGTATCTTTAATCAAATATTTATAAGCTTTTCCCTTAGGTGAATAGCCAAGGAATATACCTTAATCTCCTTTTGAATCAGATTTACCATTTCTTGCATCCTTATGAATGTAAGACCTACTTCCAAAGATTTTGAAATAACTTACATCTAGTGTATGACCATAGAAGAGTTCATAGGGTGTATTATTTGTTTTTTTAAAAAATTAAACTTGGTTGAGAGTGAAAATTAACAACTTCTCTCTAGAATATTTTTGTAACATCTTTCTCAATCATCAATGTCTTGGCACAATCCATAATTGATCTATTTCTTCTCTAAGAAATACCATTGTGTTGTGGCATCCTTGGTGCATATAATTGTCTCTTAATACCATTTTCATCACAAAAGTTAGTGAATTCAATAGACATAAACTCACCACCTCTTTTAGATCTCATTTTCATGATGAAAAAGTATGTGATTTCACTTTCATGAACATAACCGTCATCCTAGAATAGTCATTAACAGTCAAGATGAGACATTAGTCGCCATAATAACTTTCAGTACTAATCGGTCCACATAAATTAGTATGCACTAACTACAAAGTGTCATTATAAGTGTGTGTCTTACTTGAGAAAATTGACTTTCTCATCTTATTGAGTTGACATTCTTTACACCACATTCTCAGTTCCTTGCAGATTCAGTAAGCCTCTAGCTCTTTTCTTTCTAATAACCTTCACCATGTTCTCAAAGTTTACATAGCACAACCTTTTATGCCACAACCATACATCCTCAACTTTAGCAAATAAAAATGTCTTAACAATATGATCAAGATAAAATAAGTTACCTTTTTTTTGCATCCCAGTTCCAATCAGATTTCCTTCATCATTTAACTTTTATGTTTTGAAATTCCAACCTGTGACCATAATTATTCAACAGAGCAGCACTCAAAATATTATACTTTATTCCTTTTTCCTAGTAAGCACCATCAAATCTGATATTATCATTCAACCTTACTAATCCTTTACCTTTCACTAGACATTGAACATCATTAGCTAACTTAATAGTTCCACCATCATCAATTTCTTCAATTTTTTCATACTTAAGTCAAAATTCATGTGATGTGAGCATCTACTATCTATAATCCATTAATCATTCTTGCTAATATGTGAAATAAGTGTAGTTTCATTCTTATATATTTCTCCATTTAGATCTTCCTTAATAGAAACATATACCATCTGAACAACTTCCTTTTCTTCATCATTACTGGACTCAATGTTCTCTTCTTTAACAATGTAACATGATTTCTTCCCTTTGTCTTTGTTGTGCTTGTTCTTTTTGTACTTGTAATATTTCTTGTCATTTTTGTCACTCTTACTTCTATTAGGACATTTAGAAACAAAATGAACAACTTCATTTCACTTGGAACAAATCAGTGGTAGTTTACCTTTGAATTTATCTTTACCTCTTGATAACCTTTTAGCAAGAAATGCTTGATGTTCATCCAAATCATCGTCAGATTCAAAATCAATTTCTTCCATAATTTTCTTCTTTTTCTTTGAACTTCTAATGGTTAATTAAGATTAAAAATCATTTCCTAGTCTAACCATACTATTATAGTAATTGCTTAATTAAAATGTACTCAACCAACCAACTAAGTTGTCAAGTGTCAAAACATTACTAGGCATAGCTATCACTTGTTTGATTGCAAAAACTTTGATAGAAAAATAGATAGAATAATTATAAAAACTTTGCTTACAACTTCACTATCACTAATAATACCTCTAACAAATCTAATTACTCCTATAACTTATTTGATTTGATTCACATGTTGTGCAACATTCGAATCTTCTTTTATTCTTAGTTAATCATACTTACCTCTCAAAATTTTAGCTTTGGCTCTCAATACATTTGTATCTCCATTATGTACAAGTTCCAATTTGTCCCACATTTGTTTTAGCATTTTCATCAATTCTTGATATCATCAAACTTGACATCATTAAGTGAAAATGAAATATCAACCTTCAAGGTATTGTGATTCCTCATTGTAGTCATTTGTTCGATACTTATAGGAGTAGTAGGTACAATATATTAATTGTCCAACTAGTGAGTTATAATATCTTCAATTTTAGATAGATGCAACCTCATTCTATCTTTCCATGATGAGAGATTATCCTTGTTCAAGTTTGGTACCTCTCTCTTATACATCTTGTAGTATTTAGCTCAAGTTCCTTTAAACTTATTTCTCCAAGCACTATACTATGATACCAATTTTTAGATAACTGAGGAGGTGCGAGGGGGGGTGCGGGTGGGCAGGTTGTGAATTGGTTATGTTCAGTTATCCTACAATCCAAGTCAAACACTTTACTACCAAACAAACATTATAAGCATTTACTTGATGTTCTCATTCAACATTACATTTAACTCACATAATCAATTTACTCCAAATTTTCCATTCACTACTCCATTCTTTACCAAATTCAGTAATAAGACTTAGGTTTTACCAATCATTTACCTAATTATTACTAAGTTTTAGTAAAAAGTAAATAAAATTAATTTGCAATTGCAACAGAATAAAAATCACATATTTCACACAAATATTTCTAACATGGAAATCCTGTAAAGTGAAAAACCACCTGGGATCAACAACCCAAAATTTTCTCTCTTCTAATGTGAGCTCTTCTAGGAGCCAACCTTTTTAAAGGTTTATATACACATTTTTAATCTAACCTTGTTAGAGGATTTACACCAAAACATCATCTAAGCCTTATCACTCAATCTTTTCTAAAGAGTGTCCTTCTCTAAAGGACTTATAAACATCACTAATCAGTGTGATCATATAAGATTTAATAGATTGGTTAAGTCCACTCAGTTAATGATATTTTTATGCTACACTAATTAGAAAGTAACATTACAAATTGATCTATTAGGTTTAGTACTATCTTTCTTGTTCAAATATACTTTAAGCTCATTCTCTTACTGATCTCTATCCTCTGATCACTTTACTTGGCTAATTCACTCCTCTCTTTCACTTAACTCTTATTTGATCCTCTCTTTCTCTACTTGGTTCACCCTAATTCTTTCTACTTTAATTTTTTTTTTCTCTTTGATCTCCTTCCTTATCCTTTGACCAGCAATATCAATAAACTCATCAGGAAACAAATTTTTTTCTTAACTACTCCTTAAATAGTAGTCTTTGTGCTTCCAAATTCTTCCATTTATTATCACTTAATCATAATCATCGATATTAGATTCATTATATTTAGTCACTTAGAAAATATAATGTTAAAATTTGATTGAAAAGATCATTGAATAGAAATATTGTTAAGGAGATTGTTGAAGAAGACTATGTGTTTCAATCATTGTTTTGTCATTGATGTCAAACCTATTATTTGTTGGTAAGACATTTGCTTATAAGATTCAAGTACTATCACTTAGCTGATTGATGAGGAGGATTTGATCAATAAAATGTAAAAAAATTGCCTAGAAGAAAGGTTGAGTTATGATTATGTAATGAAGTACAAGGATCAATTAAGACAGTGATAACATGATGTATTGATGATTTACTCAAGGTTACAAAATGGCTGGCTACACTTAGAAAGTATAGAAGAATAAGTTAAATAAATTTTTTCTACCAAGCTTGATCGAGTGGATAGCAGGTGTTGAGAAAAGTTAGTGCAAGCTGAGAAAAAAGTCAGTTGGAGCTAAGTGAAAGCAAATTCTAGTGCAAGCTGAGCAAGACAGTTGATGCTGAGTAAATTTCAGTTGATGCCAAACACCAGTAAAATTTAGATGATGATGAGTGATTTTATAGTTGATGTTGAGTGATGTAGTATGTGCTGAGCATCAGTAGATTGATAATACCAATCTACTACATTATGACAAAGACCAAAGATTTTCCAAATATAAGCCAAAAATTTTGTTTTCTTGGAACTTGTGAATCAAGAGCAATATAAGATTGATGAGCTGGTGGCATAATTTGATGTAAACCATTTTTAGGTGAATTCAAATGAATTCAATGAGAAGTTTCTAGAAAAGATAAGATATGGGGTAGATACATTGTATCCTACCTAATATATCCAAAACCTTAATTTAAGCAATGGATAATGAGTGGGAAAGATATTCTAATTTGCTTTATATAGGAATGTCTAGTCATGAAGAAAAAGAGTTAGAGAGGTTGGTGTCATGTGTGAGAACCTAAGGAGGAGAAGGAATTAAGGGTTCTACTTCATCAAGTGATCCAAGAGAAGTGTCTACAATGGCATACCAAGCATGAAGGCTTAAGGAGATGAATGCTTGAAGGGTGAACAAGCTATTAGAGCTACAAAGTATGAAAGCAAAGCAGAATTGAGGACTAAATAGAGATCTATAATTTGCAAGAGAAGTTGTAAGTTGTATCAAATCAAAGCTCTACTGTTACTCTCTAAAAATTGTATCAATCTACAGTAAATCCTTTGGATTAAGGTTGACCTAACAGTCATTGGAAAATCCTTTAACAGGGTGGCATTCCAAGTGAATGGCGTAAAGTCCTCTAATAAGATTTACTTTTAATAGGGTGATTGAAATCCCTTAACTCGGTCACAATTAATAGTGTGTATGATAACCTTTATTATTAATTATTTATTAATTAGTTATATTTGTCCTATTCTTCTACTTATTTAATTAAATTTATTTAATTAAATAGGTTCATTTCCTAATGTATTTAAATTTAATCTAAATGCATCCCCTCTAATGTATTAAATTCATTTAATGCATAGTGCTTCATAAATCCCTTTTTGAATAAATTCTAATTTATTTAATTCCCTCCACTTTATCCAATTGTTTAATCCTCTGATTAAGTTAAATCTTATTTAATTTAATCCTAATCCCATCCTAAAACCTAGTCTACACCCATCACTCTCATTCTTCTAAGCCTATCCACTACCTAATCCCACTTTATTATCCTAAACATGTTTCTAATCACCTTTTAGCTCCTAAGTGTTTGATCACACATGTGTGAGAAGCTCATGATCTAATAAAGCTTCCACTTCATTTACACCTCTTAGATCTTTGTCCTCGCAGTCCTTTCCCCAAGGTTGCTCACACATGTGTGAGCACACCTTGAGCCACTCAACCATAAAGGCTCTTTTTGACTTTTGCATGGCTTGTACTTTAGTCCACGTGTCTCCCTTGTGGTACCTATGTGGATGCCACATAGATGCCACCTCCCCAAGGCCTCTCTCAAACCTACACATAGAGTCCTTGTATCAAGCATTTGACATCTCCTTGATTTTGCATTATTATCATGCTAGTATAGTTCTTGAGCTTTTAGAGATTTTATGCATTGTTACTAACCCTTTGGTAGTTGTTTACTTCTTGCATTATTTTTCATACTCATGGTAGTATTGCACTTTTAGATTATCTTATTACATCCACTTCCATTATCCATGGAGTGCTCTCAAGAATGGTTGCTTCCATAACCATATCTTGAAGCATTCTTCATCATTTAGCTTAGTTGCATGTTCATTATTACATGTCATTACCTTGGGATTCAATAGTTGTATTTTGGGAGAGCACATCCACATCCCTCCAATCTAAAGCACACCAACAATGCTTCTCATGGGTGCCTTTTGTTGAGCTACTTTGAGGTTGCATGACAACTTTTCATTTTGATTGCATCAAGTTGTCAAACTCAAGTATAGAAGTTGTATTTCAATCTTATTTAAATCTTTGATATACATGTGCAACTAACTTTGCTTGTTTACGCATGCTCCTAATAGCTTAGGTTTTCATGTATACGCTTTCTTGCATGGCAAAGATTGATGAAGCTACACCTTGGAGGAATTGGAGATCATGCACAATCTACCACTACAGTGGAACATGTTGATCTAGTAGGATCCCTAAGTGCTAAAGATATGAAGAAGAAAAAGGAACACAATCAGGCAATGTTAGAAATTACCTCTGCTCTAAGCTATGTCGAATTTGATGATACCAAAGGATGTGACACTACAAAGAAGATGACAAGTACAAAAATAGAAGAGAAGATGACAAGAGAGATTACAAAGATAAAGGCAAGAAATCATGCTACATTGCTGATGAAGATGACTCTGATGAATATGGTAATGAAGTGGTATATGTTGCAATGAAGGACAAAACTAATGAAGATGAGGCAACTATACTTGTGACCCATGTGACCAAGGATGATAGATGGAACATTGACATTGGATGCTCACATCACATGATTGGAGACAAAAGTAAGTTCATTACCTCAAATTTTTATGATGGAAATAGTGTAAGATTTGGTAATGAGCACCATGTTTGATAAAAGGAAAAGGGTCTATCAAACTCACAGATAAGATTTCATGTGACAATGCTTACTATGTTGAAGGATTAAATTATAAATTTTCAAGTGTGTCACAATTGAATAATCTGGAATCCAAGGTCGAATTTGAAAACAAAACTGCCAAGAATATGACACAAATGGGAAGCTGATTGGAAAAGGTGATCAAACTAGAATTAATTTTTTCTATCTAGATATAGAGGATGCTACTTGTCTTATTGCAAAACTTGATGACGTATGGCTTTGCCACACGAGATTATGTCATGTTAATTTTGATAATTTGGTTAGTATCAGTAACATGATAAGAGTAAGAGGTTTGTCTAAGTTGAATAAACCTAATAATATAGTATGCAAACAATGTTAGCTAGGAAAAATGTCAAAGTCAAGCTTTAAGAGTAAAGCTCACACCTTTAAGGAGATACTAGAAATTGTTCATATTGACTTGTGTGGACCTATTGAAGTGCACAACTAAAGAGGAGATAAATACATAATGCTATTTGTTGATGATTACTCTAGGATGATGATAGTCATGTTTCTAAAATAGAAATATGATGCTTTTTGAATGTTTATATGATACTTGGAAAGAGTTGAAAAAGAAACATGTAAGAGTATGAAATGCTTAAGATTAGATAGAGGAGGAGAATTCACTTCAAATAAGTTTGAGATATTCTGTAATGACAGAGGAATCAAAAGATAGACATTTGCACCTAGGACCCCTCCACAAAATGGAATTTTTGAAAGGAAAAATAGGTTTATAATGGATTGTGCTGAAACACTTATGATGGAGAAGAATGTTGCTTTGAAATATTGGAGAGAAGCTGTAAGTACTGATGTATAAAGCTTGAACTGTGTGCAAGTCAAAAAAGGTACTCATTCAACACCTTTTGAACTATGGTATGGATATCCACCTAATGTAAAATACTTTAAGGTATTTGGAAGTAATTTTTATATTCTTAAAGATGTTAGGAATGGAAAGTTTGATGCAAAAAGTGAAGAAGGTATATTCATTGGATACTCCACAAGAAGTGAAGCCTATAAGTGTTTATATACTAACACCAACAAAGTTATAGAAAGTGCAAATGTGAATCTTGATTAATTTATAGAAGTACATGAGGATGAACCTATGAAAGAACAAGAAGAATACAAATCATTTGTATACTTATATGAAGGAAATTCCTACTAAAGGGGATGCTACAAGCCAAGTTACAAACCAACACCAAGTCTCAATAACTGTTGAGTCACATCTTGTGAATGTTGAGTTGCATTCAAGAACTGAGCTACATTCATATGTCCTATTGCAGAATGAAGAAAATGTACATTCTAATTCTAAGATCAGTATACATGAAAGAGATGCTGAAATACCTAATAGAGATGCACACAGTGAATCTGAAGTTGAAAGATAAAATGTAGAAACAATGAGCCAAGATTGTCAAAATATGTCAAAAGACATCATCTTTTTGATCAAATCATTCGAAAAAAAGATGCTAGGCCAATGAAAAGAAATGGATTGAGAAGTGAATCATGTTTTTTAGGCATGAAGGAGCCCAAAATAGTGAAAGATGCATTGGAAGATGATGATTGGTACAAGGCCATGGAAGAAGAGATTCAACAGATAGAAAAGAACAAAAAATGGAGTCTAGTTCCTAGACTAGAAGACAAGAATGTGATTGGCACCAAGGGGGTATTCAAAAATAAGCTATAAGAGAATGGTGAAGTGACAAGAAACAAAGCAAGATTAGTTTGCAAAGGATATGCACAAGAAGAAGGAATTGAATATGGTGAGACATTTTCCCCTGTTGCAAGAATGGAAGGAGTAAGAACTCTACTTGCTTACACTGCATATAAAGGTTTCAAGTTTGTTAGATGGATGTTAAATCTGTATTTTTGAATGACATACCAAAAGAGGAAGTCTACACATAACAACCAGAAGGATTTTTTGATGATAATAATAAGAACATGGTATGAAGACTACACAAAGCCCTATATGGATTGAAGTAAGCACCCAGAGCATGGTATGAGAAGCTTCATATTTATCCTATGAAGATTGGATTTAAAAGGACTGATGATAAAAATGATCTATACATAAAAGGTAGAAAAAGATAAAAGTATTTTGTTATTTGAAATATTTGTTGATGATATCACATTTGGAGGACAAGATGCTTTGTGTAAGGACTTTACAAATAAAATGAAGCAAGAATTTGAAATTTCTATGTTTGGAGAGATCAAATTCTTTGTGGGATTGTAAGTATATTAGATGAAGTATGGTATATACATCACCCAGTCAAAGTATATCAAAGAGATATTGAAGACATTTGGACTAGAGGATTCTAAACTAGTAAGTACATCTATGGTGATAGGACACAAGTTGTCAAAAAATGATGGTTTAGCTGAGGTGAATAAGACACTATACAGGTCTATGAATGGAAAATTATAATATGTAGTACATAGTAGACCTGATATTGCATTAGCTATGGCTATAGTTGTAATATTTTCTACTAATCCAAAAGAGAATCACTTGATGGCTGTGAAGAGAATAATGAGATATATGAAAGGAATAGAACCAAACTAGTTTATATTACAAAAAGAATGAAAAGTTTGAACTAAGAGCTTACGCTGATGTTGATTAGCCTAGAAACATTGATGATAGAAAAATAACCAGTGGAGGAGCATTCTTCTTATGCAAAAGACTAGTTACATGGACTAGCAAGAAACAAATTTGTACTTCACAATCTATTGTTGAAGTAGAATATGTTGCTGGTACTATAAATTGCACAAATATTACATGGATCAAATAGCTTCTCAAAGGAATTGATGTAGGCAAAGGATGAATAACTAGGGCCAAGGGCTCACCTAGCTATCCAAACCACCCTGCAAGAGTTAACACAACAGAAGCAAACACAAGGAACAAAAACTAAAGGAGGAAGAAGAGTGAAATACTTTTATTGATTCTTCAAATATTCAACATACATGCCCAGTTGTAAGGCCTTCTGGGTTACAAAAAATTACAAATACATTCACATTCAAAGATCCAATTGCAAATTTGCACTTTCAGTTCTGCTCTACAATCTTCTTCCCAAAAAATTCTTAAAGCTTGCTTAACTCTAAGCCTAAAAACTCGATATATAATTGCCAAAATGACTTATAGATTATTCTAGAACATTACATAAGAGGAGGGCCAATATAACAATGGTCAGGGCACATCCCAAGAAAAGATCTTAAAATAAATGTCACGATCAAAATAAATCTTGCAAGTCAGCTCGAAGAAATCACATCCAAATACTAGCACTTGACATACATTGGATAACTCAACATATGAAGGAATTTGTACAGCAACTCAGCACATGAAAGAATTGCTATAGTAACTCGACACATGAAGGAACTGCTAGGCACATGAAGGAACTGAACTGCTAGGCACATTAAGGAATTTCTAGGTGCATGAAGGACTACTAGGCACATGAAGGAATTGGTAGGCACATGAAGGAACTACTAGGTACATGAAGGAACTACTAGGCACATGAAGGATTTTCTAGGCACCAACTTGTAGAATAAACAAAAATGAGCAGGATAACAAGGCAACCCAAGATGCTCCTATATCAGACAACTGAGGTTGAAAAAAATGATTCTCCTGAATCATTGAGATGTCCCAACCTGAGCTGAATCCAACTCAAATTGAGAAATCCATAAAGAATCTTCAATAGGTCTATTCTTCCACTTCACCAAATATTCATAGTAATCTTTTCATCTTGTACTCTTGCTAACTCTCTGAGCCAATATCTATTCAACTTCTTATATCTGCTTCTTAGGATAATCATCTGATACAACAACTTCATCCTCTGACTCATGATACTTATGCAAATCAACAATATTGAATATAGGAGATATATCCATGTCATCAAGTAACTCAATTTCATAAGCATTACCACTATCAAAATTCTTCAAGATCTTACAAGGTCCAAATGTCTTCATCTTCAGCTTATTGTATGTTCCAACTGGGAATCTTCCTTTCTTCAAATGAACCATCACCTCATCACCAACTTGAAAATCACAGTATCTTCTAGACTGATCATCATTCTCCTTATACTTCTGATTACTTTGTTCCAACCTCAACTTCATTTCCTTATGCAAAGATTCCATAAAATCAACAAATTCTTCTCCTACAACGCTTCTCTTTTCTTCACCAACAACATCTCTCAAATCTGATATACCTCTAGGATGCATTCCAGTAACAATCTCAAAAGGTGTCTTCCCTATACTCCTATTCACAAAATTATTGTATGCAAATTTAGTTTGTGCCAATACCATCTCCTAATTACTTGACTTATTCCCAACTAAACATCTTAGCAAATTGCCCAAGCTTCTATTCACAACCTCTATCTATCCATCTGTTTGTGGACAGAATGTAGAATAAACTTCAATTTAGTACCCATCTTCTTCCACAAAGTCTTCTAAAAATAAGCAACAAACTTACTATCTCTATCTAAAATAATACTTCTTGGTAATCCATGCAATCTCACAATCTCTTTAAAGAAAAGTTAAGCAATATGCTTAGCATCTGATGTTTTCTTACATGGTATGAAATGAGCCATTTTAGAAAATTTGTCCACTACAACAAATATGGAATCATACCCTTTCACTATTTTAGGCAATCCAAGAACAAAATCCATACTAATGTCAGTCAAAGGTTTCTCAAGAATAGAAATAGGTGTATATAAAGCAATATTTTGACTCACTCCCTTTGCAACTTGACAAACTCCACAACTCTTTTCAAATTTTTGAACATCCTTATACATTTGTGGCTAGTAATACTTCTCTTTCAGCAAAATCAATGTCTTATCAATTCTAAAATGTCTAGCTAATCCACCACTATGCTTTTCCATAATTAGATTCAACCTCATAGAACTTCTAGGAATACACAATTGAATGCCTTTGAATAACATACCTTCTTGAATGAAATATTCATCATACTTACTTATGTAATCTATTAGATTTGGTGCTTTGCACTCTCTCCACACCTCAGAAAAATTAGGATCAACATCATACAAATCTTTCATTTCATCAAAACTAAGAACTTCAACCTTCAGTTCTATTAACAAGGAATGTCTCCTACTCAATGCATCAACAACTATGTTAGTAACTCTACTCTTATGCTTAATGACAAATGTAAAACTTTACAAATACTCAACCCAATTCATATGTCTCTAATTCAATTTATGTTGACTTCCCAAGTATTGTAAAGCTTTATGATCAGTATATAGCAAAAAATCCTAAGGAATCAAATAATGTCTCCACTTCTTCAATGCTTGAACAATGGCATAAAATTCTTGATCATCCATAGAATACTTCCTTTTAGCATCATTCAACTTTTTACGAAAGAAAGCAACATGTTTACCTTCTTGACTTAATACAACTCCTATTGCATTGCCACTTGCATCACATTGAACTTGAAATACTTTGTTGAAATGAGGAAAAGCCAATATAGGTAATTCAACAACCTTTTGTTTCAAAGTCTCAAAACTCTTATCAGCTCCATGTGTCCACTTGAATTCCTTTTTATCTCCCCTCATTGTCTTAGTCATAGCATTACAAATAGCACTGAAATGCTTTATAAAATTTCTATAAAAACTAGCCAAACCATGAAATGATCTTACCTTGCCCACCTTCTCAAGTGTAGGAAATTTCAAAATTGCTTTAACCTTCTCAGGATCCATCTTCAACCCATTAGCTAAAATCAAAAATCCTAAATACACAATCTCCTCTTGCATAAAAGAACACTTTTTCAGATTAATCAACAACTTTTCCTCTTTCAACCTTTGCAATACTTTTCTAATATTCTTAAGATGTTCTTCCTTAGTCTTTCTGAATATCAGAATATCATCCAAATAAACAATCTCAAAATTACCAAAAAATATTTTCAGAACTTCATTCATCAACCTCATGAAAGTACTACATGCATTAGTTAAACCAAAAGGCATAACCAACCATTCATACAAACCATCTTTTGTCTTGAAAGTAGTCTTCCATTCATCACCTTCTCTGATTCTGATCTGATGATAACCACTCTTAAAATCAATCTTGGTAAAATACTTTTCTCCACTCAAACAATCCATTATCTCATCCATTGTCGACATAAGAAACTTATATTTCACTATTATCTTGTTAACGGCTCTAAAGTCAGTACACATTCTTGATTCTCCATTCTTTTTAGGTGCTAACATAGGTACAACACATGGACTCGAGCTTTCTCTAATCAAACCTTTCTACAAGTACTCATGTACTTGTTTGTGAAGTTCTTCATTTTCTATAGGTGTCAATCTATATGGTGCTATGTTTGGAAAACTAGCTCCAGGAATCAGATCCATACAATGACTTATGCTTCTTACTAGAGGTTAACCATCAATAATATCATCAACAATAATGCCTTTATACTCATTCAACAATTTTTCTAATTTCTACTGGTACTCGACTATAATTATCTATTTTCACTCAGTCATTACTAGCTTTTGTTGCTTAGTCATTACTACCAACACTTGGTCCTCTAGGAACTATATCACAACAAACTTGATTCTTCTTTACTTCCTTTTCAAATTGTTTCCCATTAACCATGGATTTTTTTATAGTAGTACAATTAACCTCATCTAGACTTTCAATCAAAGGAAACAATGTTGGTTTCTTCCCATTCACCCAAAGAGTATATTGATTCAATCTTCCATCATGTACAACATATCTATCATATTGCCAAGGTCTACCCGAAAAAATATGTCAATAATCCATGGGCATAATATCAAACAAAACTTCATCAAAGTAATATCCAATTTTTAACTTCACAAGGCATTTCTCACTTACCAATATCTTATGCTCATCTTTGATCCATGAAACATGATAAGGTTTGGGATGTTTCAGCCTCTACAATTGCAACTTGGTAACCAGCACTTCTGATGCTAGATTTGTAGAACTTCCATTGTCAATGATCACTTTGCAACATTTTCCATCCATCTTACATCTCGTGTTGAAAAGACTTCTCCTTAAAATAGGTTCCTCATTACTTTCCTTATTACATAAGGTTCTTCTCACCATCATATTTTCTCTAGCCTCAGGTCCACTTGGTGAACCCTCATCATCTTCTTGAATCACAACATTTCTATTACCTTGCCCACATTCAGAGGATCTACATTCAAAATATCTATGTCCCTCTTTACCACATTTGAAACAATTACCATGAAATCCACCTCTAGAATAGGAATTACCTCTTCCTCGATAAGAATTAGTGCCTCCTTGATAAGAATTACCACTTTTCCATTCGGTCTTACCTTTGTCATCATTCTTCCATTTAGATTTTCCTTTATCCTGCATAGAACTATCAAATCTACCACTTTCTCCACAAGATCTACCTTTTCCTCTCTAGAATCTACCCCCTCTATGTCTTTGTCTTTATTCATGCTTCTTTGTCAAGATCTCCTCAACTTTCAAGGCATATTGATATGCTTCTTCTACACTTTCCAACTTCACAAAACTTATTTCATCTTGTACTATAGATCTTAATCCATTAATGTACCTTGCAATTTTCTCAACATCATCATCCACATGTCCAGATCTGATGTTAGATCTATAGAATTCCTTGGTATATTCTTTCACAATCATGTCCTTTAGTTTCAAATTTTGCATCTTTCTGAACAAGCTAACTTGGTAATCAGTAGGGAGGAATTTTTTCTTAACCTTGTTCACCATCTTTGGCCAAGTTCTGATCTTCTCCTTTCCTCTCCTTTGTCTATCGATTTGCAAGTGCTCCCACCATTGTGATGCACGACCTTTCAACCTAGTGACTGCAATCTCTACCTTTCTATTTTCAAGAGTATTTTCATACTCAAAGAACTTCTCCATATTAGAGATCCAATCCAACACAACATTGGTATCCAATTTCCCATCATAAGGAACAACTTCTATAGTAGGCTTTGAATTTCCCTAGACAACACTCTTAACAATCTTTCCTCATCTTGATCTTCTTTAGGTTCTGGATTATGGTCTGATGCTCCTACTTCATCATCACTTAAATCATCAAGATGTGCTCCTCTCCTCTGGGCTATCTCCCCATCATCTAATTTGGCTACAATTTGTCTCAACTGATCCAATATATCATCATTGACATTTCTTCTACCACAAACCATCTTTACAAATCAAGTTCCTGCAAGATTGTAACCCTCTGCAAGTTATAGGTCAAATCCATAGATCTGCAACCCTACAACCAAATTTGAATTAGGGTTATACATGATCCACTCTCCACAAGGATGAACCTCAAGCTTTGATACCAACTAACATAGGTAAATGATGAATAACTAGGGCCAAGGGCTCACCCAGCTATCCAAACCACCCTGCATGAGTTAACACAACAGAAGCAAACACAAGGAACAAAAACCAAAGAAAGAAGAAGAGTGAAATACTTTGATTGATTCTTAAAATATTCAACATACATGCCTAGCTATAAGACCTTCTAGTTTATGACCAATTACAAATACATTCACATTCAAAGATCCAACTACAAATTTGCACTTTCAGTTCTGCTCTGCAATCTTCTTCCCAAAAACTTCTTAAAACTTGCCTAACTCTAAGCCTAAACACTCTATATATACTTTTCAAAATGGATTAAAGATTATTTTATAACACTACATAAGAGGAGGCCTGACCCAACAATATTCTAAACACATCCCAAGAAAAGATCTTAACATAAATGTCGCGATTGAAATAAATCTCACAAGTTAGCTTGCAAAAATTAGATCCAAATACTGACACTCAACATGCACTAGATAACTCAACACATGAAGAGTCACTCCGTATACACTAGATGACTCTGCACATCAAGAGTCACTCAACATACATTAGATAACCTAACACATGAAGGAATTGCTATAGTAACTTGGCACATGAAGCAATTTCTACAGTAACTTTGCACATGAAGGAACTACTAGGCACATGGAGGAATTGAACTGCTAGGTACATGAAGGAACTGAACTACTAGGCACATGAAGGAAATGAACTACTAGGCACATGAAGGAACTGCTAGGCACATTAAGGAACTGAACTGCTAGGCATATGAAGGAATTGAACTACTAGGCACATGAAGGAACTACTAGGCACATGAAGGATTGCTAGGCACATGAAGGAATTGCTAGGCACATGAAAGAACTATTAGGGACATGAAGGACTACTAGGCACATGAAGAATTTTCTAGGTGCCAACTTTTAGAATGAACAAAAATGAGTAGGATAACAAGGCAACCCAGGATGCTCCTGCATCAGGAATGAAGGAAGAAATCACAAAACCAATGGTATTTTATTGTGATAATACAAGTGCTATCAATATATAAAAAAATCTAGTGGTGCACACAAAGACAAAGCACATTGCAATCAAGTATCACTATGTAAGAGAGTTAGTTCAAGACAAAGAGGTGAAGATGGAATATGTTAACTCAAAGGAGCAAATTGTTGATATCTTCACAAAACCATTACCTAAGGATGCTCATGAGTATCTAAGAGGTAAAATAGGGGTGATACCCCTATCAAAGGCTATGTAAGAAACAAAGGGAGTGCCCTGAACCAAACAAGATGATGTTCATATAATACAAATTGATGCAGTGGATCTTACTTTAGGAACTACCTAAAGTAATCACAAAACTAGAACTATAATTTAGTCACAAGAAAGGTGACAGAGTGAGAAATTGAAGAACCTACAAAAGCTTATATTTGCATGTATTAAAAATGCCAAGTGTTTGGTATATGTCTTTGGCATTGTTATACATTAAACTAATCATCATTAGTAGAAGAGTGGAGAAAGTACATCATCAGAAGATCAAGAGATAAGAGGGAGAAAGTCCTAAACTGATCTATTGATCAGAGAGGGAGAAAGTGATCAAATATTGAGAAAGCATATCGGAGAAATGATCAGGAAAAAGAGGGAGAATTGATCATCATCAGAGGGAGTTATAAGAAAGGGTTTTTTTAACCTAATCAAAAGATAAAAGTCGCTGATAGAAGGAATACAAGTTTTCTTTTTGGTATTGTCTTACTATGTTAACCTAGTTAGTTTGGTTGAACAAGATGTTCATCATTTGATTGACTTGGTTGATCAGTTTGGTTTTCCATCAATGCCAAAGAGGGAGATTTTTGAAATTTGATGGAAAATATCATTGACTAGAAAGATTGTTAAGAAGGAGATTGTCGAAGAAGACTATGTGTTTCAATGATTGTTTTGTCACTAATGTCAAACCTACTATTTGCTAGTAAGACAATTTCTTATAAGATTCAAGTACTATAACTCAGTTGATTGATGAGGAGGATTTGATCATTAAGATTTAACAAAAGCACCTAGAGGAAAGGTTGAGTTATGATTATGTAATGAAGTACAAGAATTAGTTAAGATAGTGATAACATGATGTATTAATGATCTACTTAAGGCTACAAAATGGTTGGCTACACTTAGAAATTTTAGAAGAATAAGTTAAACAAAGTTTTTCTACCAAGCTTGACCAAGTGGATAGTAGCTGTCAAGAAAAGTTAGTACAAGCTGATCAAAAAGTCAGTTGGAGCCAAGTGAAAGCAAATTCTAGTGCAAGCCAAGCAAGATAGTTGATGCTGAGTAAATTTTAGTTGATGTCGAGCACCAATAAAATTTAGTTGATGCCGAGTGATTTTACAGTTGATACCAAGTGATGCAATATGTGCCAAGCATAAGAAGATTGGTAATGTTGAGATGTTGCATTATGAAAAAGATTAAACATTCGCCAAATATAAGTTGACAAGTTTGTTTTCTTGGAACTTGTGAATTAGGAGGAAGATAAGATTAATGAGCTGATGTCATAGAATTTGATGTAAACTATATTTAGGAAAATTCAAATGGATTCAAAGAAAAGTTTCTAGAAAAGATAATATATGGGGCAGATACATTGTATCCAGCTTAATCCATCCAAAACCCTAATTTAGATGATGGATAATGAGTAGGAAAATATTCTAATTTCCTTTATATAGGAATGCCTAGTCATGAAGTAAAAGAGATAAAGAGCTTGGTGTCATGTGCAAGAACCTAAGAAGGAGAAGGAATTAAGGGTTTTGCTTCATCAAGTGACTCAAGAGAAGTGGTTGTAATGGAATACCAAGCATGAAGGCTTAAGGAGATGAATGCTTGAAGGGTGAACAAGTTTTCATAGCTGCAAAGTATGAAAGCCAAGTAGAATTGAGGACTGAATAGAGATCTATAATCTACAGAGGAGTTGTAAGTTATATCAAATCAAAGCTCTACTATTACTCTATAACAATTGTATCAGTCTAGGGTAAATCCTGTGGATTAAGGTTGACCTAATAGTCATTGGAAAATCCTTTAATAGGTTGGCATTCCAAGAAAATGGCCTGAAAGTCCTCTAACAAGGCTCACTTTTAATAGGATGATTGAAATCCCTTAACCAGGTTATGTTTAACAATGTGTATTGTAACCTTTAACATGGTTGGCCTTTGACAAGATATCACTTTAGAAGAGTGGAAAGGAGTAGCATGTTACTAGTGGATTTTTCAAAATTGGATTTCCACATTAAATCATTCTATCAAATGTGCTAATGAATGTGTTTTGTTTCATGCTTTATATTTTTGCAATTTGATTAGGTAGTAACCTACAAGTTTTAAGTATTCACATATTCATTTGAATGCATGCATGAATATGAATGTTTTATGGGTTGACTAAGATAATAAAAGTTTTATTTGTACATCTGGACCTTGAATAACTAATTCACCCCCTCTCAATTATTCTAGTTGAATTCCAACATATAAATTTCATAGTACTTTGTGCTCTTCCTTATCCTTCTTCAATCTCCATCATTATATCTTTATTTCATTTTCCAAGCATAGATCTTGTAAAAAACTTTGACTTGGGCCTCTGAACTTCTCAAAAATTCTTTTTTTTTTTTTCCATCAAAATTTGGCCTCAAATTCCAAATTTATAAACTTGTTCTTCTTCTTATTACTCAGTGAACACAATGTTTCACTTGGGTAAAACTTCACTTGGCTAATACTAAACTCCCTCAGGTAACACTAAATTTTCACTTCCTTAGCCAAACTCTTAGGGAACACTATAATCACTCAGTGAACATTGTCTTCCTTCTTTAACCTTGCCACTTGGTATAGCTTGTGTAGCTCATTAAATTAAAATATTACATGATTGTAAACCAATCAAATCAATGTTAAATTATCACTATCTAACTCATTCATGTTCCCATTGAATACCATACTTGCTAATTCTGTCATCAACATACTTTCTTCAAATCCTCTTCATCAATTATATTGATATAGCACTCTACTAAGTTAGCATAGTGTCTAATCAACTAAGACTTAACATCAATGACAACATAAGAAGTAATATGAATCTTTTACAAACATTCATAGAATTCTAAGTTTCATTATCAGTTGGGGCTAGCGATACATAGACTGTGTTATTACATTACATAATTAAATGACTGAAAAAAATAAAACCAACACTGCACTATCAATGTCCAAATAATTCAAGTGGCCATTCAATACCATACTTATCAACTATATCATCATTGTACTTTCTTAAAATTCTCTTTATTGATCAAATGATATGGCACTCTGTTGAATTATAACAATGTCTAGCCAACTAATACTTTGACACCAATGAAAACATAACAAATGATATGACTCTTTCTTATATTCATAGCATTCTTAGGTACACCATTAGTTGAGGCTAACAATAATCCTCTTTGGAATTGATGGAAATACATAAATAAATGATTTTAAATTACAAAACATTGCATAATATATATAATCAGATGTATGCATTGAAAATCAATAAAAAAAATTCAACTATTTGACTTCATTTAGGTTCAATGCAAAAGAAAAATATAAGCATGTGTACTCAATCTGTATCTTTAATATCAAGAATCTTCAAAATCCCCCCTAGGATATGATCTCTATTTGGTTACTATTCAAAAATATCTTATCTCCACATTTTCTTATTCTTCATCTTCTTTGATTATTCTTCATCTCCACCTTTTCTTACTATTACTCATATCCCCCTTTGAAAACAATGGTAATGGTAACTATAAGTTCGAATGTGAAACTTATAAAAGCTTTTCCCTTGCATGTATTTTTTACATCAATTTCATTCCAATCATTTTCACAACTTCAAAAATGATCCTAAAGTGTGAAATCTTGCATCAACTCCACAAAGATATTTCTATTTATGCATGAATTAATGCAACATGCATCTTCACTTAGAGAGTTTGGATAGGGGAAGGACCCCTGATTTACCTCTTAGATACTGAAAAGAATACTTAGGAAATGCCAAAGAAAATATGTTTGCAATTTTCTCCTTAGATTTTACATATTCAAGCCTAACTTGTTTATCTTGTACTTGCTCCCTCAAGTAGCGATACTTGATTGATCTATATTCTTTGTTTTTGCATGAATTACTATGGATACCTAATCCATGTTGTCCATTAGTGTCAAACACTTAGTCACACCTAATCATTTACAAAGTAGGATTATTCAGTCATCACTATGATCGAGTCATCCTATATAGGCCGAGCCAAGGAATGGTGACTTGTACATATTCCAAGTCAAGTTTCAAGCAATAGTTACTATTGAGTAAGCTAATGGTCACCAAGTACTCCAATGCATGCTTAGCGAGCCAATGATTTTTGAGCTTATCAGAGACTGATCAAAGATCATAGTGAATGTCAAGTTATTCAATTCATATTGAGCATAGTTAAGGCCAAGGGACATTATGAAGAAATAGTATATGCTGGGTGCTAGTGTGATGTGAGCTTCAAGCAATTTAATTTTACTTTTATGTTTGGAATGGCACTAAATATTATGTTAACCATTTTTATTGAGTTAGAAGTATGTTTTGAAGATCAAAGGAGGTGATTATGAATTTAAACAGATATCATTAATCCCTAGGCATGGAAATCCACTAATTTGATAAATACAAAGATCAAATGACAAAAGGATTGATTCTAGATCTTTGATTTGGATCTAGAAGGTTTACCCAATCATCTATTTAAGGAGGGTCTATGACCTAATTCAGGTTGGATGAGATGTATGCACATAAATAGGTGAAGACATAATTTTTGAAGGTGAATTAGAGTGTAGACATCAAGTAGTGCAGTGAAGCATTTTGAGTAGAGATAAAGGAGATATGTCATAGTTAGGTGATATTTTATTGCATAGAGGAGATCTTTTATCAAGAATTGAAGTGCCAACCAAATGATTAGGTATCAAACATTCTAATAGGTGTTTCAAGGTTTACATCTCTTAACAAAGTAACTTTAACAAGATTATGTAAATCTCCTATCGGAGTACTCACTTCACCATGATGTAAAAATCATATAACCAAGGTAGGACCTAGAAGTTATTTTAGCCTTTAACAGGGAAAACCTCTCATAGGGTAAATCATCAAAAGTGATCAAATCATTGTAGCCTTAATAGGTACACTTTATTGCTACAGTACTGAAGATTTTGTGGGTGTCATCTCCATCATAGTTTTACCTTCACCTTGGAGGGTTTTTGCATAATAAAATCTATGTGTTATTGTGTTATGTGTTTATATGTTTCTATTTTTGCAATTAGAAGGTAGATTTGATATAATATTAATGTGACTAGTTTCATTGATATGAGATGAATGTTTAATGAGGTTTCTATGTGTGATATCAAATACTTTTCATTATTAAGTCTTCTTTTATAGATCTCGATTGACACCCCCCCCTCATCTCAATATCACACTGCCCCTATTAGATTTCCAACAATTGGTATAAGAGAAGTGTACTCTTGACAAAAATCTAAACACTTGGGAGTAAAAGAACTTGAAGATGGAAGCTTGAAAATTAAACAAGATCATTAAGAACCAGAAGATGGATGTTCAGCTTGCATATGAACAAGTGAAGGATTCAAAGGAAAAATTAAGGAAATCCTTGAAGAGAAGGAAGGAGATGGCTATACCACAAAATGACACGTAATACCAAGAAGAGATTATTGAAGAACTATTTGATGAAGGAAGTTCTAGTGAATCTGATGCAACAATAGTAGATCTATTGGAGAGAAAAAATACCTAAATGAAGAAGTTAGAGAATTGAAAAGAGAGCATGAAATCTAAGTAGTAAGGCTATGTGAAGTGACCAAACAAAAGAAAAAGTTTGAGGAAGAAAAAGCAAGGATTGAAGATGACAAGGTAATAGGTGATGAAGACAAAAGGAAGTTGGTTACAACACTTGATGAAAGAATAAAGGAGCTAAAAAGCTAACACATAATTAGTTTGATATGCTCAATTAGTTTCTAAGTTTAAATCACAAGATTACAAGAAAGGAGTTGTAGATTACAAATCTGAAATCTAAAAATGATAAACTAACAAATGATTTGAAAGTTGAAAAGGAATTTGTTGAGGGGTTGAACAAACCTAAAGAGGCTATGAGATTTCTAAATGAATAAATGAGTGCACCAAGGAGTTAACATGACACTTCTGGACTAGGCTATGCTGAGTTCCTATTAGGTACTGAGCAAGGAGAACAAAGAAATGTGAATACAAAGCCAAAGAAAAAGAATCATACATTTTATTACTATGGAAAACTAGGCCACACAAAAAAAATTTGTAGGAGAAAGAATGGTAAGTCAAACCCTAAACCTAAATTTAATGGTTATTGTTTTAATTACAACAAACAAGGTCATCAAGCACATGAGTTTAGATCAAATGTAGATAAGGCACCAACTACTTGTAGATTTGATGCTTACTATCAAACATGTTAGAAGTATGGGCATAAGTCACAAGATTGCAAATCTATGGAAAAGAAAAAATGGACACCTAAAGGTAAAGGAAAAGCACCTAAGTAAGGTAATTACAATACTTGGGTAAATTACCAATATTGTGGAAAGTATGGACACATTGCCACTAATTTTGCTAGGATACATCTCAGAGGAAGATCTAGTAATTGGAGGAATTTTGGATCAGTATGTTTCAATTATTAGAAGGTCAGTCATCTAAGTAAATATTTTATAGCCTGAGCATCAACACCAAATGTTGAGGTAAAAAATGTAAAGAAAAAGCTCAATATTCATCTAAGTAAATATTTTATAGCCTGAGCATCAACACCAAATGTTGAGGTAAAAAATGTAAAGAAAAAGCTCAATATTGAAGAAGTAAGAGGAAATAAATAAAAAATGGAGAAATAAGTCATATGAAGGCAATAGTCCAAATGGCAAAGTTTTGATTACAAAATCCAATGGATTAGGTGATTCCCCCACCTCAAACTAAATGAAAAGATATGTATGGAACTACGTTTCAAATTTCTATATCATACATTAGTTCCTAATAATTCATGCATGTAATTCAAAATCAATATGATTAAAGATGCACAAGGACAAATGTTAATGTTTGAGTTGAAGATGAATTGTGATGCCAAGATGAAGATTTTGTAGAGAACAAGTGCTAGTTTTGAATGCCAATGTGAACCAAGTTACTATACTAATCGAGCAATGCTAAAGGTTGCGTATGCATTGAGTTTTATTATGTGAGTTGGGATAGATATTATGTACGTAGTGCATGTTTGGACTCAAAATTGAAGCCCTAATTTTGATTACCATTGAAAAATCAAGTCCTATAAATGCTTTTTGATGCACATGTACCTGACTGTCCATTTGAAGCCTAAGAGGTGTTTAATGTTTATAACACCTTGCATTTAGTATGCCTATGTGTTTTATGAACATAAATTTCCATTCTGAGCCATTCTGTGAAGTCCTATTTTGAGCAATTCCATATCTGCATTTTTGCTAAAGTGTCAAATAGCGACAGGAGGCTATATTTGCATTTGAATATCTCACACCCAAATGTATTTCATGACTCACCACTTTGGGAGTGTTTAGTGTCCATACCAGAGAGCCTATGTTTTAGATTTCAAGTTGTTTTGAATATGTTTGACTAGGTTTTGAATCCATCAAAGATGGTCATTTATTGTTGTCACGCTGATGTGAATTATTCAAAATTCTAGAATGCCCTATTTGACTTGTTATAAATTTGACCCAATTGAATGAAATGAGAAAATTCCTTTTGGATTTCATTCTAGAGGTCATAGAATTTCTATGTTTCAATTTTGAGCTTATGATGAATCCATTTGATCAATCTTCAAATGTGATTCCAAATGCAATTTCTAACTTTTTACTAGTGTCAAGAAATTCAGGTTAGCACCCCTATTCATGATATCATATCTCAAAATTTGTGATAGGTGAGATTAAATGGATTGTACCATTTCATTATACTCTAAAAATACTTTAAATGTGCTATGTTTCAAATCTTGATGAATTCGTCTGCACACTTTCCCAGGTCCATTCTGTTTGCAAAAACCATTTTTTTGCCATTGTTCCATGCTCTGCAAATCTGAGTAGCCCAATTTGAGTAGTCGCCAAGTGCATCTTGTTATTCATCATGAGACCAAATCCTAGATTTATGTTGTCCTCATGAAAATGAACAAGTTCCCCAGTTTTTATTTCCTCAAGTGTTAGTTTACCCAATTTTTGAAGCCAAATCCAAACATGATTGATTGTTTTCTAACATGTTTTCTTGCAGGTATTTTTGAAAAGGCAACTTTGACAATCAATATCTTTTGACTAAGAATTCATCATGAGATGAGATTCAATAGGGTAAGGGTATGCAAAAAAAAAAATTAGTTTGTATGGCTTCAGAGCCTAGTTAGGTGTTTGGATCATTTTTTAAAGCTAGTCAAAGGACCTCTTGGCACGAAACTAGTAGTTTGCAGGAAAGGCTGAATATTAGATTTTAAAGGTGTGATAGTAATTGCATTTTGATCAAACCAGCACCAGATGTCTAATGGATCAGTTTAAAATTTTGATTGTTTGAATTTTTTTTTTTTTTTAGTTGGACCCATTTTGTGGTTCAACTGATTGCTCCAAATTGATGGGCTAGTTTGAGATCATAAGGGTGTTGCTATCTGATAAAAAAAACATTCATTCTCAATGTGTGATTTGTTGAGATTTTAGAAATCCAAACTTTTGATTATTCAAAGAAGGTGGAGTAAAATGATCAAGATATAGTTTTTAATGCAAGTAGGGGCCATAAGCATTGTTGAATTACAAAGGTGAATTAGTCTTAATGGAGTCCCTGTTTAAAAAAAAGAGTGCTTGAGGAGCCAAAGAAATAAACATACAATGAGAAAGAAAAGTATAATCTATTGGTTGAAGGCACAAATCTTGCACCCATGATGGGTATTGAAGGAGTTGATAATTGAAATTGGATAATTAAAGGAGTTGATAGTATTAGTTGACTAAGAAATAAAAAAGGTAATGATGTTATTGAAATTAAACAAACACTCAAAATAGAGGCAACTAGAAGTGTAACTTGGAAGAAAGTTAAAACATATTTGTGGATAGAGCTAATAGTATTTAATAGTCTACAAGTTGAGTATCTATGTGTAGACATTTAGTGGTTGGAGTTTGGAAGTTATCAATTGGACAAAACAATCTTCTTTTGACTAAGCATACATGCAAAAATAAAGCAGAGGCTGGTGGAAGCCGTAGTAATAAAGTGGAAGCCATCATTAAAAATGAAAAAATCTGCAAGAGAAGAGCCTTGCAAAGGTGGCACCCAGATATTTTGTAAGCAATATTTTTATTACAAACTAGCGGCAGACATTGGAGAATCCATGTAGAAAATAGAGCAATTTTAAAAGGAAGTCCCTGTGTAAAGCAGGAGGTTTCTCTGAGCAACTTCTCATGTTTGACCATAGGGGATACCATTAAGATGGATTACACAAACAACACATTTTGTTTAAATATAGTTGAAACAAGGCCCAAATCTATTGTCAGTGTGTTTGACATAGACTTGGAAGTAGACTTTGCTAATCCTCTAGGTGATTGTAAAGAAGCAAAAGCCTTCCACTAAATCATGATGCAATTACTAATGCAAGAGAATGATGAGAAAAAAATTGGTTACTTAGATGAAGGTTCTTTTTCCTACGAGGAAGCATTAGGGAACCTCTTCTAATTCATGTATTTTACCCTCTCTTCAACCAAGTGGATTGGCCTTAAGCATTGTTTGAAGAATAAAAGCTAGTGATTGGAGAAAGGATTAGATTTTTTATTTGTTTTACTACGATGAAGGCTACTAGAGCTTGAGTTATTATCACAGAGATTGAGCCAATTTGTGCTTTGCAAGTCCTAATGGAAGGTATCCCTGTTCTTACTCTAAAAGATGTAGGTTAAGGTGAGATTGGTGGAGAGGTGATGCTCTGCAAAAAGCATAATCCAACTCTCTTAGTGGTGTAAGCATATTAAAAATGCTACACCTATCCACTTGTTATGTGGCAACACCATCAACAAAAATTTGTTAGGAGATGCTTTTCATGTAGAAAATTGTGTCTCTAGACTCCCGTTATAAAGGAAGGATCTAAAAAAATGTCGACTTCATAGAGGACCCCGAATTTTTGCGCTAGATACACAAGAGGAGCAAGGAAAGATACAGTAGTTTAATCCCACATTGAGTGGGTGGATACATTTCTTAATGTTAAAATATGCCAACACATTCATCACTAACTATCTTAAAGACACAGAGCTTTTAGAAGCCTAAACTTGCATGCATGTGGCCCGTGGTTGGCTAGAAGAAGGAAGAACTTTGACCAAATGTGTAGAATAAGATGATGACATCATTAGATAACATAGTGACCTATGGAAAAATCCTACAATGATAAGTGGTGAAGTAGATTCTAGCTTGGCATGGATTACAAGATGCTAACATGGCACGAGGGACATGTATTGTGAAGGTAATTCCTCGCATGTATAGTCAACACCCTTCTAATTGTAATGCGGGAAAGTACCTAGCTAACTCGTATCATCAAGCCCTGACCAGATGTGATGTGGTAGGCTTTGATAGAGTAATGAGGTGGTAGAACATGTGGACCTGAGAGCAAATCAAAGATTGACATGTGGTATCCATGGACGAATCACAACAATCTCAAGATGAATGCACAAGATTGTGCCACGTGTTGAATTTGATAGATGGTGATTCCCCACTTTTTGGAAGTGCTCAAAAGATAAGGAAAGTGGGAATGCGCTTGGGTGCCATGTGGCAGTGGGCTCAGGTTAGAGGTGATGTGATAGGGACCAGTTAGTGTGATGACATGGAGGTGATACGATAGTCTAAGGGTGAATAAGGAGGTGACATGTGGTGACCATGTGTCAGCCCATTGTAAGATGACATGTGGCTCTTGGTAGATGGTGACGTGGTAGATGCTGACCAATGGTGTGCTACCATGTGGCAAAAAGTCAAACCATGGGTTGACCCAAAGTGCATGGGTAGGCCCAAAAATGTAAAATGATTTTAAAAGTTTTATCAAAAGGTGCACGTAAAGCAATTTTTAAATTTAAACTGACTAGTTTATAAAGTTTCAACTTAGGGTTTTTAAATTTTTTTTTTAAAGAATAAGTTGTAGACCATAGATTTATAGTAGAGGAGCTAATTTTTCAAAATGACATTCTAGGAGTTCCCGATAAGAGAACATAGGCATATTATATATCGCCAGAACTAGGAGAAGACAAAATTTTTGATTATGGAGTTTTCTTTTGCATAGAAAGTCACTAGTACAAGTTATAGGCATAAATATAAAATTTGTTCCTTCTCAGTAGAATTGGTGAAAATTGAAAACGCAGTTATAGGCTTGGTAAAAATGCATGGTAAAAGGTCTGTTGGGTTGGTTTCGAAGATATTATGCCATTCTAGTATAATTTGGCTCCAATTTTTAATTTTGATAATATTATGTTTTCCAGATGTTTGTGTCATGATCGAAGGTTTTTCATCATTTAGCAAAGATATTTCCAAGTTTGTTACATGATAATGATGAAAACTAAATCAGATCAAATGAGTAGAAAGATGAAAGAGGTTTTACAAATGCAAGGGATGGAATTTCAAGTGGACACATGTCATCTTCAAATTAGATCCAAGAATTCTCTTTTTCTATATCTTTCTTTCTCTCATCCATTGTAGAGGTTCTAGTTTTGGAGAAGAATGACTCATTGTTGTGATACCATGTGTGTTCCAATCTTGAGTGTTCTCAAATTTGTGAAACCAAGATTCCAGTTTTGATGTGTCTTCATCACTATGACACCATATTCTTCATCATATTTTATCTTGTATGACAATAGAAGTGAAGATAATTTAGAAAGTTCAGATCTATTAGGTGTTTTTTATGTTTTGATTTCATGCATCTGAGTGTATAGTCTCAAAGAAATGAATAAAAATGAGCAATAATCTCTTAGTTTCATTCTTATTCTTATCTTGTATCTCAGTAATTTGTAGTCTTATGTGGTCTAGGAACAAAGAATTGAGACTCATTTGCATCCCTTTAAGGTTATATGTCATATATGTTTTGCTGTTGGAACAAAGGGCCAAGTAAATGCTTGATGTGTTTGATAGGAATGTTGCTTATTTTGAGAAGGATACTTCATAAGAATGAGGTCTTTATGAAGATTGACCTCTGATTCACAAATTTATTAGATAGATCTGATATTTTGGTGTATGAAATATGTTAATGATATCACATATGTATGTGTTTGATTCATGGAATTACCCAATAGATAAGGCATTGATCAGCTATAGGATCATTTGTTCTTACTACTGCATATTTGAGGTTTTTACTAATATTCAACAATATTAATCAAATGTATTTCCCTTTCATGTTGAAGAGCTAAAAAGGATGCCCTGACTTAGCTTGTGAATTTCATAGAGTTGCAATTTTCTACGGCGCATAATTGTTATTGCATAAGTATAGGAGATTAAGGGATTTTATCTACTTTCTTAGATTCAAGAATATGTTTACCACTGGTACCATATAAATTGAATCTAAGGTCCAACCACCTAGGTTTTGTAGAGCCTAAAGTAGAAGAAGGGTCTAGCCTTATAGTTGGCCTAGTGTTTGAATTGGTATGTTGAAGGTGGGAGTTAGCTGCCCCTAGATGTAACTTGTTCTCATCGGGATAATTTGGAACCATGTTGTTTAAAAACACCAACAAAATGGAGACTCTACTAGGGACTGTATTGAATCTAAATTGTATACAAACCATGAGAATTTGAAAAAAGGAGATTCAAATAGTAGGAGAGACACAAGGAAAGTAATACAACAATGAGGAATTGTGGTGTCTTTTCATATCCTTGTTGAATTTTGTGTTTCCTAGTTAAGCTTTATTCATGGGCAATAGTATGTTTTAAGATTGGATGTAAATTGTGTTCTATGACTATTATAAGTTTATCTTTAATCAGTTTAGTTTTTGTAAGTGTTGTTGAGAAAAGTTCAGAGTCAAGAATTGATTTATGAAGTATATTCTCTTTTCAGGGTGTTAATGATTCGCAAGTTTTTCATATTGAAAGTCTGGTTCAAAATCTACAAGTGGTAAAATCTTTCAAATCTTTTCTCACTAAATGTGAGTGGTGACTCTAGTCTAAATCTCTTTGCCAATGCATGGTTTAATATTAGAGGCTCTCAATATTTGTGGGCAGATCTAGTTTGTTGGTAAAGAGGAACTATAAGTTTCTTGATTGATAGTTTATGTGGTTGTTTGTATCTACTGAAGTAGTTGATTTCAAAAGGTGAATCACTACTATGATTTCATTTTCCTCTTCAAGGAGGTGGAAACTCTACAAAGATTTTATCTATGGTGTGAAGGATTTCATGTTTACACAGTGCCAATCAGTAGATCAGAGGTTTTAGGCAACAACACATAAAGGTATTTTCAATTTTCATGTATTTGTCCTTCATGAAAGTTGAATGAACAAAAATGGTTGCCTCCATCTAGTGTTTTCAACACTAAGAAAATAGAGGTAGGAGTTTAATATTTTATAAGATGGATTTAGAGTCTAGGTCTAAAAGTGATGTGCCAACTCTTGAAAGTGTTCATGAAAATATTGCTAGGTTGAAAAGAAAGATTCATTATAAGGCTATCATAATGATAAGAAATATAATTGGTAATATTAAGGGTCTTAGTGATGCAGAGATAAACTCAAAAAAAGAAAAAAGAAAAGGAACCAACACCAGAAAGATACACTTGCTCATCAAATGAATAAATAGATTCATCACCAAATTCAACACCAGATAGAGATAGATAAAAATATTCTTCTAATTGATTCATCAAATGAATAATACATACACTTGCTCTCCTAAAGATTTCTTCTCCTTGTAACTTCGTATCTAAAGACTTGACTAAACTTAAACCTAAAAAATCTATTTATATGGAACATTCTAGATTATTAAAAAATAGGAAAATTGACATAAAGAGACTTCCTGCCAAAATAGCTTATAGAATATTCTAGATCAATATAGAATAGGGAAGAATGACCCCACAATGGTCTGAACAAATCCAAAGAAAAGATCTTATTTGAAACAATTTTTGGTGCTTGGTAACTATTGCAACTCAGTAGATTCTAAAATGTGGCAACATGTACAATCTTTGTGTGGGTGCTCCTAGAATATACTCTTGGGGACAATAGAATCCAAGTCCCTTGGATTGTCATTCCTCTTTCTTGTCTTCCAATTCCTTAGTATTTATTTTTTGTAATCTGGCCAATTAATGAAGTCAACTTTCATATTTTCATAAACCTCTTCCATATAAAGACTTAGGTAGAACTCTTGTAAACCTACAATAAATGGATTAGAAAAAACAAATGGGACCTCATCAGATATGAATTCATCAATTTGGTTCACTATAGGAACCTTTGCATCCTTTTTTTTTGATGTCTTTATGCTACAATATCTCCATGATTGGAGATAAATTCATCACTATTTGATCCTTATCTATCCTCTTACTTTCATCATAAGTCTTCTTCCTTGCCACAACTATTATCCTTTTGATAGGCCATACCACTTTCTTTCTTAACTTCACATGTCATCTCTTGGTTCCATCAAGAACCATCCCATCCATCTCTTTTCCATCTTTATGAACCTTTTCATCAACAATTACCACTTCAACCTCTTTCCCATCTTCAACAACCTTTTATCATAAGGTTCATCAAAAACTATTTGCTGCAAACTTTTTATATCAGCATCAATTTGTTCACCTTGTCCTTCCAATGGACAAGTCTTCTCTTCATTTGCAACTAAGTTCTTTATCACACCTTCACAAGTTTCTATAATTTCACAATTCAGGATTTTTTCTCCGGATCACTATTTTCTTTTTCCATATCTTTGATCAACTTCTCTTTTAGTCTCGCTAAATTTTCTTCCCCTTTTTAAAGTTCCCTCATTAGGAAACTCATTTTCTCTATCTCTTGATTCATTCTAGCTTCCTCTTTTTTTCTTTTTTTTTCTCTTCCTCTCTTTTCTTTTTCTGAAATTCACAATATGAAACCCATGCATCTAAAAGTATCCTCTTATCATGAGATAAATCTCCTCTTGTGACCATTTTCTCCTATCTAGGTTCTCTCCACTCAACCTAGTCTTGTGGCCACTCTATAGATTCTCTTCCCAACCTATCACAACAAACACAAGCTCAAAATTCACCTTTATTTAGACCTTTGAGATAAACTCAATGGAAATAAAAACATAAGGTACCAACATTAGAAAGAGATAGATAACAATATTCTTCTAATTGATTCATCAAATGAACAGTATATACACTTGCTCTCCTAAAAATTTCTTCTCCCCATAACTTCGTATCCAAAAACTTGACAAAACCTAAACCTAAAAACTCTATTTATACAAAAAATTCTAGATTATTACAAAATAGGAAAACCAACATAAAGAGACTTCCCACTAGAACAACTTACATAATATTCTAGATCAATATAGAATAGGGAAGAATGACCCCACAGTGGTCTAAAAAAATCCCAAGAAAAGATCTTATCCTAAAGAATTTTTGGTTCTCGATAACTTCTACAACTCAGTAGATTCTAAAATGTGGCAACATGTACAATCTTTATGTGGGTGCTCCTGCACCATTCAGTGGATTTCAAATTTACACGAAGTTTAAATTAGTAGTCACGAATCTTGATGGGCATATTAGACTTGAGGAGTCTTCATGGCCAACGGTACTCTTAAATTTTTTTATGCCACATTCAATTGATTGGTCAGCAAAGTCAAGGTTAGATAAGATTTTTGAATTCCAAGATTTTATCATGGAGATTGAAGGTGCTTTTAATGCTAATAAATCTAATGTTAATGAATGCAATGATCCATTGAAAATGATATTAAAGATGAAGAGTCTCAGTTTTAATCAAAGGATAGTAATTAGCAATTTGATGACATGCATAAGGTGGATTCATCTTATTATGATGATGATTGTAAAGAAGAGGAAAAGTGTAACAATAGTAAGACTATTTCTTCTAGTGATGAATGTGATTGTGCTAAGATACCGGTTGTTGAGGTATTGTCTAAAGAAGAAGATATATGGGATGATCAGAGTTCTAATTTTTTAGAATGTATTACTAATGAGTCTACTATAATAAATGTGTCAAGCTATCCAAATAATAATCACAACCAAGGAAAATAAACTAGTAATGAAGTCTTGTTAAGTGTTGATGAGATTTACAATTTGTTGGCTCATGATTTTGAAAGGTATGAAAATCTATCCAAGGATGTTTTTGCCTTGCCACATTTTGCCTTTTCATATGATGAAGTCATTTCCCCTAAATTTGATGTTGAAGAAGATATAGTTTCAGAATATGCTATGTCAAGTTTTGAGGGTGTATGTGATGGTAGTTTGTACATCGATACACATGATGACTTCTATGTTGAGAAGAAAGATGTAGAGATAGGGTCTATTTCTTGTTCATTTTCTTCTTTTTTTCATGAGGTTGAGATACATTTTGATTCTTATATGATGAGGAAAGTAATAGAAATGAAGTGGTTCATTTTAGTGAGTTATTTGAAGAAAACATTGATACAGATCAACATATTGTGAACATACAATTTCATGATATTCTCATGAATTGGTATCTAATCAATTGTTTGAGTGTGAAGAGGTTGCAGTGAATGTTCAATCTAATTTATGGAATACTGATATTTCAAATAAGGAGAAATAAGATTTTACATTTTCTTCATATCTAGATGCACAAGCTCAGTTACAATTTGATTCATGTAACTCGTTGAATGAAGTAGATTACCAAACTTTTGTGTTTTTGGTTGAAGGTGTCCATGATTCTGTTAGTGATGATCAATCTTAGTTTGATACTAGTGGTTATGATCACACTGATTCATATTTTCATAGTGATTATGATGTGGAAGTTAATGCTAATTTGTACATGCACTATGAAGATGATGATAATAGTTTTGTTTTGCCTAACGAAGTGATTGCAAGTGCTAATGTGTTGGGTGAAATAAAGGAGAATGATAATTTCAGTTTACCTCAATAAAATATCAATGAAAATTAGGTATATGAAAGAGGTAAGGAGTTTTGAAAACTTTCTAGTGGCTCTGGGCCATTGTTTGTACATAGTAGGAGTAGTTATTTTTGCTTTCAATAAAGCTGTTTGAGAGAAGTTTTTCCTATTAGGTGTGTGGTCTACTTCATCTAGAGATCTAAATCCTTACCATGCCTATAAGGGACATGCATCCCCAGATAGAGCCACTATTGGGACTCAAAATTGAAGCCTCAATTTTGAGTACCATTGAAAAATCAAGTCCTATAAATGCTTTTTGATGCATGTGTACCTGACTGTCCATTTGAATCCTACGAGGTTTTTAATTTTTCTAACACCTTGCATTCAATATAACTATGTGTTTCTTGAAGATAAATTTCCATTCCGAGCCATTTTGTGAAGTCTGATTTTGAGCAATTTCCAAATTTGCATTTTTGCTTTTGTCAAACAAGGACAGGAGGTTGTGTTTGCATTTGAATATCTCGCACCCAGTTCTATTTCATGACTTGCCACGTTGGGAGTGTTTAGTGTCTATACTAGAGAGCCTATGTTTCATATTTTGAGTCATTTTGAATCTGTTTGACTAGGTTTGAATCCCTCAAAATTGGTCATTTATTATTGTCATGCTAATGTGAATTGTTCAAAATTTTGCAAGGCCCTACTTGACTTGTTATAACTTTGACCTAGTTGACCAAAATGAGAAAATTCTTTTTGTATTGCATTCTAGAGGTGATAGAATTTCTATGTTTCAATTTTGACCTTATGATGAATCCATTTGATCAGTCCTCAAACATGATTCCAAATGCAATTTCTAACTTTTTACTAGTGTCAAGAAAGGAAAATTGGTTAGCACCCTAGTTCATGATGTCATTCCTTGAAATCCATGATAGGTGAGATCAAATGGATTGCACACTTGTGTTCTACTCTAAAAATACATTAAGTGTGCCATGTTTCAAATCTTGATGAATCTGTCTGCACACTTTCCCAAGTCCATTCTCTTTGCAAAAACCACTTTTTTGCCATTGTTCCTAGCTCTACAAATTTGAGTAGCCCACTTTGACCATTCTCCAAGTGTGTCATGTTATTTTTCATGAGCCCATACTATAGATTTATGTTTTCCTCATGACAGTGAACAAGTTCCCCAATTTTTGTTTCCCCAAGTGTTAGTTTACCCAGTTTTCAAAGCCAAATCCGAACATGACTAATTTTTTTCTAACACATTTTCTTGCAAGTAGTTCTAAAAAGACAACTTTGACAGTCAATATCTTTTGACTAAGAATTTGTCATGAGAAAAGATTTGATAGGGTAAGGGTATGTGAAACAAAGAATTAGTTTATATGGCTTCAAAACCCAGTTAGGTGTTTGGATTAGTTTTCAAAGCCAGTCAAAGGACCTCTTGGCATGAAACTGGCAATTTGCAAGAAAGGCTGAATATCAATTTTTAAAGGTGCGACAATGATTGAATTTTAACCAAACCAGCACTAGATGACTAATGGATTAGTTTAAAAATTTGATTGTTTGAAAACAAATTTTTTTTTAGCTAGACCCATTTTGGGGTCTAACTGATTGCTCTGGATTGACGGGTTGGTTTGAGATCATAAGGGTGTTGCTATCTAATATAAAGAGGATTCATTCTCAATGTGTGATTTTTTGAGATTTTAGAAATCCAAACTTTTGATTATTCAAAGAAGGTGGAGTGAAATTATCAAGATATAGTTTTTCATGCAAGTAGGGGCCATAAGAATTGTTGAATTGCAAAGGTGACATAGTCTTAATGGAGTCCCTATTTTAAAAAATAAGTGCTTGGGGAGCCAAAGAAATAAATGCATAGTGAGAAAGAAAACTAAAATCTATTAGTTGAAGGCACAAATGTTGCATCTGTGATGGGTATTGAAGGAGTTGATAATTGAAATTGGATAATTGAAGGAGTTGATAATAGTAGCTAACTGAGAAATACAAAAGTTAACCATGTTATTGAAATTAAACAAACAGTTGAAATAGAGGTAGCCAAAAGTGCCATAATTGAACAAGTTGAGTATACCATGAAAAATCATGGGATGAGCATTGATGTTTGGCACAAGATTTTTCTCACAGATGTTATGAGACTCAAGGTCAGAGGGGTCTTGTTCCACTCTGCTAACTTGGAGGAAAGTTAAAACATATTTGTGGATGGAGCCAAATAGTATTTAGCAGTCTACAAGTTGAGTATCTATGTGCAAACGTTTAGTGGTTAGAGTTTAGAAGTTATCAATTGGACAACACAAACTTCTTCTGACTAAGCATATGTGCAAAGCTAAAGCAGAGGCTAGTGGAAGCCATAGTAATAAGGTGGAAGCTGCCATAAAAAATGAAAATATTTGCAAGAGAAGAGCCTTGAAAAGGTGGCACATAGATATTTTGTAAGTAATTTGTATTTTTATTACAAACCAGTGGCAGACATTGGAGAATCTATGTATAAAATAGAGCAATCTTAAAAGGAAGCCACTGTGTAAAGCAAGAGGTTTCTCTGAGGAACTTCTCATGTTTGACCATAGGGGATACCATTAAGATGGATTACACAAGCAACACATTTTGTTTAGATATAGTCAAAACAAAGCCCAAATCTGCTGTCAATGTGTTTGACACATACTTGGAAGTAGAATTTGCTAATCTTCTAGGTGATTGTAAAGAAGCTAAAAGCCTTCCACTAAATCATGATGCAATTACTAGTGCAAGAGAAAGATGAGAAAAAAATTGGTTACTTCTATGAAGGTGCTTTTTCTTGTGAGGAAGCATTGGGGAACCTTTCCTACTTCATGCATTTTCCCCTCTCTTGAACCAAGATAGCACCTTGGTCTTAAGTGTTGTTTGAATAGTAAATGCCAATGATTGGAGAAAGGATTAGAGTTTTGTTTCTATTTTATTGCTATGAAGTCTGCTAGAGCTTGAGTTATTATCACAAAGGCTGACCCAATTTGTGCTTTGCAAGTCCTAATGGAAGGTATCCCTAATGGAAGGTATCCCTATTCTCACTCTAAAAGATGTGGGTTAAGGTGAGATTGGGGGAGAGGTGATGCTCTGCAAAAAGCATAATCCAACTCTCTTAGTGGTGTAAACAAATTAAAAATGTTGTGTTTGTCTACTTGTTATGTGGCAACACCATCAATGAAAATTTGTAAGGAAACATTTTTCATGTAGAAAATTGCATCTTTAGACTCCTATTATAAAGGAAGTATCTAAAAAAAATGCTGACTTGACAAAGGACCCCAAATTGTTGCACTAGATACACAAGAGGAGTAAGGAAAGATAAAATTGTTTAATCCCACATTGAGTGGGCGACTGCATTTCTTAATGTTAAAATATGTCAGCACACTCATCAGTAATTGTCTTAAGGACACATGACTTTTAGAAGCCCAAATCCCACGAATAAGATGATGACATCATCAGATGATGTAGCAACCTATGAACAAATCCTGCAATGACAAGTGGTGAAGGAGATTCCAGTTGGGCATGGATTCTAGGATGCTAATGTGGGACGGGGGACACATGTCATGAAGGCACTTTCCCGCATGCTTAGTTAGCACCCTACTAACTGTAATGTAGGAAAGTGCCTAGCTGACATGCATCAACATGCCCTAGCTAGAGATGATGTGGCAGGCTTCAACAGAGCAATGAGGTGGTAGAACACATGGACCTGAGAGCAAATCAAAGATTGACATGTGGCATCCATGTACGAATCATAAAAAGCTCAAGATGAATGTACAAGATTGTGCCACATGGTGAATTTGACGACTGGTGCTTCCCTGCTTCATGGAAGTGCTCAGAAGATAAGGAAAGTAGGAATGCACATGGGTGCCACATGGCAGTGGGCTCGGATCAAAGGTGACATGGTGGGGGTTGGTTAGCGTGGTAATGTAGAAGTGATATGGCAGTCTGAGGGTGAATAAGGAGGTGACACATGGTGACCACATGTCAGACCATCATAAGGTGACATGTGGCTCTTGGTAGATGGTGATGTGGTAGATATCAACCAATGGTGTGCTGCCATGTGGCAAAAAGTCAAACCATGGGTTGACCTAAAGTGTATGGGTAGGACCAAAAATGGAAAATAATTTAAAAATTAATTTAAAAAGTTTTATCAAAAGGTGCACGTAAAGCAATTTTTAAATTAAAACTAACTATTTTATAAAGTTTCAACTTAAGGTTTTTTTTTTTTTTTTTAAAAGAAGAAGTTGCCAACTAGAGATTTATAATAGAGGAGCTAATTTTTCAAAATGACATTATGGGAGTTCCTGATAAGAAAACATAGGCATATTATATATCATCAGAACTAGGAGAAGACAAAATTTTTGATTATGGAGTTTGTTTTTGCATAGGATGTCACTAGTTCAAGTTATAGGGAGAAATGTAAAATTTGGGCCTTCTCAATGGAATTGGTAAAAATTGAAAACACAGTTACAAGGTTGGTAAAAACACATGGTAAAAGGCTTGTTGGGTTAGTTTTGAAGATATTATGCCATTCTAGTATAATTATGCTCCAAATTTCAATTTTGATAATATTATGTTTTCTAGATGTGATGAATTTTAGGGATAGAAGTTGGAGTCATGATTGAAGGGTTTTCATCATTTAGCAGAGATATTTCCAAGTTTGTTATAGGATAATGATGAAAACTAAATTAGATCAAATTAGTAGAAAGATGAAAGATGTTTTACAACTACAAGGGATGGAATTTCAAGTGGACACATGTTGTCTTCAAATCAGATCTGGGAATTCTCTCTTTCTATATCTTTATTTCTCTCATCCATTGTAGATGTTTTAGTTTTGGAGAAAAATGACTCACTACTGTGATACCATGTGTGCTCTAATCTTGAGTGTTCTCAGAATTGTGAAACCAAGGTTCCTATTTTGATGTGTTCTCATCACTATGACACCACATTCTTCAACATATTTTCTCTTGTATGATAGCAATAGTAAAGATAATATAGAAAGTTCAGATCTATTAGGTGTTTTTTATGATTTGATTTCATGCATCTGAATGTATAGTCTCAAAGAAATGAATACAAATGAGCAAGAATCTCTTAGTTTCATTATGATTCTCATCACCTATCTTAGTAATTTGTAGTCTTATTGTATAGGATAAAGAACTGAGACTCATTTGCATCCCTTTAAGGTTGCATGTGTGATATGTTTTGCTGTTGGAACAAAGGGCCAAGTAAATGCTTGATTTGTTTGATAGGATTGCTACTTATTTTGAGAAGGATACTTCATAAGAATGAGGTCTTTATGAACACTGATCTCTGATTCACAAAGTGATTAGACAGATATGATATTTTGGTGTATGTTTTATTCATGGAATTTCCTAATAGATAAGGCACTGAACAACAACATGATCATTTTTTCTTACTGCTACATATTTGAGGTTTTTGCTGATATTCAACATCATTAATCAAATGTACTTCCCTTTCATGTTGAAGAGCTAAAAAGGATGCCCTCACTTAGCTTGTGAATTTTATAGAGTTGCAATTTTCTACTACACATCTTTGTTATTGCATAAGTATAGGAGATTAAGGGATTTTATCTACTTTGTTAGATTCAAGAATATGTTTAGCACTGGTACCATATAAATTGAATCTAAGGTCCACTCACCTAGGTTTTGTAGAGCTTGAAGTAGAAGAAGGGTGTAGCCTTATAGTTGGCCCGATGTCTAAACTAGTATGTTGAAGATGGGAGTTAGCTTCCCCTAGATGTATCTTGTTCTCATTGAGGTAATTTGGAATCATGTTGTTTCAAAACACCAATAGTGCATACCTAATATACTACAAAGCATTTAATGGAAGAAAAATTTGACCGTTTGAAGCTATATAGTTTATTTTGAAATTTATTTTGACTCACTAGGTTATCAAGTTGATAGAGAAAACAACTAAGGTGATTTGTAGAGTGATTTGTGCAAAGTGCAAAGAGATTCTTGTGGGTGATTTCAGTTTGACTTGTCATTTGTACAAATTCATTGAGCTAATTTTCATAGTTGTGAAGTTATTTTAGTTTGAAAACCCTATATTGTGAAGTATGGCATCATATATATCTATGAGTAAGAAGACATAGGAATTGAAGGATAAAAATGCACAAATTGTTCGTAATGACAAGCTATGTAAAAATTGAATGATGACAAATGAGAACAAGTTATGGTTGAGAAAGAGCTAACTCATTCCCTAGCATTTCCAAAAGTTTTAAACATCAAATGGATAAAGATCCTATTGAGCTAGATACATGACATAAAGTTGTGATTGGGGAATGGGTCATTCAAGATCACAAAATCCATCATCCATGACTTTATTAGTTATCCTATTTTGGACCAAGTAAAGATAGCTCATTACCAAAAAAGGGATGTGATTAAAAACCTTACAAATTCAAAATTCAATGGTTGAGGTATGTCGATCAATACTACTGACGATCTAGTGATTGAGTTTTTAGTTTGTGTGATTGTTCACAATTTTAATCAATCAACCTGAATGAACAATGTGTCATGCATAGTTGTTGACATGGGAAAAAAATTGGTCATGGAGGACCATAGCTATGATTCTACTAAGTTACAATTGATACAACTTGTAGAGAACCTTGGAGCTATAAGGAACGAAAAGAATACATCATGTAAGTTTGGTTCTCTCATCTTATGTATATTTTATTATGTACAAAATTCTTTTCCCACAATTAGAGATGTTATTTGGGATAAGACCAGGCCAGTAACTAAGAAGATTTCAAGAGGAAGATGAAGAATAGGTTCACAATACCTAACTTAGTTGTTGATCATTACTATGATCATATATATTTTCTTGTTGATACAAATTATACATATCTATAGGTTTTTATACCGAGGGTGACATGGCTAAGGCCTATGCATTATGAAGTCAATATTGATGAAGTGTTAGTCACCATCATAACTTTGTTAGTAGAAGAAATTGATAAGGATAACAAGCCATTTGACACATATGAGACTACAAAAATCAAGATGATGATGAAAACCAAGGTCCCTAAGTTGTAAAAAAGAGAAAGAAGATGATCCAAAACTTTGAATGTAAGCTTGGAGGAACATCTTTGCAAATTATCGAGGGTAAAGGAAAAGATCTTAACAATGATGAAGGTGATGATGAAGGAGATGAAGGAAAAGATAAAGAGCTGTTTGTTTCCAAGCCTAATGAAACCAAAGGAAAATAAGTGGTTATAGTTGAGCCTAAGGTGAAGAAGATCTTGAAGAAAGTGGCAACCAAGCTCATTGCTATACTATAACAAGTCACCAAGAAGAGATCTAAGGTAAAAAGTGTTATAGTTTCCAAACCATTAAGAAAAGGGATAGTAAAGATCACCTAGACAATTAGGTTAGAAATTTCTAAGAAGAGGACATTTGATGCCATAGGGGCTAAGAAAGGCCAAAAATAGAAGAAGAGGTTGAGGAGAATGTTGGTTTTCAAGCCAGATGATGATGAGGATGAGTGGACTGAGTCTAATGACTATAGTCAATTTTAAATTATGCCAAGGAAGGAGCCTCAATAAATTGATAAGGTATGTGAGAATATAAGGAGTTCAATAGGATTAACTAGTTTTAAGAATATTAAGTATGACACTTTAGAGAAGAATGATAAGTGAAAGTAGAACATAAAGGTATAGATATCATGGTGAACTTTAAATATACACCAATAGAGATAGGTAAGAAATTACCAAAAGATCTATACAATAAAATAGATGGAAAATGGAAAGAGGCTTTGACTACAAAGAGACAAATGAGAGATGCTACATTAGCCCAAGTTATGCTTGATCTAGGCAAAAAAAATATGTCAATAGCCATTAGAGACTATAAAATGAAATTTTACCAAAGACATGGGCATATAAAATTTTGAGGAATAAAATTGAAGAGGTTTTTCTAGAAAGTAAGATAGTATGGAGGAATGTATTTGGACAATTTCCTAGAAATGTAGAGTAGAAATAAAATGATGAAGGAGAAGTTGAGCTAGACAATCAAGAAGATATCTATAATGATGTCAGGAAACTAGTTGAGATCTTTCAAAAGATGGCATAGGAGAGTGTGAAGTAGACTAAGGTAGTCATCATTAAGGATGAGACACTAGATAATACAATTCCTAATGTAACTAGTAATACATAAGAGCCAGAAAAGATTGTCGTCCAAGCTAGAAAAAGAGGAGCAAGATCCTAAGTCAATAAAAAGATGCATTTATGGACACCAATTTAGTGATTTTACAAGTAAGGGAATAACCAAATATTTTTGATCATCAACAAGTTTAATAGGTGATGGTTAACCTAATTGGTACATCTCAAGTTACTATTGAAACTAATGTGCATGTGTTACAAAAGGCACAATATGTTGTGGTTGTCAAGCAATAGAGTGGGTTAACACATGAAAAGAAAGATTAGGAAGAAGATAAAAAAGATCAAGTAGAGAAATCTACTACTGGTAGTGAGAGGCTAAACATCTTAGGACCTGTTGGGACTCAAAATTGCCTTCTCGATTTGAGTACCATTCCAAGCTTTTAAGCCTTATGAGAACTTTTAATGCATGTGTACTCGACTATCCATTTGAGGCCTAAGAGGTGTTTAATGTTTCTAACAACTTGCATTTAGTATATCCACTCATCCCATGAAGGTAAATTTCCATTCTAAGTCATTCTGTGATTTTCCATTTTGAGCAATGTTCAAATCTGCATTTTTGCCTGTGTCAAACAATGACAAGAGACCTTGTTTGCAATTGAATATGTTGCACCTGGTTATGTTTTGTGACTTTCCACTTTGGGAATGTTTAGTATTGCTATCAAAGAACCTATGTTTCATATTTCAAGTCATTTCAACATGTTTTGATTAGGTTTTGAATCCCTCAAATTTGGTTGTTTACTATTGTCATGTTGATGTAAATTGTTTTGAATTCTGGGAGGTCCTATTTAACCAATTATAACTTTGATCCAGTGGAATGAAATGAGAAAATTCATTTTGCATTGCATTCTAGGGTTCAAAGACTTGTTATATTTCAGATTTGAGCTTTTGAAAAATCTATTTGATCAGTTTTCGAAAGCAATTCCATATGCAATTTATAAAGCTTTAATGGTGTCAAGAAATGCAGATTGATCGATACCCCTATTCGGGATGTCACTAGAAGGAAAATATAAAAATATCCTCTGAGGGTTGCCATCATAAAAAGGGGTGTTGGAATATTCAAATGGGAAGAGTACTTCTCAGAGGGGGGATGAATCAGAAGTAATGCATTTTATCCATTAAAACTTTTATCTAAAAGTAAACAACATGCATGTAAACATATCAAATAAACATGAAGTGAACACATGACACTAAAATTTGGTAATCCAGAAACCCTCTAGGAATAAGAAGGTAAAATTGGGGTGGGGATGATACCCCCAAAATCACTGCAACAATAATTGTTTGACCACTTCTGATAGTCTGCCTTGTTAAAGGCTTTACATTGTGTCAATAGTGACTTGGTTAAAGGATTTAAAACACTTTACATGAAGTGTCACCCTATCAAAGGATTTAGTCACCTTTTCAAAGGATGTACAAAATAGTTGTTAAGCTAACCTTTCATCATAGGATTTTCACTTTCTAATACAATTTCTAGAAAGTATTAGAAATCTTTGACTTGTTTGCTTACAATCTTCAATTTCTAATTTTAGGCACTTGATTTGCTCATTCTGACGTGATCCTTGCTTGATCTGATATCTATTCATAGCCCTTGTACTATTTTGATCAACTTGATGTGTAATTTCTACACAATTCACTAAGTCTTTGATTCCCCTACTATTTGCCCTATTCTGCAATTTGTTTGCTATCATCTTAGTAACTTCCTTAACTTCTATTCAGTTGCATGAAATTGTGGGGTCTAAGCCTTCTTATAAAGGCTTCATAGGTTTAGGGTTAGGTATGGATCTATGATCCATATTGAATATTTAATTCCTGCTCATTCCTTGCACTTTTCTCATTGGTTGCATGCCTTCTCCATTTTTCTTATTGGTTGCATGCTTATTGCATAGGAAATATAAAAGATTCATTCTTATCCTTATTACCCTTCAAAATCTTTCTATGTTGGCTTAAAAAAATGGTTTACATATTGAGTTTGTGAAGGCACAAACTCATATGTTGATTCTATGTTACTCGACACATACAAGACTACTGATGCTTGGCACATGTTTGATCTTGGTTTGCTCGACACCTATTACATTTTGTCTTTCTTGGAACATGCATAGTTCTAGCTCACTCGGCACATGAAGCATTTTGACTTGCTCGGTATCAACTTTGACTCGGCACCTATATATCACTTGACACCTGTATAATGCTTGATACTTGAAGTCACTCGACACTTGTTGGAATTTTGGCTTGGCATATATAATGTACTCAGCTTCTATATGAAAGTGGTTAAGTGTGTTGACACTCAAATGTCAAAACCATTCTAAGATCAACAATCTCCCCCTTTGACATGAGTGTCAAAAAAAATTAATTAGACATTATTGATCTGACCTTATGTGTACATTAATCATTGTACTCTACACGTGTACAAAATTTCAAAATTTGTTCAAAATACCTTATAACTCCCCTTGAGTTGATTGTGCCTTGTCTATTCTTGTAACCAAAATTTTGTGCTGAATGTACCTGGCATTCTTTGCCTTTGCCTTGTTTCTGTAATCTATTCCTACTGGCTAAGCTATTCTGTCTGTTCCCTAAACTATTTACACATTATGTCTTATCTCCCCCTTTTTATCTCATTCTACAATCTTTTCCCTTTTATTCTCCAAAAGAATGAATCAGAGAATGTAGCCACTAGAATACTTAGTATTCTCCCCTTTAGTCATATCTTCCTTATTGTTATTTCTCCCCCTAAATGTTATATCTATCTCCCTTATTGTTATTTCTCCTCCTTTTTGACAATTATGTCAAAGGGTTCTAAGGAGTAATACCATATTTAGCCAAAAATGTATTGTTTACCTCCATTATCAGTTTTAGAGCTGCATCCCAATTCTCCAAAGCAATTTCGAGTGACTTATGTTGGATGGTAGTCTCTGCAATAAGATGTACAAGCCCATCTAATGTAGAAAGATTAGGATATTTCTTTAGAACATTTTCAGCATAGAATTTTTCTTTATGGAGGACTATATTTGCATCAATTTGGCCTTTATATTGGCCTTTTCACTTGTAAGTGTAGCTAACTCTCTTTGAGTGTGAAGCAATTGGGAAAAATGCTTCTCACTTTGAGCTAGATCTCTTGGTAATTGAATGCTAGAAATCTTTAGATTTCTCTCCATGCTCATTATTCTTTGGCCTAACTCTTGTGTGAAATTGGAAAAATCACATAGCTTTTTGTATAATGAGAAGATATTCTCAAGTACAGTTTTCAACTTTTCAATATGTTTGGCCAATTCAACTTGTTGGAGTGCTATGCCACTTAATATTTTCTCATTTACCTTTCCTTGAAACTTCCTTTCAGACCATTCCATAAGTTTGACATTTGTGTCCTGGTCTTCACTTGTCACCTAGTCAACTATATCTGATAATTATTCTAGTATAGGCTTTGACTCATTTGGTGATTGCAAGCTGAAGGCATCCATAAAGATGTCCTTTATCTCAAGTAGTGCTTGCTTATGTTTATACTCTTTTTTGAGTATTTCTTATCTTCTCCTTCTATTTAATGCATCTTGTATCTCTGTAATCTGCTCAGTGGTGATAGTCTTTAAGTCATAAGAAGGTATTACTATCTCTTCATCTAACTCAGGGTCTCCATAATGAAGTACCTTGGTAACCTTTGTAGAACTCAAGCTTGGTGTGGAGATTTGCAAAGGTATAGATTCAATGCTTGACTTTTGAAGAGTTTTTGTAAGAGTGCCTATTTTTGGTAACTCTACCAATGTTTGTATTGTGGCTTCCTCCTCTTCTTTTGATGTATCCTCCTTCTTCTCATCAGACACACTCGACTTCTAAATGGTGTCACCTACTGTAATTATTGGAATGGTGGTGGAAGCATTAAAATTTGAGTACTAGTAGTTGTATAGATAAAAGGTGGTTCTTTTGGTTTCACCTTGTCTCTTTTTGGTTCTGCTATTGCCTTTTGTAACTTATCTACACTCACCAATACAAGATTTGTGCATAATTGTACATTTAGAGTGGATTGGTGAAAGATCTTGGAGAGATCCTTTGTAGTTAGGGGATTGATGTTCTGAGAAAAATTGTTAGGAACATCCTTGATTGTTATAGTGTTTACAGGTGTGATGGTTACATGAGGAGGCTTGGGGGTGGCATTTTTGTGTCCTTTACACTATGTTCCTCTTGCTATTGCTGCTCAACTATTGCCATGTCTTCTCCCTTTTGTGTTTCCTCCTCTCCTTTTTCTTTATCCTCCTCATCTTCCTTTTCTTCTTCTCTTTTCTCTTCTTTTCCTTTTCTTGTTTCTCTATCCTCTTCCTCTTTCTTCTCTTCTTCTTGCTTCTCTTCCTCTCCTTTCTTCTCTTCTTCTCCTTTTGCTATTTTCTCCTCTTCCTCTCCTTTTTCTTTCTTTTCTTTCTCACTAGCTTTAGCCTTATCTACTTTTGCATCATTTTCATCAATCGCTTTGTATATTGACTTCCACAATTGTGTGGACTTATTCACTACATCCTCAATTTTATTTTGCAGAATACTGAAGGCTCTATATTTTGGTGCAAATTTGCCACCATGTTTCTTTGCAGCCTTAGTAATTTGACCTCTTTCCCTACACATTTTAATGCTTGTAATGGCCTGCAGGTCCCCATTGTTAGATCGAGTCTAGATCAACGGTTGATGCTATCTCACTATGGGAAGTTGCATGTTGTTTTGCCATAGCAACATAGCACCTTTTGGCCGCGTGTCAGGTGGGTCCTCCCTTTCCTTGTTTCTCTAGCACTGAGTTTTGATAGATCCACGGTGGGCGCTATGGAACTATCAAAAAATATATGTTCCTCACCATTAGTGACATAGCACTGAGATAGAAAGTGATACTATAGCGACATCAGAAGGAAGGTGGGTCCCAAGCATGCCCCGTTAGATATCAGTGATGAAATGTGGCACACACGGTGGGACCTCAGGAAACATGGAAGGATAACTGTGCTTGGAACGAGATTTTGATTCATCACTAGTTGTGCAAATCTTTTGATGTTAGTAGTAGCTTGGACCCACACCCCTTTCAAATGCATGAAGATTTCCTTACCCTCGAATCAGTCTGAATCGATGATAGGTGCTATCTTGCTATGGAAAGTTGCGAGGGTATTATCCATAGTGACATAACACCTCAACAATGCATGGCACAGATGAAATCAGTGGGCCCGCCCTTCTCCAAAGTAATATTACAGCTCATCCTCGGTGGCAATTGTCAGGTGGGTCATGGTACAGTGGTGATATTTCATTGGTCCACTTATCCAACTCAATGTGCAATTGTACAATTTTGTTGATCACCATAGATCTAAGGAAATTAACGGTAGGCGCTATCTTGCTATGGAAAGTTGTGAGGATATTACCCATAGCGACATAGCACCATTGTTCCACGTGGATCAGTGGGGCTAGGTCTCACCAAGATGAGGATGCCAGGTTGTGTCAAGTGGTTGCCAAGTGTTTCGTGGGCCCAAAAGTTTTAAGGAGATAGTGTGGTAATATGGCGAGTCTTCACGATCATCAGATTAGTCTAAATCCATGATGGGCACTATCTTGCTATGGGAAATTTCTCAAAGGATACACATAGTGACATAGCACCTCGATGACACATGTCCCAATGAGTAGTTAAGACAGTAACAGTTAGATGCACTGGCAGTTAATGTGACTGTCGTAGTTGGAGTTTGAGGAATTAGCACAATTAGTAAAGAAAGATTGGTCAACCTTGAGAAGACCTTGTGGGGTGGCAAAGTAAAAAGAGATCATTGGTCCACATGGCTCATTCTGGTGTCGGGTTATGTTGACCTACTAACCATGCTGGTTCGTGAATTGGAAACATGGGATACCAAGGTTTTTTGCATAATTCGATCTTATGATTGATTCCAACCACCCTAGAGTAAATACGAAAAAAAGAGGAACACTCTACCCCCTGATCCAACCTATCTACCTAGTTAGAGCACAGTTATGGCATTGTTTCTATCTTTTTGAGGCCCTTTTTAGTTAAATTTCAGATTTCATGGTACCAAAAAGCTATATTCAGATCAAATTTTCTTCTGGATCCCCATGATTGTTCTTTGTAGAACTTGATGGCAGGTTGTTGCGAAGTAATGACAGTTGGATGACATCTTAGTTATGCTTAAGCTATAAAGGCAACTTCTAAATTTTTTGAAGGGGTTGACCTTTCTCTATTTTCTCTGTTACTGCTCTGCAAATTCTCAGTGTAAATTCCCTTGTGCCTCTGAACTACATGATTTTCTGTCTTATCTATTTCAGCCATTGGTATGAAAGTGCAAGAACTCCTTGCCTCTTACTGGTGTTTTGTAGAGACCTATGATCTGCATGACTGTATCTCCTTGGCCTATGAATGATAATATAAGTGAATCTCTCTTTCCTTGTGTCATTCATCTTGGTCTTCTGATCTACATGTGATTATTAAATTTAAGCAAGTTTGAATGTGTATATCCTTAGTTTCATTTTGGTTCAATAGTGCATATATTGGTAGAGTTTGGTTCGAACACTCTATTTTGGTGCATCACCTCTTTAGATTAGATTAGGTAGATTTTCTTGCATGCTCTCCTTCTCCCTTTTCCTCTCCAAAAGTAGTTAGGTGTGCCTTGATAGTAAGAGGAAGCCGACTTTCTCTGGAGACTCAACCTCACAGTTCAAGTCCCACAGCTCGGAGGTTGTTTCCATATTTCACTAGGTTTTCCTCATGCATAGGCTTTGGACAAGGGTGCAAACCTCAGTGACAACAATTTTTGGCATGCCTGGTGGGACAAATTTTTAGAAAACTTCAAGCCTACTGGTGTCAAAAGGGAAGATTTCAAGATCAATACTAAGGAGATAGTACTTGCTTCGATGTTTAAGCCTTTAAAAGGCTCATTCTTCAAAGTACTTGGTGACTCTAAGCTTCAAATACATATCTGGTTCTAGACCAAAGTTGCAATGATTCATGCCCAGAGTTGAAACAAGGGCATGTTCTAGAGGTAATTTTTAGTACCAAGAGCTTTCACTTTCAAACCCTAGAAGAAGGAAGACTAGAATATATTTATCACTGGTTAGGATTGAAATAGTAACAAATACACCTACAAGATCTATCTCTACTCCTTCTACTGTTAGATCTCAGCCTAGACTGCCATCAATACATATCAATAGATCACTTGTCTATATGGCATTGCCTAGAGCTCATACTTGTAGACACCTAAAAATCCTTTAAAAAATAAAGTATTTTTATTTTTTGAAAAAATCCCTGATGACATCATCATTAATTAATTAATTAATTTTTATGCCATTAAATCCTTTTATCTTAATTAAAAATATTTAATTAAGGAATCCCTCCCAAAAATGTTTAAATCTTATTTAAACATTATTTCCTTATTTATTAATTATTTAATTAACAAATTGACCAAAAATCCCAAAATAAATAATTTATTTATTTTTTTCCCAAAAGTTGGCCAATTTCCTTAAGACCAATAAACTCTTCCAAAATCTTCTAATCCTTCTTTAATTTCGATTAAAGGCTAATCTCATCATTTCCTACCCCTAATCCCAACTCAAAATATTTAATTAAGATTAAATATTAATCCTCATGTTTATTAAAAATATTTTAATAAATATCTCCTCAACCCAAACCCTTGAAATAAATAAAACTTTATTTATTTCCTAAAAATCTAATTTATCCTCATCCTAAGATGTTTTAGACTCTTCTAGAAAGTCTTCATCCTCATCCTAGGAAATTCTAGACTATTCTAGAAAGTCTTTATCCTCATCCAAAGTCTAGACTCTTCTAGAAGATGTCTTTAAACCTAATCCTAATCCCCTCCTAACCTTGTCACATTCCCTAAACATGGGTTAAGAATTACTAACCCAAGCCAAAGTTAACAAATATCTCCTCCTTCACCCACCCTCATTAAATGCCATCCACTTGCCTATCCCTAAGCTAATCCTAAACCATCCTAATCCATCCTCTAATCATTTGCACAAGCCTAAGCAAGCTTAAAACCCTCCTAATCAAGTCCAAGTCAAAATTGCTCTCATCACCCTCAAAATATCTCAACCATAAAACTTTATGAAGCCCACTACGCCATAAATGACTCTTCCAAGCCCTTTTATTTCTCTTACAAGTCATTATGAGGGTCTTTATGAATATTTTATCCCTTGAGCCTCCTTTGTTGACTCATCCTTCCCCTTTCCTCCATCCTCTCACCATGTGACATGTGTCACTCCCTGATTGGTTGTAAGGAAGCACAATCCATGCGCTCTCTTCTCATGCAATCTGAGCCCTCCATGAGCTTTTTCCCATCCTTGCATCTTAGCCCTCAATCCCTCAAGCCTCTTGCCTATAAATTGGGTCCTTCCCCTTTGCAAAATAACACAATCCATGAAGTAAAGTCATAATGCCATTTTGAGAAACCATTTTACATCAAAACCATACACTCACACCCAAATTCCAACTCCATTTGAAGCCCTTTTTGAAGCATAAAGCTTGAGCATACATCCTATCTATTTAGACAAAGCTACTCAACAAGAGAGCTTCTCATTGAGAGAGCCCATTAATGGTTCATATTCTCAATTGAGAGCTCACCTTAGTCTATCTTGAAGTTTATGAATTTTGTTTAGTTTGTAGAAGCTTTATTTAAATTTGGTTTCTATTAGCATACTAACATTGCTCATATACATTTTGGCACGCCCGGTGGGACCCCGCATGGGTCATCTTAATTAGCTTTTTTAGTCAAGTTTTGTATGTCATTTGCTAATTTTGGCTAATCTTGCTTGTTTTTGTGATTGGTAGGATTGTATAAATTGGTTTTGTAGGTCCACATGAGCATGAAGAAGACAAAGGAACTCATAGTCTATCTCATTGTATTTGCAGATTTTTCAAGCTTATAGGTGGACAAAGCACTTGGAATTCTTCTTCCTGTTCTTGTCTATATTCTTCTTATTCCATATACTTCTTCTTCTTCTTGTGGGAGATCTTGGCCATTTTTTTAAGGAAGAAAAATCATACACACTTCTTTTTAGTGCTTAAAATGAACCCCCAAATCATACTCAAATCCACTTAAAAACTAAAAATTTGCAAAAAAGAAAAAACCTTTTAACAAGTGAAACTAAACCAATCCAATCATTTGCATCCTTGCAACATCAAGGTTTTAGATGCATTCATGCAAAGTCAGGAACACTTCATTTTTGAGAATTTAAAAAGAACTTCAAGTTTCCATTTCAAAAGGTTCAAAATCAACACTAAGTGCACACTAAAATCTAAATCAAACTCAAAGCATCAATCAAGGATAAAATGAACCTCATTTGCAAATATTTTAAAGTTCTTTTAAAAATCTCATGAAAACTAAGAGTCCTAAATGGTTACCAAAAATTGTCCTAAAAGCTTTGTTATTTGTTCCAAACAAATGTCTTGTTGCAAAATCTTGAATGTTGCTTAGGTTTTTCATGCATCAAAACAACCTAGGAATATCATTTTTGGGCTTAAAACATGCAAACTAGAACACAAAATCTTGAATGAAAACCAAAGTCCAAAGAGTTATTTTCACTTTTGAGTCCAAAACATTCTTGAATGATCTAAGGTTAAAACAAAGCACTTCAAAGTTCTTAAAACAACACACAAAATCTCAATCTTGAATGCTCAAAGGAAAAAACTTGAATGTTTAATCACTTGTCTTTGAACGCATGTTGCTAAAATCACTCTTGAGTGCTATGGATTAAAATCAAGTTTTTTTTTTTTTATGAATTTAATCAACAAATCCAATCTTGAATGCCATAGATCAAATAATCATCTTTTGGAGCATAAAAATAATCTACATTTTTTAAATCTTCTAAGTTATAAAAACTAATAAAGACGCTTTGAGTAAGTTTGTAGCTGGACTCACCCTCTTTAATCACCCATCAATTTAACCATTGGTTGTAATCTTAGCGCCATCTATGGGGATGGGTCCACCTAAGAGGGTGTTAAGTGCTCCACAAAGATTAAACTCCACTCACTTGGGTCCTTAGTGGTTTTTCTAAGTTAGAAAATTCCTTGAATGCGCATTAATCTTTCTCACACTTCATTTGGGCATAAAAATTGGACAAATCTTGACGTGGAGGGCCTTCAGGCGTGCGCTTGGCAATCGAGTTTTACACATGTTTGTTTTGGGCTTAAAACAAACTCACACTCAATCTTGAATGCCTAACAATCAATGAACATTGCATGGTTTGGATACATTTTCAATGACGCTCACATTTCTTATGTTGACGATCTCTCAACTTTCATTATGCTGACGATGCTGTCAAATTGGAATGAACATTGTATGCCATAATCACAAGTGTCTTCAATCATAGCTTACAAAATCTAAATCATCAATTGGAATAAATGCGTGTCTTTTAAAGCCCAAGATCATGTATGTGGTCTTGTTTTACACTTTTTAGGAGGCCTGCTTGGGGATTTTATCACCCCTTGGGATGACCTCAACTCCAGTGTTCTGATGGAGTATAAAAATTGGGAGGTGAATCCAAAGACACCTCTCTTGGAATCAAGATTTTGTCACTCGGGCTAAGCCTCAAGGAACTTTATACCCTTGAGAAGTGAAAGAGGAGAAGTGGGTTACCACTCCTCTCGGCTGTGTGACATCTTTTTGGTTTCATCTATGGATTTGGGCCTCACGTACCTTGCGTATATCGAGGACTCCCTAGTTATAACAAATTTCATCCTTGTAGAAAGCTTCCTAGGATGTTGGTGTGTTTGATGTGCTTGCTCCAAAATTTTGTCTGCTTGTTTGTTCATAGCTTTTGAATGAATGTTTGCCAACTTTGGTCAAAATCCCAAAAAAGCAAAAATCTCCCAGCTCAAGGCATACTTAGCATAGTCACTACCTCATCAAAAAAACATCCAAGCTCCCCCGCTGCAACTAAATCTATCTAGTTCCTTGCTTTAGAACAATCCCAAATCCAAAGTCTCTCCAACCCACCCCCCCCAGCCAGCTAGCAACCCAATCCAAAATCACACCCAAGCCTTTAGAGAGTTGTTGTCATTTTGCTAGAATTTTCTATCCAATCAATCCGACCAATCCACCAGCCTCACCAAGGTTATCCCTTTGACAGAGCTTTGTCTAGGGTAATCTAGCTTTGTCACTTGTTATCCCTCATCACCTTGAGCTAAAGGTTGGGATCCACAAGTGGTCAATCTCATGTCATGCCCATAGGATCATTAGTCTATCCTTAAGTTGACACAATCTCCACCAATCCAGTGCATAGGAAAGCAAAACTCACTTTTTGACAGCATGCCCTTGAAGTCTTCCATCCACAGGAAAGCAAAAAATCTCTAGCCAATCCTCCTTAGGTCTATCATACAGCTTTGACTCTCCCTAGGAAATCCTTCATCAGCCAATTCAAAATCTATGCTTAATCCAAATCCAACCATGAGCTTTCGTGTTCATCCATATGCAAGACCCCATCCCCATCCAACTCATCATCAAAACATGAAATCCCAAACCTATCATGATGTGTTCGATCATATTTTCCTTGCTCTTGCCACCTCCTATTCCAATGATGATGAAAATCTTGTTGACTATGACAGGTATCTTGAGAGCCTTAGAGGCCTTCCACCAACCATCCCCCAAAATCCAAGAGTTATTCCAAACTATCTAGTCATGCCATCTGATATCCCAGCTTCTCCTCCTTCACCCAATCAACCAAGCTTCCAATCTTCCACCCTCGTCACACCAGCTATTCCTATCAATCCACCTCCACCTTCGACACACGAGTCTCGAAGGAATCTCTTAGAAGAAATACAAGAAAAGCCGCCTCCAAGAGTCGATAAGCCATGTCATCTAATCCAACCATGTGAAGTAGTTAGTGATGAAGCTTCCCCATCTATAATATCACCTCCATCTCCCATAGCTACCAACCCCATACCATCCATCAAATTGCTTAAAATCCTTCCACTTCCCACAAGCGTCAAAATCCCACCACCCATCAAATCGCTCCAAATCCCATCCACATCTCCTCCTCCAAGCATTATCCAAATTCCATATAATGAACCTCATGCATCCACTCCCATCCATTCCTGTCAAGATCTTATCCAAAAGCATGTTGAAATTCCCTCCGACAGAACATCAGATCTTGCCATCCCACTTATTTCGCTACATGATCCACTTTTACCATTCCCTCCATATCTAAATCCTACCATCTTACTTACTCCATCTCAAGATCCCTTTCCCTCAGCCCAACCAACTCAAGATCCTATCCTCCCATCTCCTCTACTTCATGATCATACATCTCCCATAATCCATGATGATAGATCCATCGAAAAAGAACTAATTATCATATCCGAAGCTCCAACTCCTTCAGCTAGTAATGGACTCACATCTTGTGTTCCAAATAATGAACATCATATTGAAAAAAAAAATGAAAATGTATTTCTAGATGTTGGTATCCCCGCTATTCCTGCATGGTCCCAAGTCCTTCCATCTCCACCCCAAAGTTCCCATCCATCTTATTCCGCATCTATTTTGGGCCCTCATCCTACTTCTTATCTCCAACCCTCCATTTTGGGTCCATATATCCTTTATCTAAATCCCACACCCTTTCCATCCATTTTGGGTCCTTACATACCTAATATAAATCCTTTATCCCCTCCATCTATTTTGGGACCTCCACCTTCCCCGTTTCCATCTATTTTGGGCCCATATACTTCCTTTCCTCCATCCATTTTGGGCAATTATATCCATCCATATCCTATGTTCCAATCTATCCTTCCATCCCCTCAAATCCACCTGCTAGATCATCAAAGGCACTCACCCTTGAATCCCTTCCAACCTTTAAACCCTATCACTCCATCAATTATCCCTCCATCTCCTCCATGCTCTTGTTCCCATCCCATGGCTAATAGAAACATATTGGATGCCAAAATACAAAAGCATAAATCCAAAAATCCACAAAAATCCAAGTCTCAACATGTCCCTTCTAAAATACATGTTCAAAACAAGAAACATTTAATCCCAATCAAAGAAAAAGTCAAGAGGCCACAAAAGCCCAAGCTAAAAAAGTCAAAAATCATGTGGATACCCAAGATGCTCATAAAATAAATGCATCTCAAAGAAAAATCTCAATTGGCATCCATTCATGCTACTCAAAAAGCCTCATCCATCCATCCTTCATTCAAATCCCCATATAAGCATCCTTCATCCCCCCAATCCACTTTTAGTCCATATGCTTCTTATCCTAAATTTCCCATCCTCCATCTTCCAACTCTACTTTTAGTCCTTATCTTTCTCTTCCTCCATTTTCTCCTCAACCTCACTCAAAACCATCTTTCCCACTACTTTATCACCTCTCAAGGTGTGTGCCAATGATGATCTTTCCATTTTTCTCATCCATTTACCCACAAGCCTTATGTCTTCGCATCCATTATCTGTCAAACTCCCACCCACCATTCCACTTGTTCAATCCAATCCTTTTTCATCCATCCTACCAACATCTATGAGCCAAAAATAGCTGAAGAAAGCCAAAATCATTCCAGCTAAGTCCAAAGTCAAAAAAAAAAAGAAAAAAAAAGAAAAAAAAGAAAAAATGAAAAATAAAGCATCCATTGGTGAAAACTTGGCAATTCAAGTGCCTTGGACAAGTACCATGATGAAAACTTGGCAAACAAGCGTCATGCGTAATCTTGCCATTCCCAGCTTAGCCTATCACCCTCATGCTTTTGGTCATCTCTTGACATCCAACTCCATCTTCCAATCTATCCACCTATCCTCCACCCTCCATCTTCCATCTCACACCATCCACTTAACTCCTGCAGCTTAAGCCAACCATCCTAGCTATCATCCATCTCCCTAGCCCCTTCATCTTTTTCCATCCTAGCTTCAATCCTATCACGTCCATCATAAGACCTCCTTCCGCATGTTATCTTCTGATTGGGGGCACTATATTCCTTGGAGATCTTGTCTTGACCATCCTCCCTTGTCATTGGTATCTAGCTCTAGGCTATCCTCATGCAAACCCAATGTCATCTGTTTATATCCATCATAATCCTAGCTATCTACCATCCTATCCAGCCATCCCATCCTGCTCCTCTAGCTATCCTTGGTCACAAAATCTCTCATCATCATTGGATGCATCCTACCAAATCCATATCTTTCACTTTCACCCCACCCTTAGCTTTTGCATCTTGCACAACATCGAACCATCCCGCTATCCTATCATCCTGAGCTTTTGCTTGCTTGTAACTATCTTGGTCAGCTTCAGCTTGTAAATATCTTGGTCTGTCAGCTTGTACATCCTCTTTAGCTTAGTACCATTGTATCTATCCTGCTTTTGTGTTCATTCCTCCTTGATTAGCATCTTGCACACATCGCACAACCCTTGGTTAGCTATTCCAATGCATCCTTTAGCTAGATCTCCTGTCACCAAAGTGCTATCCTTCTTAGTTCAGCTTGCCAGACGCATCACCCATCCAGATCCATCAGCTTAGGTGCTCTCCAATAGATCCTTGTAGGATATAGCTTTCCTCATGTCTGATCTTGGTCCGTTAGTACCTCGTTCTACCCATCTCATTGGCAAACGGTTCTCTTTTGGATTTTCGCTTTCTTTTGATTCGGAATCTTCCCTTTTGGGTCTTGAAATATCTTTTCCAAGAAATCTTTTTGTTTCCTCCTCAAGGTTGCCACGATCTTCCATATCATGGTATACTGTGAATGGGGCAATCAGAGCATAAGGTCTTGATCATGTCTTTTGATTGTTTTCTTTTTTGCTTGTGGGTTACCTAGTGTCGTTTCCACATTGCTTCCTCTGGGATTCATGTGTGATACTGGGGCAATCCTTGCATGTTTGTTTTGAATCAGTTCGTCAGTCCTCTGGATAGTTGGTGAAAAGGCCTTGATGTTCTTAGTAACCTTGGCAATTAACCAACAGTCCTATAGAAAATCTAGTGCTCAACTACATGGTGGTACTTCTATTTGAAGTATCCCCCCCGCTCATAAAGCTTCAATGGTTTTCCTTCATCTCCATTATCCCCCATCCATATCCAGCATCCGTCTCTCCTACCCTAGCTTATGCATCGATATCTCTTTGAATCACTCCTCACCTTTAGCTTTAGGGATCCACAATCCTAGTCTTAGGGATCCAACAATCCAAATCAATCCACCAAGCCTCGTCTTTTGAGATCCACAATCCTAGTCCTAGGGATCTCCGAAACCCATCTTTCGCCAATCTAACTCTTTGAAATCCTATTGCATCAGCTTTTTAATCCCCTCATCCATCTCCCCATCCTAGATTCCTTTTATAGCACTCCGCTCCTTCATGCTCTACAATCCCTGAGATCTTAAGCTTGCTTCCTCTTGTGCCTCTGATTCTCCCTTTATCATTCTCCCGTAGTGAGAGTTTGGGCTAACTAAACCTCTTCTCTTAAGCCAATCTAAGTCTTCTTGATCATCCGAGATTCTTGTACTTTTCAAGAAGCCATCGAGCCTCGCTTTCTCTCCCCGCTACCTTCTTGAGGGGGCATCTCACAGTCCATTCTTATCTTTGATGCCATGCCACTTGCGGCATCACATCAAAGAGGGGCAAAATGTAGACACCTAAAAATCCTTTAAAAAATAAAGTATTTTTATTTTTTTAAAAAATCCCTGATGACATCATCATTTATTAATTAATTAATTAATTAATTTTTATGCCATTAAATCCCTTTATCTTAATTAAAAATATTTAATTAAGGAATCCCTCCCAAAAATGTTTAAATCTTATTTAAACATTATTTCCCTATTTATTAATTATTTAATTAATAAATTGACCAAAAATCCCAAAATAAATAATTTATTTATTTTTTTCCCAAAAGTTGGCCAATTTCCTTAAGACCAATAACCTCTTCCAAAATCTTCTAATCCTTCTTTAATTTTGATTAAAGGCTAATCTCATCATTTCCTACCCCTAATCCCAACTCAAAATATTTAATTAAGATTAAATATTAATCCTCATGTTTATTAAAAATATTTTAATAAATATCTCCTCAACCCAAACCCTTGAAATAAATAAAAATTTATTTATTTCCTAAAAATCTAATTTATCCTCATCCTAAGAAGTTCTAGACTCTTCTAGAAAGTCTTCATCCTCATCCTAGGAAATTCTAGACTATTCTAGAAAGTCTTTATCCTCATCCAAAGTCTAGACTCTTCTAGAAGATGTCTTTAAACCTAATCCTAATCCCCTCCTAACCTTGTCACATTCCCTAAACATGGGTTAAGAATTACTAACCCAAGCCAAAGTTAACAAATATCTCCTCCTTCACCCACCCTCATTAAATGCCATCCACTTGCCTATCCCTAAGCTAATCCTAAACCATCCTAATCCATCCTCTAATCATTTGCACAAGCCTAAGCAAGCTTAAAACCCTCCTAATCAAGTCCAAGTCAAAATTGCTCTCATCACCTTCAAAATATCTCAACCATAAAACTTTATGAAGCCCACTACGCCATAAATGACTCTTCCAAGCCCTTTTATTGCTCTTACAAGTCATTATGAGGGTCTTTATGAATATTTTATCCCTTGAGCCTCCTTTGTTGACTCATCCTTCCCCTTTCCTCCATCCTCTCACCATGTGACATGTGTCACTCCCTGATTGGTTGTAAGGAAGCACAATCCATGTGCTCTCTTCTCATGCAATCTGAGCCCTCCATGAGCTTTTTCCCATCCTTGCATCTTAGCCCTCAATCCCTCAAGCCTCTTGCCTATAAATTGGGTCCTTCCCCTTTGCAAAATAACACAATCCATGAAGTAAAGTAATAATGCCATTTTGAGAAACCATTTTACATCAAAACCATACACTCACACCCAAATTCCAACTCCATTTGAAGCCCTTTTTGAAGCATAAAGCTTGAGCATACATCCTATCTATTTAGACAAAGCTACTCAACAAGAGAGCTTCTCATTGAGAGAGCCCATTAATGGTTTATATTCTCAATTGAGAGCTCATCTTAGTCTATCTTGAAGTTTATGAATTTTGTTTAGTTTGTAGAAGCTTTATTTAAATTTGGTTTCTATTAGCATACTAACATTGCTCATATACAATACTTTCACCACCTTTAATGGTGAAAGTCCTCTCTTATTAGCCCAAAGACATGACATACCAGTAGCTGCCCTCAAAAGTATACCATTGTTTACTGGTGAAACTTCTATCTCCCCCTTAGAACACATTCAAGAGGTTGCAAAATGTCTATAATATCCATGGTATTATAGAGGATGATGTTGTAGTTAGGCTCCTAGCCTCATCCTTGAAAGGAAAAGCACTACAATGGTATAGAGGGCTCATGGTCTATAACAGATTGGGATGGATTAGGAGCAAGATTGTGCAAACATTTTGAGGATAAAAGTGACTATTTGTCACTTTTAGAGCAGTTGACTACTATAAAAAGAACCCCCCATGAATGTATGACTAATTTTAATTATAGATTTCAAAAGACATGGGATAGAATACCTACTTCAGTGAAGCCTACCCCTGGTAATGCCTTCTTGCATTACCTTAGAGCTTTTAACAGTGATATTGCCACTGCAATCCAAACTATGGGAGGAGATACCTTGCCTAATGCTTATGACATAGCAATAAAATCAGAGAACATCCTAATACAAGGAGGTAAGCTAGCTCCAAGGCCTCCTATACCTTTCTTCCCTGATGTTCCAAATCATCAACCAGTAATGGCTCCTCTTCCCACAACTTCTACATCACAATCCCGTGTCCGAGTCCCTCAAGCTTCCACATCCTCAAATGGGATAGATGAAATCAAGGAGATGATGCAATCTTTGATGCAGAACATGGACAAAACAGAGAAGAACCTTGATAAAAGATTGCAAGATTATGGGAAGAAGCTGGAGGATAACTATTCTATGATGCAAAAAGTAAGCAACAAGGTGGTGACTTTAGAAAGACAACAAGCTTAAGGTAGTAAGCCTCATCAATTACAATATCAAACTCCAATCAGTAGTAGGCCTCCAAATCCTAATCATTGGAACAATTCTTTTGATCAGAGTAGGCAGGGTGGCCATGCTTCAACCTCAAATGTAAACCAAAGTAGGGCCATAGTCCCTCAAAACAATATGGCTCAAGATCAAGATTTTTGTCCCTCCTATAACTACTCCTATGCCTATTATATGTGTTAGAAGGCTGAATCTTTTATGGCTTCGATAGTCCAAGGACCTGCAACAAAATAATCATACAAGGAGGACCAATTTAAAGATGCCTCAGATATGCAAAGACAAGGTGATTGCTCTTTTATGAATCATCAGATGGAGGAACATTGTAATGTAAACCAGGATTCCATTGCTCATAACACTAGAAGCAAAAGAAGAGCTATGGAAGATGTTGTCCCTCCTCCTCCCAATTAGGCCTCAACTTCAAATGCGATATCTCATGAGCAAGCAACAAATAATCAATCAAGTACCTTTCAATAGCAAAGGCAAAATCACGATAGAAAGGATGCAAGTGATCCTCAAGTTATTCCATCTCAACCTCATACAATTGCAGCTCCCAAGGGTTCTACCAAATCACCTACTATGCCATTTAGTGTGGTAGAGCAAATGAAGAAGACAAATGTGAATATCTCCATGTGGGATGCTGTTGCTACTATACCCATGAAAAGGAAGTTGCTGCAGCAAGAATTGGAAAAAATTGAACCAAAGGATCAGACTCTCAACATGGAAAGTGCCACAAGCCTAGTACAACCATCAAAGGAGGTAGAAACAAGTAAAAAGGTTAGACCTCCTCTATTCTATGTTTCTCTAATTATAGGGGGCAAACTAGTCCATAATTTCATGATTGATTTAGGGGCTAGTAGTTCAGTGATGGTTAAGTGTGTTGCTCATGCTTTGGGAATGAAATAGGAGCCCATTGTTAGGGATGTATTAGAGTTGGATGGTAGTACTATCAAGACTGTAGAGATTCTTAGGAATGTGGAGATGGCCTTACATGCATGCCTTGGTTGTATTGTAACCCAAGATATCTCTGTTGTTGAGGTCAAGCCATATTTTGCCATCTGTCTATCAAGAGACTTTACTACCCAAATAGGTGGTTTCATATCTTCTAATTGGTCATATATGTTTTTTTAGAACAAGATATGGAGCCAAAACTTCAATTAGAGTAGAGCCTCTAGCTCTCCATCATACTGAACCCTACACCCCTAATCTCATCAACATGAATTTTCCTATTCTAGAGATGGATGAGAATGACATAATGAATGAGCCCACCACTTCCCTAGCAGAGATACCTGATTTTTTCTTGGATGAGTGGGATAATGCATATCAATTTGACCCTATGTCAGAAACCCTTGAGACAGGTCTCAGTACATATTGTATATCGGAGAAAGATGCTCTAGTTCCCAATCTTGTGGAGAGTAAAGAAGATGTAAGTGGGATATGGAGTATGTACTTTGATGGATCAAGGAATAAGATTGGGTCAGGGGTTGGTGTGATGTTGATTTCTCCTGTACAAGTAAGGTACTATTTCTCCTTTAGGCTCTAATTCAGTTGCACTAATAATGTGGCTGAGTACAAATCTTTGATTCAAGGTCTCCTACTTGCTCAAAAAAGAGGAATTCAAGCTTTAAGAGTTTATGGAGATAGTGAGTTGGTGGTCAATCAAGTGAGAAATCATAATATCACCAAGAATGGTTTTCTCAAGTATTATAAACATAGGGTATGGGATTTTCTTGAAGGTTTCAATGCATTTAATATTCAAAGCATCCCTAGAAAAAAAAATAGATATGCTGATAGACTTGCATCAATAGGTGCATCTTATGATGTGCTAGTGACTCTTGAGGAGGAGAAGAAGCAAAAAATAAGAGTGGTAGTAAGGCCTGCTATCCTTGATAATAACATCCATTGGTAGTTGTTTGAATCTAATGAGAAAATTGTGAGCTTCTTGCAGAATGAGGCAGAGTTTTCAGGCAGAAACTAGTTAAGACTGTAGGATCAGTATAGTGATCAGATCATTAATCTTAGTTCTGACAAATTGCCTAAGGGTCTCATTATGTTAGAGAGTTATTTCAATCCTAATGACCAAGCAAGAGGTAGAGACATGAACCTATCTATTGATGAGGATGATTATATTCCAGTCATGGTTGCTGATGGAAAATCTTTGAACATGGGGAAGGTATATTCTGAAATTGAGCAAGAGAGTTTTATTCATCTATGTCAAGAATTTAATGATATATTTGCCTAGACATATGATGATTTAAAGGGTTTTTATGCAAGGTTATTTCAGCATACTATAGATTTAGTTGATAATGGCAAACCAATAAGACAAAAGCAGAGACCAATGAATCCTAAAATTGAACCCTTAATGAGAAAGGAGCTATCCAAATTGATTGAAGAACGGAGAAATTAGATTGTGTGTGGACTTTAGGGACCTTAACCAAGCTTCCCTTAAATATCACCATCCTCTCCCTTCTATGGAGCAGATTTTGTCCAAGGTCAATGGTTCAAAGAGATTTTCATTTCTTGATGGATTTTTTGGCTACAATCAAGTGCTAGTTAAAGAGTCTAATAGATACAAGACTACATTTACCACTAAATGGGGTACCTATGCTTATTGTAAGATGCCATTTGGGCTAACCAATGTAGGCGCTACATTTCAGAAGGCAATGGAGATGGCCTTCAAAAGATTGATTGAAAAGTTTGTCTTAGTTTACCTTGATGATATTACAGTGTATTGTAAGAATGCAGAGGATCATTTTGATCATCTAAGACAAGTATTCCTAAGATGCAGAGAGTTTGGGGTTTCCCTTAACCCGAGAAAGTGTGTCTTTACTACTAACCAAGAAAAATTATTAGGACATATTGTATCTGAGGATGGCTTAACCATTGATCCAAAGAGAAAAAAAGCAATACTTGCCCTCCCTCTTCCTAAACACAAGAAAGGGCTGCAAAGTTTCCTATGCGGGATAAATTTTGTGAGAAGATTTATTCCAAATCTTGCTACCATGGTGAAATGTCTTACAACTATGCTCAAGAAAGGTATGGTCTTTGCATGGACCAAGGAAGGGAAGGAAAGTTTTGAAGAGATCAAAATAGCCATAGCCTCAGCCCCTACTCTCATGAATCAAAATTTTGAAAAAGATTTCATCCTTTATACCCTAGGTGGTGAGTCATGCATTTCTACTATCCTGACTCAAAGAAATGATAAAGGTGACAAGCAGCCCATAGCTTTCTTTAGTGAAGGGCTTAAAGAATATGAAGATAAATATAGCTATGTAAAGAAGCAAGCCCTTGTAGTCATCAGAGCTTTAAAGAAATTTAGACACCTCCTATCTCATAATAAGATTCATTTGTTAGTACCCCATGCCAGTGTGAAGGATTTTCTTTTGAGCAAAGATATTAGTGAGAAAAGAGCTGGCTAGATTACTAAAGTAATGGAATATGATATTAACATTCAGATTACCAAGCTGGTAAGAGGGAGGGGGTTGTGTAAATAGATGTTATGGAGCCTGATGAGGAAGATGCTATGATACTGACAGAGCAACAAGAGTTAAGAAATAGCAACCCAAGGAGTTGGATGGATGATATGATGAATTTCATATTAGGCAATGGATACCATCAGGGATTAGATAGAACTAAAAGCAGATAGTATAGATTACAGTCAATTCCTTATGTCATAGTTGATGGTGTCCTCTTTAGAAAAGATTTTAATGGAGCCCTATTAAGATGCCTTGATATAGACCAAGCTGAAAGAATAATCAAAGAGCTTCATGATGGTCCTGATGGTGGTCACTTCTCAGCTAGAACAACTGTAATGAAGATCAAGAGGGTTGGTTACTTTTGGCCATCCTTGTTCCATGACTATCATAGGTATGTAAGGAAGTGTGAAATATGTGCCTTCTTCTCTAGCAAACAAAGACTTTCATCTCTTCCCCTTCATCCTATTTAGGTGGACCAACCTTTTTCTTAGTGGGGATTGGATTTTATAGGCCCTATCAATCCTTCTTCTAGTTCTAGTCACAAGTGGATTCTATTTGCTACAGATTACTTCACCAGATGGACAGAGGCAGTTGCATTGAAGGATGCCACTAAATATTTAGTTGTTGAGTTCCTTGATGGAATTGTGACTAGGTTTTGTGCCCCTTCAACAATTATTTTAGATAATGCAAGGTCTTTTATTGGAGCTCAGATTTGTGCATGGGCAGTGGATCATAATATCTATTTTAGCACATCCTCAAATTACTATCCTCAAGGTAATGGTTTGGCTAAGTCCTCCAACAAGAACCTGATGAGGATCATGAAAAGGACAATAGAAGATAACCAGAGGTGTTAGCATAAAAAACTGAAGACTGCACTGTGGGCTAACAAAATAATGCCTAAAAGGTCAATAGGGAATTCACCATTTGTGTTAGTTTACAGCAGAGAAGCAAGGCTTCCAATTTTATTGGAGTTCCCATCCCTAGAGCTAGCCCATCAGCTGGAGTTGATTGAAGATGATGCAATGACAGTAAGAATGGCAAAGCTGATGGAGCTAGAAGAGAAGAGAAATAAAGCCATGCAAACCCTAGAGACACACCAGCAGTAGGTAAAAAAGAGTTTTGATAGGAAGGCTAAGGTTAGAATCTTCAGGGAGGGAGATTTGGTTCTGAAATGGGATGTAGATAGGGCAAAACTAGGAAGACACTCAAAGTTTGATGCATTATGGAGTGGTCTCTATCTGATTGTCAATTGCAAATAGGCCAATGCTTTTCAGTTAAGAAGGCCTAGTGGTGAAAATTTGCCATCCCAATCAATGAGATTTATCTCAAACCATGCTTCTGATGAAGGTTGAAGGTTTCATGTATATAAGTAGAGTAGTTTCTTTGTTTCCTGTTAGTTCCCTATTTTCCAAGAAGTGTATGAGCACAGCTATCTCTCTATGAGATAGCCAATTTTCTCAAAGTTTTGTGGTTGTAGAAAGGAGTTTTGGTCTCTGGTTCTAGTTGCCGAGATAGGGATTTTAGGGTTTTCCTCTTAGAGGTAGGATTAGGGTATCATAGTATACATAGGATCCACATCTTTTTGACTCTGTAGCCCAATGGATGCATGCGGTCACTGGTCTATGCATAGCTAGCTTGCGTCCCCTCTGAGTCACCAAATTTGTTGGTCATTTTTGCCTTCCTACCAGAATCAACACATTTAAATTTGACGTAGTAACATTCACAAGTTTTAAATATTCAAATGTTGAAAAGGGGCACAAAATACCTTTATGCTAACCTTATTATTTTTCTTTCCTTGTGCATTTTAATGCATCTGCGGGCCCGCAGGTCCCCATCGACAGATCGAGTCTAGATCAATGATTGGCACTATCTCACTATGGGAAGTTGCATGTTGTTTTGCCATAGCGACATAGTGCCTTTTGGCCGTGTGTCAGGTGGGTCCTCCCTTTCCTTTTTGTTTCTCTGGCATAGAGTTTTGAAAGACCCATGGTGGACAGTATGGCACTATCAAAAAATCTATGTTCCTCACTGTTAGTGACATAGCACCCAGACAGAAAGTGATATTGTGGCGACATTAGAAGGAAGGTGGGTCCCAAGCATGCCCCGTCAGATATCAATGATGAAATGTGGCACACATGGTGGGACCTTAGGCAACATGGAAGGATGACTGTGCTTGGAACAAGATTTTGATTCATCACCAGTTGTGTAGATCTTTGGATGTTAGCAATAGCCTGGACCCATGCCCCTTTCAAACGCATGAAGATTTCCTTACCCTTGGATCAGTTTGAATCAATGGTAGGCACTATATCGCTATGGAAAGTTGCAAGGATATTATCCATAGCGACATAGTGCCTCGACGATGCATGGCACAGATGATGTCAGTGGGCTTGCCCTTCTCCAAAGTAATATTATGACTCATCCTTGGTGGCATTTATCAGGTGGGTCATAGTAGAGTGGTGATATTTCATTGGTCCACTCAGCCAACTCGATGTGTAGTTGTACAATTTTGTTGATCACCATAGATCTAAGGAAATTGATGGTAGGTGCTATCTTGCTATGGAAAGTTGTGAGGATATTACCCATAGCAACATAGCGCCATTGTGCCATGTGGATAAGTGGGGCTAGGTCTTGCCAAGATGAGGATGCTAGGTTGTGCCAAGTGGTTGCCAAGTGTTTCATGGGCCCAAAAGTTTTAAGGAGATAGCGCAGTAATATGGCGAGTATTCACGATCGTCAGATTAGTCTAAATCCATGATGGGCATTATCTCACTATGGGAAATTGCTCGAAGGATATGCATAGTGACATAGAAAATCAATGACATGTATCCCAATGAGCAGTTAAGGTAGTAACGATTAGATGCACTGGTAGTTAATGTGACTGTCGCAGTTAGAGTTTGCGGAATTAGTGCAGTTAGTAAAGAAAGATTGGTCAACCTCAGGAAGACCTTGTGGGGTGGTAAAGTGAAAAGAGATCATTGGTCCACATGGCTCATTCTGGTGCTAGGGTTATGTTGACCTGCTGACTACATTGGTTCGTGAACTGGAAACATGGGATACCAAGGTTTTTTGCATAATCTGATCTTATGATCGATTCCATCCACCTTGGAGTAAATACGAAACAAAGAGGAACACTCTACCCCTTGATCCAACCTATCTACCTGGTCAGAGCATAGTTATGGCACTATTTCTATCTTTTTGAGGCCCCTTTTTAGTTAAAAATCAGATTTCATGGTACCAAAAAGCTATATTCAGATCAAATTTTCTTCTAGATCCCCATGATTGTTCTCTGCAGAACTTGATGGTAGGTTGTTGCAAAGTAATGATAGTTGGAGGACATCTTAGTTATGCCTGAGCTATAAAGGAAACTTCTAAATTTTTTGAAGGGGTCAACCTTTCTCTATTTTCTTTGTTACTGCTCTACAGATTCTCAGTGTAAATTCCCTTGTGCCTCTGAACTACATGATTTTTTGTCTTATCTCTTTCAGCCATTGGTATGAAAGTGCAAGAACTCTTTGCCTCTTACTGGTGTTTTGTAGAGATCTATGATCTGCATGACTATATCTCCTTGGCCTATGAATGATAATATAAGTGAATCTCTCTTTCCCTGTGTCATTCATCTTGGTCTTCTAATCTGCATGTGATTATTAGATTTAAGCGAGTCTGAATGTGTATATCCTTAGTTTTATTCTAGTTCAATAGTGCATATATGGGCAGAGTTTGGTCTAAACACTCTATTTTGGTGCATCACCTCTTTAGATTAGATTAGGTAGATTTTCTTTCATGCTCTCCTTCTCCCTTTTCCTCTCCACGAGTAGTTAGGTGTGCCTTGATAGTAAGAGAAATTTGGACTTCTCCAGAGACTCAACCTCTTAGTTCAAGTCCCATAGCTTGGAGGTTGTTTCCATGTTTCACTAGGTTGGCTTTGGAAAAGGGTGCAAACCTTAGTGACAAAAAATACCTTAGATGGACAAAATTTATACTGAATTACTATTGAAATTGATGCAAATGGCTTCAAGGTTGCTCTTTGATCACTTTTGCACTCTTCTTGTCTTTGCTCTATGTTTGAATGGAAAAAAAAAGATTAAAATTTGACCTTATACCTTTCAAAACCTAGCATTAAATGCTTAGTGTATATAGCTGTAAACTTGACACTTGAAGGTTTCAACATGATTCAGCTTCCGTTGGATTTCATTCACTCAAGTTCCATTGATTTATTTCAACTAGGCATCAACAAACAACTCAGTTGCTACTAGCAACTCGGCATGCACTGGAGCTTTACTCGACATCTGAGGACAATTCGACATTATTTGCAAAAACTTCAAATTTTGACTTGGCATATTTGCTCATGCTAATTTCTTCTTTGTAGTACTTCTTTATTTTGGGATTGATGTATGATATAACTTTGTACATTAGTTCCATAAACCTATTCATGCTTAGTAGGATGAGGTGTGATCACTTGATCTCTTGGGTGAAGTGATCGCTTCATTTGATGTGTTGCACTCATTTTCCTTCTTCCAAGTCTTGTTCATTTGCCCTCTAATTTTTTCAACATCTACCTTCACTTTTCCTTTGTTGACTTCTGACTTGGGTGCCTTTGACTTTGTTAGGCAATTCCTATTGATATGACTAGTCTTCAAGCAACTGAAACATGTGGTTTGGCTTAACCACTTGCTGTAGTTCCCTCTAAAATGTGTCCTTATGAAATTTTTAGGAATGTGTCCATATTCTTGACAATAGTGATAGCTATGCCTAGTGTTATAGTCCCAATTGCAGTGATGACCATGGTTGTTTTTCCTTGCAGGCTGATTAGGTGTTCATATAGGATTTGATCTACACTCAAAAGCTATATGTCCATACTTCTTGCAATTGTAACAGTACCCCTCAAATCTTGGTGTTCTTATAGTCCTAGTCCTGCATTCATGTGCTTGATGTCCTTATTTTTTGTATTTGTGACAAAATCTTGCATTCTTAAGCTTATCATGCTGATGGCCATCCTTGCTCCTACATACATTAGAGGTATGTCCATTTTTACCATAGAAATGACAATTAGGTTTAGTGTTCTTACCTTTGTTACTTCTTTCTTCTGCAGGCTTGGATGATTCTCCTTTTTTAGTACTATTGTAACCAAGTCCTAAAGTATCATTACTAGCCCTTGTTGATTTCAATAGCTACTCAAAGTACTTGATAGCCTCATTGGGTTTGTTAAATCTTTCTGCTATCTCCTTCTCTCTCCTTAATTCATTCTGCAATTGTTCATTTTGCATTCTCAAGGTGGAGATCTCAATGTCCTTTATATTTAGCTCATGATGAGCATTCATCATCTATCTTAAGGTGTTAAGCTACATGTTTGAGATTCTTTCAAACTCAATTGTCTTCTCCTCCAATATATTGGTAAGATTTCTCTTGTCATCTTCTATCATAGCCTTGTCTTCAATAGCTCTCTTCTTTTGTTTAGTCACTTCACAAAGCATTATGGCTTGTGATTCTTGTTCAAGCTTGAGTATTCTAATTTCTTTTGCTTGAGCTCTATTCTTCTTCATTAATTCTACTATTGCTGCATCAAATTCCTTGGAATCTCTATTGGAAAATACTTGTGTGGTGTCAATCTCCTTGTAGTGTGTGTCATTTTCAGCTATGGCTATATCCTTCCTTCTTTTCAAGGATTTTATCAATTCCTCTTTGGCTTCCTCCAATTTGTGTAGAGCAAGATGCACATCAATAACCTGATTGTCTATAATCTTCCCAAGTTTGAAGAATTCTATTTTAAGATCTTTTCTCTAAGTTATTAGGCTTCTCCTTGTGAGAACCTTGCTCTGATACCAATTGTTGGAATATTCAAATGGGAAGAGTACTTCTGAGAGGGTGGGTGAATCAGAAGTAATGCATTTTATACATTAAAACTTGTAACTAAGAATAAATTGCATGCATGTAAATATATCAAATAAACATGAAGTAAACACATGACACCAAAATTTGGTGACCCAGAAACCCTCTAGGAATAAGAAAGTAACACTGGGGTGGGGATGATATGCACAAAATCACTACAATAATAATTATTTGACCACTTCTGATGGTCTACCCTGTTAAATTTCTTCCTCGTTAAAGGCTTTACACTGTGTCAATAGTGAACTAGTTAAAGGATTTAAAACACTTTACATGAAGTGTCACCCTGTTAAAGGATTTAGTCACCTTTTCAAAGTATCTACAAAATAGTTGTTAAGCTAACCTTTCATCATAGGATTTTCACTTTCTAATACAATTGCTAGAAAGTATTTGAAATATTTGACCTAATTACTTACAATCTTCAATTACTGATTTTTGGCACTTGATCTGCTCATTCTTATGTGATCCTTGCTTGATCTGATATCTATTCATAGCCCTTGTACTATTCTGATTACCTAGATGTGTAATTGCTGCATAGTTCACTAAGTCTTTGATGCCCCTGCTGTTTTCCCTATTCTACAATTTGTTTACTATCTGCTTAGCAAATTCCTTAACTTCTATTTAGTTGCATGAAATTGTGGGGTCTAAGCCTTCTTATAAAGGCTTCGTAGACTTAGGGTTAGGTATGGATCTATGATCCATATTGAATCTTTAATTCCCACACATTCCTTGCACTTTTCTCATCGGTTGCATGCCTTCTCCATTTTTCTTATTGGTTGCATGCTTATTGCATAGAAAGTATAAAAGATTTATTCTTATCCTTATTATCCTTCTATGCTGGCTAAAAAAATGGTTTACATCTGAGTTAGTTAAGGCACAAACTCATATGTTGATTCTGTGTTACTTGACACATACTGGACTACTAATGCTTGTCACATGTTTGATCCTGGTTTGCTCGACACATATTACATTCTATCTTGCTCAGCACATGCATAGTTTTAGCTCACTCGACACATGAAGCTTTCTAACTTGCTTGACATCAACTATGACTTGGCACCTATATATCACTCAACACCTGTATAATGCTCAACACTTGAAGTCATTTAACACCTGTTGGAATTTTGGCTTGGCATATATAGTGTACTCGACTTCTATATGAAAGTGTTTAAGTGTATTGACACTCAAATGTCAAAACCATTCTAAGACCAACAAGGGGGAGTTTGTTTCAAAGTGCCATGTAGATTATTTATGAGTTAGAAGATGCATTAATGCCTATGAACATAGATGTTATACTTACAATGCCACATACCAAGTTATTTACTGAATGTACATGGGAAATATCTTTAAACTATTGGTTTTTGGATTTGACTCCCGAAAATGGGCACCTAATCTATCAACAAGCTCCAATCTCCATATGCATGATGGAAGAAGACATAAAGTAGTGCTATTATAAAGAAACATCTTTCAAAGGTAAGGTTTCCACAAATGCAAGAGGTGGATGGCGAAAATATTAAGTTAAAGTGGTCTTCAAATTGCATCCAGTCGTTTCCCTTTTTCTTTTCCACCAAGCAGAGATCTTGTGTGGCATTGGAGGAGGTTGGAGGATGCCATGAGATGGTATTCACCTTTGTATAAATACTTGCAAGAAAAGAAATCAACAAGTGGTAGCAGTACATGGAGGTATGTGGAAGCCGTAGATAGGAGAGATCTACAAAAGTGGAAAAGTTTCATCCATGGCTCAAGAGAGCTCCATGACATGAAGAATGCAGACCCTGCATGGTGTTGAATAGGGTAGTCCACTACATGGAGAGTAGTTAAGAAAAAGAGATGGATGATGAACCAAAACAAAGGCTCAATCTTTTCTTTATAAAATTTGATGAATAGATGGGTGATTTCAACTTGGATGTTATAACATTGCTAAGGAATGTTTATGATGAGGAGTGTTGGAATGCATGAAGTGAGTATTGAGGAGGAATGTTTAACTAGTTTGACTCTGGTATTTTGAGCGAGTCAAAGCAAAGACTACCTCCCACTCTAGCCCCATCCAACTATGGTGAAGAAAGGAGAAGAATCAGATGCAAGCAGAATGGAGTTAGTTGAGAAATGATTTGCATCTCAATGTGAGTTATAGTAACATGAGAATATTGGATTGACTTTGGCAATTTCCAATGTTTGTGCACTGCTAGTAACATGTGATAGGATTAAAAAGGTCTTATTTTAGTATGAGATTTTTGGTGACTGAGAAATTTCATGCAACGAAGGCCAAATTGTGAAGAAGTGATAGTTCAAACACTACTAATTAGAGTTGAAACCTACTGCCTTTCCAAAAAAGGGGGAATGGTCTATTCAAATGGATTTTCATGCAATGTTTTATTGTGAGGAAACTATATATGCTGGTTCATGATGGAAGATTTGCATGCAATACTTTCACTGGCCCTTTCCTATGTAGGAATATTCTCTACAAGAATTTACATAGGTTCAATTGGGCTACCACAAAAGGATTATTTTAAAAGTTTTATTCCCACATTGCATAGATTTTGAGTGTATCAAGCCTTTTTAAAGAAAGAGCTTTCATATTGCAAGTATCTTAGGCATTAAGGCTTAATGAAAAGGTTCCAAAGTATTGCATGGGCCCAATTTGACCATGTAAAAGGAAATTTTGAATAACATACGTGACCAAGATGATGACATTAGCAATTACATGGACCCACTAGATGAACTGAATGATGACAAGTGGAAATATGAGAATGAACCGTAGGAAGACACATGGTAGAGATAACCCAGACTTGGCACAAATTTTGAGATGGCCACATCAGCAAGGAGTGACATGTGGTGCAAGGTCACTATGTCACCAGTGACATGGCAGACCTAAGATCCCATAGCAATGTAGTGATTAGCCGCCACATGGCAAAGCTGGTAATGTGGTGGTGATGATGTGACACATGTTACAAGGTAGATGATAGGGTGATGATGTAGATAGAGTGCCATATGTCATAATGTCACTATGCCATGATGATGTGGAAAGGTGCTAAAGTGTCATGCAACGTAGCGACCTAATCAAGAAGTGACACATGGTGCCTAGGTGGAGGACTTGTCTAGAGGATGTCGATGAGGTAGTATAGACCAGTAGCAGTGTGACACATGGTGCCCAAGTGGCAAAGGTGGATGATGTGTCAAATGATGGTGCAAAAGGAAAACTAATTAGAGTGTGACACATGTTACAACTTGGTCAAATAGGTTTGACCTAGATGGAAAATGGTAGAAAATTTCAAAAGTGAAAAAAATAATATTTTATTATTTTCTCCCTCTGAAATCATGTGCAAAAGTTTTTAAACAAACTTGATATTTTAACCTATAGTTTAAACTTTAGGATAAAATTAAATACTTTCAAAAGAAAATCGGTCTTAGAGCCATGCCAGGGACCTAAAATTTATTTTGAGATTCTGGGCATCTCTGATGTGCCAATATAGCACTATTATATATAGTAGGAATCATGAGAGAACAAACTTTCCATTTTTGAAGTTTTTTCTACATAGGAAGCCACTAGTTCAAGTTATTCAAGGTTTTGTCTTGGATACCCATTTTTCAGTTTCATTTAGTTAGGGCAGTTCATATTTGATTTTCGATGAAACGGTGAACTCGATGAACATTAGAGGCAGTATGAATGTAGTTAGGGGTAGATTTTTTCATCTCCAAGTTAGCTTAGTTGATGGATTATCAAAATTTTAGATATTTTGGAAAAATAAGGGTTTTCATCATTTAGAAGAGATATTTCCAAGTTTGTTACACAAAAATGATGAGAATCATATCAGATTTTAGTTACAGAAAGATGAGAGATACTTTGCAATAGTAGGGAATGAAGATTCGAGTGGACACATGTCACTTCTAGATCAAATCTAGGATTTAATTCCTTTCCTAAATCTTTCTCTTTTGAGTCATTGTAGAGGTTCCAACCTTGAGTTTTCTTAGTATTGTGAGACCAAGGTTCCAATTTTGATATGTTTCATTACTGTGGTACCATGTTAGTTCCAGTTTTGGAGAAAGTTTCTCATGGCTGTGATACCATTTCTCTTCAACATTTCTCTTGTATGAACAAAATAGTTAAGCTAATATAGATAGTTCTGATCTATTTAGTGGTCTTATGATTTGTTTACATGCATCTTGAATGTATAGTTTCAAATAAATGAATACAAATGGGAAATAATCTTCTTAGTTTTATTCTAATTCTCATCTCCTATCTCTATAATCTGCAATGTTTTGAGGTTTAGAAACAAAGAACTTAGACCTATTTGCATCCACATAACGTTGCATGTCTGGTATATTTTTCTGTTGGATCTAAGATCCAAGTAAATGTTTGATGTATTTGATAGGGCTGCTAGTAATTTGAGAAGGATACTTCATGAGAAAGAGGTCTTTATGAACATCGATGTTTGATTCACAAAGTGATAAGATGGATTTGATATCTTGATGTACAGAATATGCCAATGGTGTCATAGATGTATGTCGGTGATTCATGGAATTGCCCAATAGATAAGGCACTGATTAGCCACAGGATCAACTTGTTCTTACTATTGCATATTTGGGGATTTGTTGAAATCAACATTATAATCATCCATTTCCCTATTGTTTAAGAACTGAAAGGATGGCCTCACTTAGCTTATCAATTTCTTAGGTCATGTTATTAGCTATTTCATGTCTATGATCTTTGCATAAGTACAAAAGATATAAGGGTTTTTATCTACTTTGTTTTAGATTTAGTGAATGCTTTGAATATTGGTACCATATGAATAATTTATAGGTCCACTTTCTTAGGTTTTATAGAACCTGAAGTAGAAGAAGGGTCCAACCTTATAGTTGGCCTAGGTTCTAAAAGGATATGTTGTAGATGGGAAGTAGTTTCCCCTAGATGTATTCTATTCTTATGTTGTACATTTATCCATTTATATGTTCTAGTGTTGTACGCTTATCCAAGATCAATTTTCAATAGACAAGGTTCACGTAATTGATTGCTAAATATAGAAAAAAAAGAGTAAAGTTGATCTCAATCTAAGCCATGATGACACCTCATCTTAAGGTTATGCAGTTGCATTTGAAGAATGAAAAAGAATTAATCCATGTAGATCCTAATTTTTCATTTGTTGATAGTTTGTTGCATCTTGCTATGAAATCTAAGCTATAAATTTCATTCTATTGAATCCATTTGGACTATTTGGGACAATAAATTAAGTGGTATTTTCTAGCTTCATAAACCCTTATTGGACCAGTTTGGTGTGACATCCACTCTTTGAAAACCACAAGTGACAAAGACAAGGGGGAAATGTGAGTAATATAGTTAGAAATGAATAATATGAAGCAAACCAAGGGGAAATGAGAAGAGGACATAACTCTTTTGAAATTTTGAAGTTTTGCATGTATATACTAAGTGTAGGTTAGAATATGTATAGGGTAAATCGAGTGAAGGTATGTATTATATTCTAAGGGGAAGTACTTTTGTTGGAACCATAAGTTTTTGTAAATTTAGAGCCCCAAATTTATTACAAGAAAATAAATTTCTCTATGATTGACCCTTTAAAAAAATTATTCCAATACGAGCCAAGTATGTGTCCATACATGATAACCCCAGGTATGAACTCCTCCATATCATTTCAATATGACTATTTTGAGCTTCATGTTTCAATAAGAGTGTGTAATGCTTTAAAAATAATCATATTGAACATTATATTTTGAGAGCTATTTGTATTTTTACATTAATTTGTTATATCAAAACTAGGGCATGGCACTCTCATAAGGTAAGTATAATCTCTTTTTGTTTATTCTTAGATAAATTTCAAAATAGGGATATATTATTCCTTAAAATAGAAAACATTTGTTCTTTGTTTTCCTTTGAACATTTTAATCTTCCAATAAATTTGAGGTTATATTGGTTTGATATTTTTCTCCAATATTCCCAATCATGTATTTATTAGCTCGAAAATCAAAGAATTTTCTAAAATGTGGATTAAGTATAATTTATATTTAATATTCTTCATATAAGATTATAAGAGATCAAAAGAAATCAAATAGAGATGAAGCATTTTCTTGTTAAAATCTTGATATGTATCTCTATTATTTTAATCTTTAAGAGAGAAATATGTTTGTAGGAGAAAATGATATGCTTGTTGCTTGATGTATATTTTTCAAAAGGTAACATTATTATAGAATTCATGAAATTGTGCACATCATTCATTAAAAAAATCTTATTCATGATTCATGACTCATGTAGTGTTAAAAAAAACACTTATCAATTGGATTTGGTTTGCTTGTGAGAAGTTAAAAAAAAAACACTTAGATTTCTTTCATTTTCTATATAAACCCTAATTTCCAACCTAATCACCAAATTGGGAGGCACCATGTTACCGCGATGCCAAAAGTGAAAAATTGCAAAGATAAATATTTTTCTCCTTTGAGATCATGAAACAGTATGTTCCAAGGCTTACGCATTTGGAGGTGAGATGAATAAAAGTTATACATCATGTTCTCAAGTGAAGGTAAGTATTTTTTTGAATTAAAAGCAAACAAAACTAGGGGGCTGGCCCTTAAACATTCAAATTGGTGAACTACCAGTAGATAACCAACAACCAAAGCTACCCCTACCACTTAAAAGAAAAAATCATAGTTCAAAAATTTAACTAAAAGAGTATCAACAAGCATGACATACATACTACTGTATTAGAACTGAAAAAGCTAAGGAAATATAAAAACAAAGGCATAAAAGCCTTAAACCCAAGCAAGTTCAATAATCAACAAAAAAAAACATGAAAAAGCAGAAGGAGAGAGCCCTTAAGGCTTCTTAACCTCCTTTCTCCCTAGGAGGATATTAGCCCAATCTTTCACAAGGATGTCAAACAACATTTTGGAGTCCTCCTTTGGCAAATCACCCTTCAGATCTTTAAGAAGGTGAAGCATGGTAGTAGATGCATGTGTCACTTTGACAATGAACTTTATCAAAAGGCACATTCTTTCTTCCAGTGCATGAATTCTTCCCCACACATCATTGCCAGCCATCTTCTTGATCTCCATGCTGAACTCCTACTTGTCACAAGGATAGCTGTTTGCCTACACCATAGTAACATTTTGCACAATCAGGGGGTTAGCATTATCCTTGGAAGAAACCCTAATAGGGGAGGAAATTTTTATAGGGGATTGCACTTTATCCACAGTTTTAGGGAACTAGTTTTCAGTTAAGTCCACATACCCCAACTCAATGATGGCTGAAATATGCATCATTTCCTTGTTCTCTTTAATCCCTTCTCCTGATCTAGATCATGAGGAATCCAAACCCTCCTCTTCCTCCTCCTTCATTCTCCCCTCACCAAAATTTGATGCCTTCTCTTTCATCCTTTGTTTAGGATGACCCATGTCCTTCGAATTCAACTCCTCCTCTTGCCAGGCCATAGCTTTTAGTTTCCTTTTAGAATTAGATTTTACAATCCTCCCCAACCTCCTCATACCCCCTCTCCCCTCATCCTTTGACTCCTCTATTTCCTTCTCTTTTCCAGTCTCCTTTTTTTTCCCAAGGGGGTGGGCTTCAACTCCATAGGCGACCTGCTAGGCAATGGCTATGGGGTAGGGGCTCTGAGACTCATGATCCTAAGGGGGACAAGTCAAGGTTGGGGGTTGGGATGGGCAAGAATATCAATCTCAATGATCCTAGGGGGGACCAAAGTAAAGTGAAATTGATATAGCTGAAACATCAACCCTTGATGCAAAATAGTAAAATTAACACCCTTCCTCATTTTTTCCTTTACATCCTCTTTATCCAGTCTCATTTTTTTTCCCAAGGGGGTGGACTTCAACTCCATAGGGGACCCGCTAGGCAATGGCTATGGGGTAGGGGCTCTAAGACTCGTGATCCTAAGGGGGACTAGCTGGGGTTGGGGGTTGGGATGTGCAAGAATATCAATCTCAATGATCCTAGGGGGGGACCAAAGTAAAGTGAAATTGATATAGCTAAAACATCAAGCCTTGATGCAAAATAGTAAAATTAATAGCCTTCCTCATTTTTTCCTTTACATCAATAACCGTATCCACTAAATCATGCAATAGAAAGAACATAATAGAAATAAAATCATGGTGGTGAAAATGGTTTAGGAGAGGAATGTGGTAGTAATAACAGACACCATACATGCCTTCCAAAGTTAGGTACTTGATCAATATCAAATAGACCTCATTCCATGGATCAGGGAGTTTCTTCCACATAAATCCACCTCTATGTTGAATAGGTTCCTCCCCCTCCAAGAAGAAGCATTACAAACTTGCTTCGTCGACCACCCTTGTCACCTTTTTCCATTTCCTTCCCCTCATAGCCAGTATTGTTGCTAGAGAGATGAATTCCTCAATGATATGAAACAAGATGTCATTAATAATGAAACCATAAATAGAATGAAACCACCTTGCTTTAGCATGTACTACACTAATGAATTCCTAGCATTCTCCTCTATCATGGTAGGCTCAATTCACATAAGGTCACCACCCATCTCTACAATTTTCCCTAAAACTATCTTCTCCTTCCAAACCCAGAATCACTTGCTACAAATGACTTCACACTTAGGCAAAAAAATAATAGCCCTTAAGAGAACATAAAGGCCATAAATGTTAATAATAGTAGTAGTGTCCCTTGTAGAAATTAATGTCACGTGTCAATCACCTCTATCTCTCTCCCAACCTCTTCCATCAGTCTCAATAATCTCAAACCATTTAAAATTTGAACTTTTACTCATCCTAGTGAATGAGGATATGCATAGGAAAATCATGAAAAAGCCTTTCATCTCAAACTTTAAAATTCTTTCTTTTTTGGGACATGTGAATTTATTATCACAAGTATCTTATCCATCAGTCCTTTCAATCTATCCTTCATAACTTTGTCCTATCCACCAACTTGGCAGCAGGTCACAAAAATTTAAAATAATTCTTTAGCTAGGATTCATCATGCTTGATTTCTTTGTTCTCTAAATCTCTTACCAAATTTGGAAAGGCCTTAAATTCCCTCCAAAATCTTAGCCACTTCACATTTAGGCCTAATGCCACCATTCCATTTACCACCATATTTCCCTCCTAAAAAATATAATTCAAATCAAACTTGTTTAAAATAAGTGTCTAATGTCTTCAATCACATGTTTAATAGCCTATCTGTCCTTCATGTTACCTTTGACAGTTTCTAGAATAAATTTTGAATCACCTTCAATCTCCACATTTATCCATCCCACGCTTATCACCAATTTTAAACCCCAATAAAGAGCCACCACTTCCATAGTATTGTTAGACACTTTCCCTAGATGTCTAGAATATGCCAGTAGCATCTGTAGAAGTTGGGAAATCCAACTTCATAGATCCTCAAGAACACCTACATGCAAATATCCTGCAATGAAGAGAAGCCAGAAAATTGAAAAAGTAGAGCTTAGAAGTTCTCAAGAATTTGAGAGCAAAAATGTATTCTAAGTTATGAAAAAAAACTACAAAAGTTCAACCTTTTATGGTGAATAAAACCCTAAAGGAAAGAAAACTAGGTTTGCACAATATAATTAATATAAAATATTAATTATATGCACCTAAGAGAGCTAAAGCAACTAGAGTAATAAATGACTTAATCTAACACCCCCCCTTAAGTGAAGCGTAGGAGGAAGCTAACGTAGCAAAGCTATGAAAGCAAAAATATGGGTCCCGACAACAAGGCTTGATCAGGTATCCAATACAAGGAAATCTCTGTAAACTGGAGACAAAGGAGAAAACCCAATGGGAAAAACCCATCTCCAAAAAGAGATGAAAAAACAACAAAAAATGTCTCAAGAGACTCTCTCAAAACCATAAACAAACCCCCCATGAGAGAGAGATGAGACATCAAAGCCCGCCAGAATGATGAAGCCCCTATAGAAATGAATGAACCAATGGAACTCCAATGTGAAAGAAACAAGGGCACAAAACAAGGAAACCATTGAATGATAGGAAGGCCTAACTGATGCTCAAAAGAGTAGACATGACGATTGTGAAAAGGAATCCCCAATGCAGGTGTGCTGACATTGTCATGAAAGAGGAGATGACCGTCCTCTATAGAATCCACAACAAGTGCTCCTAAAGGCTTGATGAGTGGAGATGGAGGGTCTGGCAGAACTAAAGAAGAAAAGACTTCAAAAAAATGAGGTGTGGTGAACTCAAGAACAATATAAAGGTTCACGTGTCCTGACTACACCATATGATGCTCTCATAAAAGAGAAGAAGTATGCTCTGATAATAGAGATGGTGGACCAAAGTGCGAGAAGGTGTAGAGATGGGTGGTATGATCAACTATCCCTATAGTAATAAGGCCTCCTGTTGCACTATCCTAAATATAGATTGAATTTGTAGTGAACTCAACTGACTTCCCTAATCCATTGTGTGTAATTTGATACATCAAGAGAAGGTTTGTAGAGAGAGATGGAACATACAATACATCATTGAATGTGCCATCCTGAATGCAAAATGAACCTTTCCCGTAGAGTGTTAGAGTAGTGTTATTCCCCATGAGAATATGAGGAATAAGATAAGCCTCAATAGAGGAGAAGACCCCTTGAGAAGATGCCATATGGTGAGAAGCACTTGAATCTAGTATCCAAGGGACCTGGGAAGGGGATGCAAGGGAAGCCCATTATGCATGACTCTATCCAAAATCCTGTGAAGATGTAAAAGAGGTGGATGAAGATTGAAAGGTAGACCCATGAGAGGTAGAAGAGGATGGGGATGAAATAGAGCTCTTTTGAAGAAGAGCTTGCAAATTTGCAATCTGTTTCTTATAGCCACCAAATCTCTTCTGAAAATAATGTGCCTCATCATGAGCTCCTTTTTGACAATAGGAACAGGAAGGAGTCTCAGTCTTCTTTTTCTCCTTCTTCTTAGAAGAAGAGGATGGACTAGTAGAGTGCTGAGAAGAAGAATCAGATATCTACTTTGGCTTCTGCTCCTGTGTATGCTTGGCAAGTAATGCCTATGATGGTGAACTTGTAAATGAATCCATCTGAGTGAGTTTGGACTGCTCATGAGTTAACCTATCACAAAAAATCTCAAAAGAGGGCTTCTGATGTTTGTTACCCAAGGCATCCATAGTGGAGTAGAAAGTGCAAGAAAAGATTTGATACTGTCCTTGCAACTTTGAGAGTATCAAAAAAATACACTCATCATCTATTTTGTTTCTACCATATCCCTGCAAAATTGTGCACAGAGATTTGAACTTCATCAAGAAGTCGTCAATGGTGGGAAAGTTGTCAGGTGTCAAAGAAGTCAACTCTGCATCAAGTTGAAGTACCCAAAACCCATGCACTTGGCCAAACAAAGTTTTAAATTGAGCCAATAAGCTCGTGGAGTAGTCAAACCATCCAAGTGAGATAGTAGACTATCAGAGATGTTCAATGCAATCAGTCCCATGGCTTCATGCATTTTATTTCTATGTTGAAGAACCTCATAAGGGCACTATAGAGTAGGTTGGTTTTCATATAGGCATGACCATAAGCCTCTTGACATGAGAAGCCTAGTCATCTATGTCTTCCATGTGTGATAGTTGTGTGGCATGAGCTGGATCACAAAAGGATTCGACATTGAGAGAAAGAAAAGATGGAAGTAGAAGGGTCTAATTCTAAAGAAAATTACAGAATAGAAAATCCTCCCCCCCACAATGAATAAAAATATCCACAAAATCCAAAGCAACAACTATGGAAAAACATAAAAATTGAGAAAAGAACCTAGAATTCGGATGTAGAGAAGAGGAGAATAGAAGCCTCTACTTCAACACCAAATTTGGAAGCTCAAATGAACTCAAAATCACACAAAACTAGCACCATTATCTCTGTCTCTAAGTCATCTTTATGGTGCTTCTTTTGGATCACAAAAATATGTGCGTATGCTCAAGTTATGAGCAAAAAATTGATTGTAGGTCCCAAAAAAGAGCTCTTTGGAAAATTATAGTGACGGGCTTAAAATTGACACCTGTTTGGCCATCATAGGCTATCGCCAAAAAAAAATCCAATTGTCAAAAAAATTACATCAACAGTCAATAAGTGACATCACCATGTCAAAAAATGACATCATCAATTGCCAAAAAAGAATGTCGTGAAGTGACGTCATAGTCCCGTTTCTAATATCAGTTGATAGAATGTTGACACCAATAGGTGACTGCTACTATAGCTAGCAGAGGTGGTGCGTGGGAGGAGAACTCAGCAGCACCCTTCGGTGGAGGTAGAACCTGGGCGACTGGCTGGTGGCGGCAGGGCGCTGGTGGCGTCGCTGGTGCTGCACTAGTTGTGGTTGAGTGCAAGCTGAGTATAGGTGGCACTTTGGTGGCTGCACGGTGGTGCTCGGGTGGCCCATGGGCAGAGCACCCAAAAAAACTATCTTTAATTTTTTTTGTTTTTTTCTCAAAAAACATTTCTGTACGACCTCCCAAGGGGCTAAAAAATTTTCCCAGATGCCTGGAGGCCAAAAAATAAAATTTTTTAGTGTATTTTGACTAAAAATGGCCTTTTGGATCCAATGGTGGCATCTGTTTGAGCCCAAAATGCCCCAAAAATTTTCCCTTCACCCTTTTGAAAAAAAAACTCTGAAAAAGCTAGGGTTTTTGATTGCAAATCATGGCTTCAATAATCTTCAAATGAGGAAGCAACAAGTCCACTCTGATAGCATGTAGAAGTTGAGAAATCCAACTTCACAGATCCTCAAGAACACCTACATGCAAATATCCTACAATGAAGAGAAGGTAGAAAATAGAGAAAGTAGAGCTTAGAAGTTCTCAAGAATGTGAGAGTGAAAATGCATTCTAAATTATGAAAACAAAATACAAAAGTTCAACCTTTTAAGGTGAACGAAACCCTAAAGGAAAGAAAACTAAGTTTGTGAAATATAATTAATATAAAATATTAATTATATGCACCTAAGAGAGCTAAAGCAACTAGAGTAATAAATGAATTACTCTAACAACATCCTACCCTTGCTATCCCTATCTATACCTCCTCTTGTTGAACCCTCCTTTCTGGCAGCACCATCAAAAATGAGCTTAACCCAATTCACAGGCAAGGGTATCCATCGTGTCCTTTTCCTCACCAATAGATTGGAATTATTAGTCTCCATTATCCCCTCCTCCAAATTCCATCCCTTGGCCACTCTTAACATCGAGCTGGGTAGGGGGAACAATAGTTTTCTCCACTTGTTAGAAATCATATTCTCAACCATAAGTTTGCATATCTTGTCCACAACAACCTCCTCACTTCTTTTTCTCATTATTCTCAAGTAGTATTTACAAGTGGTGTATTTTGGAAATAATTGATTCACATATTTCATTAAGATATTTATTTTCTCTTTAAATTTAATTTAATAACATTTTAAGAGAAAACATTTTATTTTTAAATATATTTGAATATATTCTTACTACAAAGTAAGTTGCTTATAATTGGTGTTGTAAATTGCAATTGAAACAATTTTTATGTTGTCATTGATGTTAAATCTACTGATGAGATATTTTTCTATCTGATATAAATACCATATCTATTTGATTGATGAAGAGGATTTGAGAAGTTGCTCATACCAAAAGCACTTAGGGCCCGTTTGGTTGTTGGAATACAATTAGAACAACCATTAAAAATTAGAATATAATTTTTATTATTTGTTTGGTGTACAAAATTGGAATGGGGAATAGGAATACATATTCCCATTTTAGCCCCAATATGAGCTTTTATCCATTTCCACAAATACTTGTTATTGGAATAGGCCATTCTTATTCTCAATATGACTTTCCCCAATTCTATACATTTTTCAATTTCATGCTTGCATAAAGCATAGTGATTTGGTCAAATGAGAAAGTGGTAGAAGGGATATCATATGGTTTTTTGTGTGAATGGAAGGTGAAGTTTTTTTTGATGGGTTGTGTAGATTGAATGGGTGCACTAACTGATCGTTAAAGGTCAGCCAACTTTGAGAGGAAGACAAGGATATTCTCTCCCGCATTTGATTTGAAGTTTTCCCATAGAAATTTTGTGAGTTTAATAAGAAGGCTAGAGGGGTAGGGTCATGTGTAAAAGGGGGCATTTGGTATTTTCATTCCTCAAAGGAAACCAAAGGATAAAATTACTCATCTTATCTTTATGAAAATGATGTGTTATTGTTTGTGATAAGAATATACTTTGATTGATGTTTCTTTCATTGTGGAGGGATTTTTTCTTAAGCTACATTATTTTTTCATTTTTTTATGGAGTGTCCTTAGATAGACACCAATAGGAAGAATCACTCTTTCATTTATATTTTTCCTTTGAGGATAACAGGTTGTGTTGTAGTGAAAGCAAGGCCAAGACTAGTCCCAAGATCCTACTTAAAATATCTTTAATCTTATAAGAATAGAATCAGTGCTCTGTAGACCAAATTTTCTTATTCAAACTATAATGACCATGGTATTGACCATGCTAGGGTTGCAATTTAGGAGGAAGGTGATGCCATTGATAGTGATAGAGCTGGGATTACGATTGAGGATGAGCATGTTGAAGGCACTACTTATAGTGGCCGCAATGAGACTAATGATAGAGGAATTGTAATTTTTCATTTCTATTCTATCTCCATTCTCATTTCCATTCTAAGAAAACACAAGATCAATATATTCTTAATCAAATTCTAGGTGAACCAAATGGGACTAGAATTTCCATTTTCCATTCCCATTCCTATTCCTATTTTCAATTATAATTTCCAATTCCTATGCTTGCAACCAAACAAGCCCTTAGAGGAAAGGTTGAGTTATAAAAAGGAAGCTGCAATGGACATTTGATTAGTTATAGTTTGACAAGATAATCTGATTATTTACATTATGTTATAAATGGAAATGACATTGACAATCAAGACTTGAAGACATGAGATGAGATTAATAGAATGTATAGGCTTGACTGAGGAATACAAGAAAAGGTTAAGCAACTTGAAGTTCATGTCAAGGGATTGTAGTGTTGATTGAGCACCAAAACAGAGCAAGTCAAGTGCTAGTACAAGTCAAGTAGAATTTAGTGTTGACTAAGAATCAGTATCGACTAAGTAATAGTGTAAGTGTTGAGTAAGAAGTTTAGTGATGACTGAGTGTCAAAATTGAGTGTGACCAAATGACAACATTTTAAATTATTATGAGAAATCTTGATTTCTAGTTGACTTAGTTGATTTCTTGGGATATGGAAAGTTTGTTGAAGATAAGGATTGATGTGTTGGGTCATTTAATTTCAAGAGAATATTAGGTAAATGGCCTAATGGATGAATTGCATGAGAAGTTTCTAGAAAAGAGGAGATGAACAAATACAATGAATCTAATAGATTTGATCACAAACCCTAAGATCTACAGTGATTGTGAAAAATAAAAAATAACCAAAATTGTCTATTTAAGGACATAAATGTGTGAAATATTAGAGAGAGTGTTTAAATGTGGAAGTGGATGCATGTAAGAGAGGCATAGTTAGATCAATCAAGTTATGTGCAGAGGATGATCAAAGAGTGATTGAGGGTATTCAAGTGCAAAGTTTGTATGTGCATGAGAAAGAATTCTAGTGAGATAGAAATTTTTTTTGAGGTTGATAATAGAATCTAAGCAGAAGGATTAAGTTTTTTGTGAAGGAGAAGAATGATTGCTTCAAGAAATGCCAAGTGAATCAAGGACAAAGATGACAGTGAACTCTTATTAGGGAATCTACACATGAACATAATAGAGATCTGAAAATACAAAGTGAGTTGTATTCATATAGGTCAAACCCTATTGTTTCTTTCTAATCATTGTAAACAATATATATTTAAATCCTTTAATCAAGGTTGACCTAATAGTCATAAGGACCTAAAAGTATGAGTAAATCCTTTAACTGGGTGACATTCTAATGGAATGTTCTAAAGTCCTCTAGCAAGGCCACTCCTAATAGGGTGATAAATCCTTTAACTAGATCACATTTAATAATGTGTATTGTACCCTTTAACAGGGCTGGCTCCTAACAGGGTTCACTTTAGAAGAGTGAAAAAGTGGTGACAGGTTGCTTGTGGCTTTTCCCAAATTGGCTTTCCACATTAAATTCTAGCATCAAAATTGTGTTGAATGCTATTATGGTGTTTTATATTTTAATGTTTACATTCTACAAGTCTATTATATTAGGATAGTGAAATACTAGTAAATATTATTATTGAGATTACACTAGAGATTGAGCAGCAAGATAACCAAAGCAAAAAATTATTTAAGTGTGTTTTTGTTCAATTGGTGCATATGGACCTTGAGTAACTGATTCATCCCCTTCCCCCCCTCCCCTCACTTATTCTAAACATTCTAATAGTTGGTAAAGAGAAAGTTTGAAGGTACTAAAAGATAAAGATCACGACTCACATAACAGAGGTACCAAAGCTGAACAAAGAGAACTTTCTTGCATGGAAAATGTTAACAAGATTACATATATCTAGTATTGGTGATGTTGCAATAAACTTTGTGGAAAATGAATATGTGAAGATAACAATTGATCCTTTGACTGCCAAATGACTGAAAGAAAAGTAAGAAAATAATCATGCAATGTTGGAGACTCCCCTAAGCTATGCTAAGTTTGATGACATAAAGAAATGAAAAAATGCAAAACAAATGCAGGGCAAATTGAAGATCATATATGGAGGAGATGACAATGCCTTAAGAGCCAAATCAGAGAGCCTTATGGGAAATTTTATGAAATAAGAATGAAAGAAGGTGGGAACATAGTACAATACTACACAAAAATCAAAGAAGTTGTCAATATTTTTTATAAAGAAAATAGATTTTGAAGGGCCCTTGAAATCCTTTATAGTGAAAGAGAATAAAAAATTAAAAGACCAAGCTAATAGAAAATAGAGTAGGAAACAGACAGTGACCAAAAATTCCAACAAGAAAGGCCACCAACAATAGAACAGCCTTAAAAAAATATAAAAGATACAATAAAATCTAGGAATCCATAGTCATAAGGAGGTTTGCAGCCTCCTTCTCCAAAGTGTCCATCTTCCTAGTAGCCTCTTTGATCTCAATGAGCTCATTGTTGTACTCAGAGACTTTCTTCTTCTTGTTGCATCTAGTCCTACTCCCTGGGCCTTCTGTCTTAGCTCCAACACCCCCTTCTTCTACAATGATCATTTCCTTTTCTGTTCTCATTTCTTCTAGTCTATTGATTAGAGCCTTGAGGTTTTCATTGGAGGCTTTAAAGATAGGGTAGCTCTAGTTAGGTATGCCCTATAGTGTAGCTTGAGTGGCTTCCACTTTGTTGGTAAGATCCCACACTTTAACTTCTAGTCCATAGAATGCAATAAGGTCCACAAACTAGTTGGAGTCATCTCTCTCCCCTTCCATAGTGATATTCTTTCCTTCTAGCAGACTCATTCTTTCCTTAATCTCATCAATCTGGTGGGACAACCATTTAATGGACCTAGAGTTGTCCATCATGCTATTCTTAACATTATTTAAAATATTGATGTTATCTTCCTTGATAAAGTCACTCATGATTGACATCATGGGTTTGATGAGCTTTTAAAGTTCCACCTTCTTTTTTAGGTCCTCATGAATTTATAGATTGACTATTTCTCTAGCTATCCCCAAATGAATGTTATCCATGTTCATGTTTTTATAGGTTGTCACCCTCCCTTTAGAAGAGGCAAAAACTGTCATACTTTTATCTTTCATCTATTTTTCCATGGGATTGGTGGGAGTCTCAAACCCCTGTTGGTCTCTGAGGTCCAGATTGTCAATAGGGTTGTGCTCCATATCATTCACATATCCCATAGTCTCCTCTTGAATTGGTTGCTTGTTCTTTTCTTTGGGAGAATTTCCCACAACCTCTTCCTCCCTTTTATTTCCATCTCCTCACTTTCTTCCTCTTCATTCTCAAATGACGACTCCCTTCTTTTCTTCTTTTGGGGTTTCCTAGTCTTATTATCATTCTTTTATCTCTTAACTAAGCTTGTCTTCCTAGTAGTGTAATTATCTCCATATTCATGTCAATGTCATCCTTCCTAGAAATGAGATCATCTTCAAACTTAATAGAGTTTCACAGAGGATCTTTGGTAACCCTTTTTGTAGCTGATCTTTGGAAGCTTTCCTTTTGGCATTTTTCTTCTTTCTCTTTCTCAACTCAAATTCCACATTAGTGACAAGGCCATCACTATCCTCCTCATCTAAGGAGTATTCATACTCCTGGGGGGGTGGTGAATCAATTATACAACTATTATCACAATTATCAACCTTAAACAAACTTAACCATATGAGTAATATAAACTGAAACCACAACAAGAAACTCATACACAATAATACTATATATGTTAACTAGGGAAACTTTTTATTAGAGGGAAAACCCTAGTGGGGATGGTACCCACAAGATGATGAACTAATGTAAATATTGTTTATTAGAGGATAGACCCTATTAGGAGCCTATGAATAATTTCAATACATATGAGTCCCTGTTAGGAGACTTTGAATCATTGTTAGGAGATTCCAGCCTTGTTAGGAGTTGTTGAAGACATGTGGACCCACTACCCAAGAAGCTTCAAGGGAAAGACCAATGAACCCACTATCCAAATGATCTTTGTATTATTCCTTTTAGAATAATATAAATGAAATGTACTTACTTCCTCTATCTTTGTCTTGTCAACCAAACCTCTATTCCTTTTGATCTTGTAACTAGATCACAACACTCACATCCAATAATCTCTTAGATTGTTTACACACATTTAGTGAGCACTTTTCTCCTTTTCACACTTCACACTTCAATATATTTCTTGCATACTTACAAACTAGGAAAACATCTTTCTTTTATACCATATCTTCATAATAATTCCTTGAATTAGCCTTGAGGCTTTCCCAATTAATTATAATAAGATAATTAATTCATTACAATTACAATAACATTGTCAGCTCACAATCTATACAAGACTTCAAACATGCAATAGTAGGGCTTGCACACTTGTTGATGTCATCAATAGATTGTACTGTCTAACTATGCATCCTCTTACTACATCTCAGATGTAAGATAGTGAATAGACAACAGGAACTACTTTCCTAATACTCTATCTTTGAAATTATCTATGTGAATTAGGTACAACTTTCATATGTCTTCAACTTAGACTCTATGCACTCAACCATGTCATCAATACATTGTGCCAAACATCTCCATAATTGTGCATCACCATACTATCAAACTATTGTCTGTACCATTAAGATCTATGTCTGCTACTTAGTCTGTCTTTACAAGAACCATGCTATGTTGACATTAATGATAAATAAATTCATGAATGCAACATGCCAATACTCTCTAATGCTTAGAATACTGCTCAGAAGTTGTATCATTAGCATTCATGCTAACACTTCATGCTCTACAATCTTGGTCTCAATGAACTTCCCTACATTGTTATCTTTAATGTCCTTATAAATGAGAAGCATGAGGCCATCATGAAGTGTGGGATTGGTAATACTTTGATCTCTAACCTTATTAATGATATTGTTCAGCAAGAAGTACAAATAAAAAGGAATTGAAATCTTGACATTATGCCTTAAGTGATTTAACATAACAAAATAATAGGTATAAACCCTAGAGAACCTACCCTCAAGAGTAATGTAGGAAACAATATCTCTAAGAATAAAGCTCCAGAATATATTTAGAGACTTGGGCTGAAAGTAGGTAATACATTTTTCTTCATTGGTTTCTTCTTCTCCTTAGGTATCTTTGGGAAGGTGTCCACTGTAGAGTCAGATATCTTCCTATCACTGTATAACTTCTAGCCAACAATCAGGATGCCTATCACCTTGGAGATATACTCCTCAATGATAGAGTACTTGTCATTCACATTCAAGCAACCCTCATTCTAATTTAGTAGAAATAACTAGGTAACTTGGGAATTATCCCCATGCAATTTCTCTAGGAATGTAGAAATACCCCCTTTGTTAGACACTTCCCAAATTTGCATTATCTTCCTCAATTTTTTACAACTAGCTGGCTCCCGGTGTCTTCTTTGGCCTCATATTCTTTTCCCAATGTTTGCAAAGCTAATGTAAAAGGTGAAGGGAAGAGAAAATGATAACAACAAAAAGACCTAGAATCCATATGAAATAATAGTAGAGTAATGGCGAGTACCACTACAACCTCTCCGACACCTCATAATCAAAAGCATATCCTTCTTTGCATACATCACTATCTTTGATGATGACCCCTTCAACTCCTACCATCACATCATGATTGATTTTTGAGATGACTGGATCGAGAAGCTTTTGATTCCATTTTTGCAATATTTGACATGTCATAGCCTAGTTAGCCATGGCATCAACAACCCCATTGGCTTCTTGGTAAGTATGACTTATAAAGTAGTCCTCAAATGTATTGAGAATAGAAATATTTTATTTTATTATATTATTTATGGTCCAAGAGGGGTCAGATTGGCCTTTTAGGCATTTCACAATGTTGAGTGAATGTCCCTCTAGCAAAAGTCTAGAAACACCCCTCTCTTTAGCTAATTTTGTGGTTTGGAGGGTAGCCACAACTTCATAAATATGGTTACCTGAACACCTAAAGGGAGTGCCACTCCTTCCTAGCCATAACAAAAAGAATCTCTAATCATTTCCCCACACCCGACCAGCCTAGGATTGCCCTTAGTTTCCCCATCAAAATTCACTTTGCTCCACCCAACAAGAGAGAGGGTCAATTGATAGTTAGCTCTTCCCTTAGTACGATCTTTTCCTTTTTGCTTCTCTTGGAGGATTTCCTACCAACTTGAGCATGACACCTTTCCCGATTTGGAATTTTCCATTATGGTACTTAAAACCTTAAAGGACACCACACCTGGGGGAGGGGGGATCTTGAAAGATCTTATTACTTCTTTCTTTCTAAAGACCCCAAATAACACGAGGAAAAGAAATACCCCACAAAAAGGTGAACATGGAAGAAAAAAAAAAGCGGACCTATTGGATAAAGCAATAAGATATAATCCTCAGGAATGACCAGAACACCCAAAATTTTGCCAAGATCTCTATCCAGATTTGTGAAGAAAAAGGGTATTGAATGAATACGTGGTCAACATATTCCACATCAGATTTGAAAAGATGACACATATTAGGAATCATAATACCCCACTTGCTAAGATTATCCATAGTAGGAATTATGTTCTGCAGCACCAACCAAAGGAAAATGTTGATCTTTTGAATGAGACTGGAGCTCCAAACTTTGTTCTAATCAAAGGAATCAATCTTCTCTCCTAGGCTAGCAAGATAAGTCAAGGCTAGTAAGAATAATCTAAAAGTATTGCCATCCCAAATGATAGTGTTTGGTTGTATGCTTATAGAAATAGAGTTCAAGAGAAACATAATTTGGTTTAGAGAGGGCTCAATTTCTATCAGATTAATCCAAGCACCATCCATCTAATAGTCCTCCACTTTAGTTCCAAACTTGGCTTCACATAAGTCCTTCCATAAAATGAGATCATTGAAAGAATTTGGAGGCCCTCTGGTAAGCCAATTATCCTTCCAGAATCTAATATGATTTTCCTTTACAAATTTCCATATAATTCTCAACATGGCAATTTTTATTACTTTCAAGAGGCTATTTCAAATATGGGATCCATTTGGGATATCCTCAGAATAAATATAATTAGTTAGTCTAGGTGAATTAAAAAGGTATTTAGCCTAGAGCACCCTAGACCATTCACCATCTCCTTGAAAAATTCTCCATATCTTCTTAGTGAGGAGAGCATTATTGAAGATCCTTAATTTCCTAAGCCCTAATCACCCCCTTCTCTTAGGCAGACAAACTTTATCCCAAGTGATAAGGGGAAGTTTTCGGTGATCTTCATCCCCTAACCAAAGGAACCACTTTTTAATTCTTTTAATGGCTTCCACATATGTATTTGGCATTTGAAAAAGACTTAGAGCATAAGTTGGGAAATTTTGGATAGTTGACTTTATTAGCTGAATCTTCCTAGCTTGACTTAGGATGACTCCTTTCCACCTAACAATCTTCCTATTGAGCCTATCCACCAACACTTCCTAGAAAGATTCTATAATTTTAGCTCCTAGGGGAAGACCCAAGTATATCATCGGGAGATCTTTAACTTCACACAATAGGATACCAAAAATTCTTCTCTATCTACAATGGGGTGTGTTGACAAAGAATAGAGCACTTTTTTCCCAGTTGATAAGTTGTCCTAAATTGTTGCAGTAGCTATTTAAGAAATCCTTTAAGATTTATCTTCTTTAACTAAAGTCATATCCCCCAAGATAGTGTCATCAAGAAACTGGTGAAAGGAGAAAACTTTTGGGCCTAAAGAGGGTTTGATGCCTTCCAATAGGTTGCTATTGATCTTATGTAAGATCATTCTCCCCAGTCCTTCCACAATTATGACAAAGATGATTTGGGAAAGAGGATACCCCTTCCTAAGGCCATGAGAGGGTTTAAAGAAGAAGGACAGGGAACCATTCACCAAGACTACCATGGAGGCTAAAGAGACCAACTAAAGAATCATCTTATAGAATTTTTCATTAAGCCTAATTGTAGAGAGGACTCTAAAAAGGAGATTCCAATCCACCCTTTCAGAGGCCTTAGAAAGGTCCAGCTTTAAGAAAAATCTTTCCTTGTTCATGGCCATCATAGAATGAAGGTCTTCATGAATAAGGGGAATTGAATCCAAAATCTTTTTTTTGGGAGTAAAACCATATTGTTGGGGAGAAATGATCAAAGAGAGAACTTTAAGGAGTCAGGGAGTGAGAACTCTTGAGATAATTTTATAAAAATCATTACATATGCTTATGGGTTTGAACTTGTCCATGGAGTTAGCCCAAACAACTTTTAGAACTAGTACCAAGAAGGTAGCATTAAATTCTTTAGGAAGGTTCCTTGACTCAAAGAATTCTTTCACCTCTTTCACCACATTATCCCTAAAAAAGTCCCAAATTTTTTGAAATAAGACCAAGGGGAATCCATCTAGACTTGGGGCCTTGTCACCATTGAAGGAGAAGACCACCTCAGTGACCTCCTCCTTTTAGGTAGCTTGCAGATTCCTATATTCCTCACACTCAATAATAAAAGGAATGCCCCTTAAGTTAAGATCTTGGTCATTCTTTGAGAGAGAAATTTCTTTAGAGAGAAAGGTATGAAAGAAACTATTAGCAACCAAAATGATATCATTGTCCTCCTTCAAGCATCTATCATTACTCGTCATCAAAGAAATGTGATTCGTTGCTCTAAGTTTGAGAGCGGTAAGATGGAAGAATCTTGAGTTCATGTCCCCATATTTAAGCCATTGTGTTCTTGATCTCTATCTCCAAATCATCTCCTCCTTGTTGATAATATCATGGTAATTTGGTTGTAGAGCCTTTTCCTTGGCCATAGAGAAATCATTGTACCCTTATTTTTGCACCACCATTTGAATATTGCTTAATTCAGTCTATGATCCAACCTTGGCTTCAAATATATTTCAAAAATCTATTTTGTTTTAGAATTTGATTTTGTCCTTTACATTCCTTAATTTTTTGGCTACCCTAAACATGACATTTCCCTTGATGTCAATAGACCACTCCATAATTTCATTATTGATGTATGGGTGCTCCAACCACCTTTTCTTCTACTTAAAGCATTTATACTTAGGGAGATAGGGGAGTGGTTTAAATCAACCCTTGTTAGAGCTAAGAGAGAACAAGAGGCTACTCCCAACCAGTCTAGAGAGATAAGTGCTCTATCCAATCTAACTTGGATACACTTCCTCCTTGGTCTTTTATTAGTCTAGGTGAAATCCACTTCTTGAAGATCAATATCCAAAAGAGCAAGGTCATTAACAATAAAAAATAAGTTGTCAATGCTATTCAAGGTGCAAATGGAAAGATTGAAGATGAAATAGTGATAAGAAAGGTATTGAGAACTTGACTTCTTGTATATGCCATTAGGGTTTCTACAATACAAGAACTAAGATGTACTCTAGGTAAAAATTTGACTTTGGAAGGTGTAATTGGTAGACTTACTACTTTTGAGATGTCTAATTTTGATAATTACACACGTGCTACTATTGAATTTTCCTTTAAGTCACAATTGGCTCTTAGTAAAAGAAAAGGAAAACATGTGAAGGGTGACAGTAATACCTTTGATGATGAATTTTTTGAACTTGAAGCACTTATTGCAAAAATATTTGGAAGAGGTAGAGGTAAATACAAAGTTAAATCACCTATAATTTATTTTTCATGCAACATGGTTGGTCATATTGTTGTAAGGTGTCCTAACAAAGAAGACAAGGATGAGATAAAAGAAAGAAAGTAAAAAGGAAGGAGAGATGACCAAGACTACAAGAAGAACAAGGTTGATAAAGGTAAGAAATCTTGTTATATTGTTGAGGAAGAAGCTGACACTAAATATGAAAGTAATGATGATGAAGTTGTCTATGTTGCTATGAAAGAAAATTTTGATAAAGATGAGGAAATAACTTTAATTTCTTATGAGAAAAAAACTAACAAATGGATAATTGATATTAGTTTTTCTAATCATATTAGTAGTGATAGAAGTAAATTTGAGGACATTGGACCATACAAGGGTGGTTGTGTCAACTTTGGAAATGATATTCCATATCCTGTGAAAGGTAAAGGGAAATTCAATTGATTGACAAAATTAACTGTGATAATATTTACTGGGTTGAAGGACTTAACTATAATCTATTGAGTGTTTCAAAGTTAAACAAATTAGGTTATAGAGTTAAATTCCACCATAGAAAGGCCAAGATATATAATGCTAATTGTAAGATGATTAGAAGTGGTGATCAAATGAGAGGTAACTTGTTCTATCTAGAGTTGTCTAATGCGACATTTTTGTTTTCACAACATGAAGATATTTGGGTATGGAACAAAAGGTTATGTCATGTAAACTTTGAAAATTTGGTAAGCATTAGTAAAATGAAAAAGTAAGAGGGTTTCCAAAACCAAAGAAACTTGACAATGCTATGTATAAACAATATCAATTGGGGAAAATAACAAAGTCTAGTTTCAAGAGAAAAACATACACATTCAGTGATATTTTGGAATTGGTTCAGACTAACCTATGTGGACCTATTGATGTTCAAAGCTATTGGGGAGATAAGTATTTCATTATGTTTTTTGATGATTACTCTAGGATGATTACTGTGATGTTTCTCAAAGCTAAATGTGATGTTTTTTAGTTAGTTAAGTGGTGTTTGGCCAAATTTGAAAAAGAACCATAGAAGAGTATGAAGTACTTGAGATTTGACAGAGGTGGTGAATTCATTTCCCATGAGTTCAACACATTCAACAATGACAGTTGAATTAAAAGACAAATGTTAGCACCTAAGACCCCTGCTTAGAATGGAATAGTTGAAAGAAGAAACATATTAATAATGGATTTTTTTAGAACATTGATGATGGAGAAGAACATATTATAGAAATATTAGAGAGAAGTTCTTAGTAGTGTTGTCTATACCCTAAATAGAGTATAGGTCAAGAAAGGTACAAATACTACACCTTTTGAACTATGGTATGGATATGCACCTAATGTGAAATATTTCAAAATATTTGGAAGAAAATGTTACATATTTAAAAATAGAAGGAATGGGAAAATTGATGCCAAGAGTGATGAAGGTATATTACCAGGGTACTCCACCAAGAGTAAATCTTACAAGTGTTTAAACTCTAACAAAGTTGTGGAAAGTGCAAATGTAAAAATTGACAAATTTGTAGAAAGAATTGGTGTTGAATGTAAGAAAGAACCTAAAGATTAAAGTACATTAATATATGTGGATGATAGAGCTCCCAGTGCTCCAACTAAAAAAGAAAACAAAGTTGCAATTTCCCAAAAGACAAGAAATGCTAAGGTTCAACAACTAATTGTTGAGAAACACATAGTGGGTGCCAAGAAATAGGCAAACAATGCCAAATAGATGAACCTAAAATAATATTTCGAGGCAAACCTATTGAAGAAAAAAGAAGGAGACTACTTGTGCTAGCTAAGTATGTAAGAATACATCATAGACTAGAACAAATTATTGGAGATGCAAAATCTAGTGTTATGACAAGGAAGAGACTCATAAGTGATACATTCTTACTTTGTGAATTTGAGCCCAAATTAGTGAAAGATGCTCTAGATAATGAAGATTGAATTTAGGCAATTAATGAAGTGATTGAACATATTGAAAAGATCAACACATGGACCCTAGTACCTATACCAAAGGACAAAAATGTTATTAGAACAAAGTGGGTTTTCAAGAACAAGATAAATGAAAAGGATGAAGTTACAAGGGACAAGGCAAGATTGGTATTCAAAGAATATGCTCAAGAAGAAGGAGTTGGCTATAGAGGAACATTCGCTCCTATAGAAAGACTAGAAGGAGTCAAAACTCTGCTTGCATATTTAGCCTACAAAAACTTTAAGGTATATCAAATGGATACCAAATCTAAATTTCTGAATGGGATAATTAAGGAAGAAGTGTATATGGAATAGCCGGAAGGATTTGTGGATCCAGACAAGAAGAATATGGTATGTAAGTTGAACAAATATTTATAGGGATTGAAAAAAGCCCCAAGAGCATGGTATGAAAGATTACATAATTACTTGGTGAAGATTGGTTTTGTAAGGATAAATGACAAAAGTAATCCATACTTAAAGACTAGTAACAACAATGAGGTATTATTATCTGAAATTTTTGTTGATGATATTATATTTGGAGGGAAAGAAGCATTACAAAAATCATTTGTTGATGAAATGAAGAAGGAATTTGAATTGTCAATATTTCATGAAATCAAATTATTTTTTGGTTTGCAAGTATATCAAATGAAGTTTGGTTGTTTCATTACTCAATCCAAATATATCAAGGAGGTACTGAGAACTTTTGGAATGGAAGAATCAAGACCAGTGAGAACACCTATGTCTACTAGATATAATTTATCTAAAAATGATGAATTTCTAATGTGAACCAAACACAATATATATCAATGATTGGTAAGATACAATATGTTGTTTATAGTAGACCTGATATTGCATTAGTTGTTGGAATATTTTCTACATTTTAAGAAAATCCTAAGGAGAACCACATGATGGTAGTGAAAAGGATATTAAGATACTTGAAAGGCACAGAAGACTATGGATTGTATTACAAGAAGAGTGATAAATTTGAACTAAAAGTATTCAATGACTCTGATTGGGCAAGAAATATTGATGATAGGAAAAGCACTAGTGGTGGTGCATTATTTTTATGAAAGATATTGGTTTCATGGACAAGAAAGAACCATGACTATATTTCCCAATCAATAGTCAAGGTCAAGTATGCAGTAGTTGTAGTCAACTGTTCAAATATTATGTGGATCAAACAATTATTGAAAGGAATGAAGGAAGATATTATAGATCTAGTGGTTATCTATTGTGATAATAGAAGTGCTATCAATATATCAAAGAATCATGTAATGCACACAAAACTAAAGCATATTTCTATCAAGTATCATTACTGAAGAGAACTAGACCAAGACAAAGAAGTGAAGTTAGAATATGTGCACACAAAAGATAAAATTGTTGACATATTCACTAAAGCTTTACCTAAAGATGCTTATGAATATCTTAGAGGTAAACTGGGGTGATTCCCCTAAGCAAAGAAACTTAAGAAAATATGGTGCTATGCATCAAATGAGCTTATCAGAATATATCACACATTGATGTTGATTATTCTACTTTAGAAAGTGTCTAAGGTAGTAGGGAAGAAGAAGACAATAATTAAATATTATTTATACACATATGAAAAATGAAGAATTTAGCCTTGACATGCAATTATATACATAATCAAGATGTATATATGTAGCAAAAGAGATAGAATCTTTGACATTGTTGTCAAAGAGGGATAATAGACATGTGATATACATAAAGAGGAAGAACATCCTAAAAGCCGAAAGAGGGACTCAGAACTTAGAGGGTGTTTCTAAAATATGTTGATATTGAATGGATTAGAATTAGAATAAAAATGATTTTAAGGATATTGGTTACTTGTGGAAGTAAAATATTTTGGATTGTATGGTAACTAAAGAGGGAGATTGTATTCATAAAATGTTTAAGGTGTTCCCATCAATGCCAAAGAGGGAAATTGTTGGAAACTACAATTGAACTAATTGTTATGTTGTCATTGATGTCAAATATATTGATGAGACATTTTCCTATGTGATATAACTATCATATCTATTTGATGGATGAAGAGGATTTGAGAAATTTCTCATAAAAATGTACTGAGAGGAAAGTTTGAGTTATGAAAGGAAGCTACAATAGACATTTGATTAATTAGAATATGACAAGATAATTTGATTGTTTACATTATATTACAAATGGAAAAGACAATGATATTCAATACTTAAAGATATGTGATGAGATTGACAGAATCTATAGGCTTGACTGAGGAGTACAATAGAAGATTAAGAAACTTGGAGTTCATGTCGAGGGATGCTCGTGTCAACTGAGTGCTAGAACAAAGAAAGTTGATAGCTATTACAAGCCAAATGAAATTTAGTGGTGATCGAGCAACAATATCAACTGAGTAATATCAAGCAGCAATATCAACTGAGTAATAGTGTAAGTGCCAAGAAAGAATTTTAGTGATGATCGAGTGATCCAATGATGATAGAGTGATAACATTTTGAATGATTATGATAAATATTAATTTCTAGCTCACTCAATTGATTTTTGGGATATGGAAAGCATGTTGAAGATAAGGATTGACAAGTTGGGTCATTTCATTTCAAGAGAGGATTAGGTAAATGACCTAACAGAAAATTTCCATGAGAAGTTTCTAGAAAAGAGAAGATGATGAACATATACAATGAATCTAATAGATCCTATCTCAAACCCTAAGATCTTTGGTGATTGTGAAAAATGGAAAATGACCAAAATTATCAATATAAGTGTTGAGAATAGATTGATGGAGATTGTTGAAGAAGGAGACTATTGAGAATAGATTATACAAGTATGATAAATATGTTTCAATCATTATTTTGTAACTGATGTCAAACTTGCTATTTACTGGTAAGACAATTGCTTATATGATTTAAATACTATCACTTATTTGAGTGATGAAGATGACTTGATCAAAAGATGTAATAATAACACCTAGAGGAAAGGTTGAGTTATGATATAAATAGGGAGTATAAGAATCAGCTAAGGTAGTGATATTATAGTGAATTGATAATCTACTTAAGATTGCAAAAGCTGGTTACATTAAGCAAGTTTAGAAGAACAAGTTAAAAAAAAATTATGCAAAGCTTGACTAAGTGGATAGAAGGTGCCAAGCAAAGTTAGTACAAGCTGAGTAAATGTTTATTCTAGTATATGTCAAGAAAAATAGTGGATGTCGAGTAGAGTTTAGTTGATGTTGAGCACCAGTAAACTTTAGTTCATGCTAAGTGATTCTACAGAGGATGTTGAGGAACATAGTATGTGTCGAGCATCATAAGCTAGTTAATGCTAAGTAGCTACATTATTTGAAAGATCATGAATTTGATGAATTTGAGCTAACAAGTTTGTTTTCTTGGATTATGCAAACCAAGTGGAAGATAAGATTGATGAGTTGATGGCACAAAATTCAAGGTAAACCATTTTGAGGTGAATTCAAAGATGATTCAAGGAGAAGTTTCTAGAAGAGATATGAAATGAGGGGTAGATTCATTGAATCCTACCTAATCTATCATAACCCTAAATTGGATGATAGAGAATAAACGATAAAAGATCTTAATTTCCTATTTATAGGGATGGTTGGTTAGAAGAAAGGGTTGACATGTGTGAGAACCTAAAGAAGACAAGAAGTCAAGGGTTTTTCATCATCAAGTGACCTAAGAGAAGAGTCTGCATTGACATATTAAGTAAGAAGGCTTAAGGGTATGAATTCTTGAAGGGTGAACAAGCTATCAGAGCTAAAATGTCTGAAGGCCAAGCAGAAAGGAGGACTAAAGTAGAGATCTATAATCTACAAATGAATCTATAAGTTGTTATTAGATCAAGCCCTACTGTTACTCTCTAACAATTTTATCAATCCACAGTAAATCATTTGGATTAAGGTTGACCTAATAGTCATTTGTAAATCCTTTAATCGGGCATCATTCCAAGTGAATGGTCTAAAGTCCTCTAACAAGGCTCACTCCTAATAGAGTAATTGAAATCCTTTAATAGGGTCACATTTAACAGTGTGTATTGTAACCTTTAATAGGGTTGGCCTTTCACAAGGCATCTCTTTAGAAAAGTGAAAAAGAGTAGCATGTTATTGGTGGTTTTTCCCAAATTGGGTTTCCATGTAAATCATTGTGTCCAATGTGTTACTGAATCTGTTATGTTTCATGTTTACATTTATGCAAATTGATTTGACAATAACCTACAAGTTTTAAGTAATTGCATAATCTAATGGATGCATGCATGATGATAATTTTTTTATGGGTTCACTAAGTTGTGAAAAGTTTTATTTATACATCTAGACCTTGGATAACTAATTCACCCCCACCCCACCTCTTAGTTATTCTAAAGTATTCCAACACTAAGGAGGTAAATGTGTGAACTATCAGAGTGTGTATAAATGTGGACGTAGATGTGTGCATGAGAGGCACTATTAGATCAGTCATGTGCAGAGGATGGTGAAAGAGTGATCGAGGGTATTCAAGTGCAAAGTCTGCATGCACATGAAAAATAATTCTAGTGTGATGGAATAAAGTTGCTGAGGGTTATAAGTGAATCTAAGTAGAATGATTAAGTTTTTTGTGAAGGAGAAGAGTTATTTCTTGAAGAGGTACCAATCAAATCATGGAGAAAGATGATAATGAAGGTTTATTAGGGTATCAACACATGAACGATACAGAGATTTGAAACTACAAAGTGAGTAGTATTCATATAGATCAAAGCTTTTTATTTCTTTCTAATCATTGTAAACAATATATATTGAAATCCTTTAATCAAGGTTGACCTAATAATCATAAGGACCTAACAGTTTGAGTAAATTCATTAACTAGGTGACATTCTAATAAAATATTCTAAAGTCCTCTGGATAGGCCACTCCTAATAGGGTGATTGAATCCTTTAATTGGGTACATTTAATATTATGTATTGTAACCTTTAACATGATTGGCTCCTAACAGGGCTCACTTTAGAAGAGTGAAAAGGGCATGACATGTTGCTGGTGGTTTTTTTTCAAATTGGATTTCCACGTTAAATCCTAGTTTCAAACTTGTGTTGAAAGTTATTGTGGTGTTTTACTTTTTAATGTTTACATTATGCAAGTTTGTTATATTAGTGTAGTGAACTACTAGTAAATTTTTATATTGAGATTACAATAGAGACCGAGCAAAAGGATAAGTAAGACATAAAATTGTTTACGTGTTTGTTTGTTCAATTGGTACATATGGACTTTGAGTAACTGTTCAATTGGTACATATGGACCTTAGGTGCCAAGTGAAAACTTGCACACACAAAAAATAGTTCCTAATTTTTTTAGAAAACATAACATAGTTGTTTTCATGTGCAACACAAAGACATAGTTATATTTAGTATTTTACATATCCCTTTGGTAGGCTCATAGTTAAGAGTCATATCTAGAAGTTTTGTGTTTTTTTGTAATTTTATGATGAGTGTTTTTTTGTTATGAATTATTGAATAGAATGCTTCTTGAAACTTTGGTACCTATTCGTGTGATGAGAATAACTTGCATCAAAATAATTGAAAATGGATTTTTTTCTAAAAATTGTGTATATAATCAAGTGTAGAACAATAATATATAATTTATTTTGAATTTGGTTAAGTATATCAAAAGTTATTAAAAAAATGGTAGACATATGTCTATGAGGAATGTCAAGACATTGGTAAAAGTGATTAAAGTTTACAATGTTAATATTGTCCAAAAAGAAAAAAAATATGGTTAGAAAGCTAAGAAGATGTGTAAGATTATGGTGGTGATTTTAGAGATACCCACTTCACCATTAGCATACTTGATGAAGACAAAGACGATAATTTATCTTAGAATAAAAAAAAATATCTAAAGGGAAAAGAATGGAGGGAAAATAGTTTCCCAAGTCTTTGAGTCATTTTCCTAGGCTATCACCAAGCCATAACCTAATCAAGTTTTTTGGATTCAACTAACCTGATCGGGATATGAAAATAAAAAATGCATTTAGAACCCAATTGGGTTTTGTATTACTACTAGACAAGGTTAAATTGAGAGAGAGAGAGAGAAAGAGAGAGTGAGAGAGTGTGGGTTATGTATTATACTAAACAAGTGTCTACCATATCCCCTAATCCTTTTCTACATCCCATCCTCTATCTCTCTCTCTCTCTCTCCATCACTCCCTCTCTCTCACTCTTGATATCATATCCCCTAACCTCTCTCTTTGTCCTTCCCTCCCTCTTTCTCCTATCCCCTTGTGTCTCTATCCCTCTGCCCCCTCATCTCTCTCTCTCTCTCTCTCTCTCTCTCTCTCTCTCTCTCTCTCTCTCTCTCTCTCTCTCTCTCTCTCCCCCTCCCTCCCCCCTATCCCCTTCTCTCTTACTTATTCTCTCCATCTCTCTCTCTCACTCTTTCTATCATATCCCCTAATCTCCCTAATCTCTCTCTCTCCTATCCCCTTCTCTTTCACTCATTCTCTCCATCTCTATCTCTCTCACTCTTTCTATCATATCCCCTAATCTCCCCTAATCTCTCTCTCTCCCCTATCTCCTATCCACATCTCTCTTTCTCCTATCCCACTCTCTCTCTCTCTCTCTCTCTCTCTCTCTCTCTCTCTCTCTCTCTCTCTCTCTCTCTCTCCCCCCCCCCCCCCCTTCCTCTCTCTCTCCTATCCCCTTCTCTCTCACTCTTTCTCATATCCTCTTCTCTTTCTCTCACCCCCATTCCCTCTCCCTCTCTTATTCCCTCTCCCTCTTCATATCCCCTTTTCTCACTTTATCTTATCCTCATCCTCTCTCTCTCATTCTCTTCATCACTCCCTCCATCCTTCAATCTACCTTTATGTAGTAGTAATACAAAACTTGATTGGGTTATACAAAATTTGATCGAGTTATGCCAAACCCAATTGGATTTTTTGTCCATATGGAAAATGTAATTAGAACTCAATAACGTAATCAAGTTACTGAAAACAATAAATAAAACAACATGTCAATGGTTATTATTTTGTTTGAGTGTCGTCCACCAGATTCTACTATTGTTTCACATGTATTTCTATACCAAGTATGCAAATGTAAGGTTTTTTGTGCTTGGAAATGATAAGTTTTATATTTTTTATGTGCCAAAATCTTATTTTATGTTAGTATATTGTGATTGAGCATAAAATAATCATGCAAATTTTTTTAGTTTTGTATTTTATTGTTTGTAGGGTAATTTGCATCTACAATCATTGAAAAGAATAAGAGAGGATGATTGAAAAATGAGAGGTAGCAAAGAAAAAAACAAGGGAGCATATGAGGAGATTACATGAAGGTAAATCATTAAATGTCTCTAATGTAAGTGATGAAAATTTACCTATTGATATTGGTGTCACAAACACACCTAATTTGACAAAAAAAATGTTCAACATACCCCAGTTGAAATGATTATGACAAATACACTTACATCCTCTGATGCCCCTAATGTGACATCTCAAGTTAAAATGATGAATGCACATGATGTAAGTAATCAAAATACATCAACATCTCCTAGAATAATTCATAAAGCACCAAAGTTTATAATTGACATTGATGAAAATATTTTGAAGCCCGTGCATGATAAAATGTCTGAAAGAAATTGTAGGAGAATTATTAAAAATATTTGGAATAACTATTTTGAAAATTTAAATCAAAGTGGAAGATGCCAACCTGTTGATGAATTGGTTAAAAATCTAAAATTTAGAGAAACTATTGGAAATGATTGAAAAGATCATGAATGAAGAGAAATGGAACTAGTAAAGAATGTTTCAATCATTGTTTTGTCATTGATGTCAAACTTGCTACTTTTAGGAATGACAATTGCTTAAGTGATCCAAATACTATTGATTGACAAGGAGGTGGCAATCAATAAGATGTAACTAGAGTACCTAGAGAAAGGTTGAAGTTATGATGTTGTAATGAAGTATAAGGATTAGATAAGTCATTGATGAAATAGTGTATTGATAACATACTCTAAGACACATAGGATGGACACACTAAGACACATCAAAGATGTAAGGATTAACTAAGTTCATTGGAGAGAGCTGAGCTAGCTAGTTAGTGCCAAATAGATTCTCAGTTGAAGCTAAGATAAATCAACTTAGTGTGTGCCAAGTGATCTTTAGTGTAAGACAAGTAATTATTCAGATGCCGAGTAACACAGAATCCTTCAGGTGTTGAGTAGCAGAAAAAAAGATAATGGATGCCAAGTAAGTCTTCAAGTGTTGAGCAAAGCAAAAAATGCTATAGGTGTCGAGCACCAGTAAAATGACAATAGAAGCCGAGTAACATAGAAAGAGCTGAGCATCAGTAAATCAATGATGTTGAGTTGCTACATTATTTGTTAAGTCAAAGATTCACCAGATCAGCAGTGATAAGTTTGTTACATCAAATTTTTTGAATTAGTTGGATGATAAGGATGATGAGTAGATGTCATCGAATTTTATGTAAACCATGCAAACCAATTCAAGGAAAATGCTAATGGACTTATCATGAAGTTTCTCAAAGAAACATTTTGGAGGTAAAACAATACCATTTTCTCAAAAGATTTGAGTGGGAAATCAAGAACAAAAATTCTTTATAAGGAGTTATAGGTCAGAGATCAAATGTGCATGCATGAGAGGGAGTTGGTCTTAAGTGTGGTCATGCGAAGAAGCCAAGAGGAGTAAGAACAGAGCATCAAGACTCTGAGTTGATCAAGTGACCATAGAATGCATTGGCATAACAAGTGGAAGAACTCAATGAGATAGATATTGAAGGGTGAACAAGATGTCATCACTGCAAGGGAGGAAAGCCAAGCAAAGAAAAGAATTGAAGAGTGATATGAAATTTTCACAATTAGGGTTGCAATCTTTATCAAGTCAAAACCCTTCTAATACTCTCTTACCATTGTATTAGATATTGAAATCCTACATTTCTAGGTTAGCTTAATAGCTAGGTGGATAAGCCTCAGGAAAAGGATAAAGAGATCCCCAAGAGAAGGAAAAAGAGATCCCCATGAGAAGGATAAAGAGATCCTTAGGAGAAGGATAAGAGATCCTTAGGAGGAGGATAGGAGATCCTTAGAGAGGGATGAAAGATTCTTTTGATAAGGTGACTGTAAATCCCATGGACTTGGGTGAGCCTAACAGCTCTATGTAAATTCTTTAACAGGGTGACATTCCAAGTTAAATGTTCTTAAGTCCTCTAACAAGGCACACTCCTAACAGGGTCTAGAAATCCTTTAATAGGGGCATATTTAATAGTGTGTTGTAGCCTTTAACAGGGCAGACCATCAGAAGTAGTTGAAATTAATTGCACAATTATTTTGTGGGTATCATCCCCACCCTAGTTTTACCTTCTTATTCCTGGAGGGTTTCTGGGTCATCAAAATCCTTAGTGTTATGGTGTGATGCATGTTATCTTTTATGGTTGTTCAATGTTTAATTTTATGGATGATAACTTCAGTTATGTGCCATTAAGGATTTGTAGAAAAAGTTGTATTGGACATCATTGGACCTTGGATAACTAATTCACCCCCCCTCTTAGTTATTCTAAAGAATTCTAAAAATTGGTATCAGAGCAGACTGCTGATTTGTTTCGAGGTACTAGCAACAAGAAGATCAAGATGTCCAAGAGAGAAGTTCCCAAGCTAAACAAAGACAAATTTTTTGCATGGCAAAGTCTGATGAAGCTACACCTCAGATCAATAGGTGACTATGCACAGACCTCAATCATAGTTGATCATGTAGACCTTGCAGGACCTCTCACTACGGATGACATGAGCAAGAAGAAGGAGCACAATCAAGTGATGTTAGATATTGCTTTAGCACTCAGCTATGCCAAGTATGATGACATCAAAGGATGTGACACTTCACATTAGATGTGGGAAACATTGTCAAGAATCTATCGAGGAGATGGTAATGTCAAGAAAGCCAAAAGAGAGAGCCTAATAGGAAAATTTGATGATACAAAAATGGAAGAAGGAGAGAATGTTTCTCAATATGGTGCAAGAATGAAGGAAGTAGTCAGTGCCATAAGAAGCCTAGGAGGACAGTTAGCAAAAGAAATAGTATGTAGCAAATACTTGAGAACTTTGCTTCACATCTATGCTATAAGAGTATTAGCCATCCAAGAGCTAAGGTGTGTACCAAGCAATACAGTGACATTTGAAGGAATAATTGGAAGACTCACTGCCTTTGAGCTATCCAACCTTGATAACTACAAGCCAGAAAACTTTGAATCTACATTCAAAGCCAAGATGACATTAAAAGAAAATGAGGAGATGCAAACCAAGAAAAAGGATGAAAAAGGAAAGTATGTATCTAGTGACAGTAGCACTGATGAAGATGATGTGGACCAATTGGAGGCATTACTAGCAAGAAGATTTCAAAGAGGAAGAGGAAAATTCAAAGGTAAGCTACCAATCATTTGTTTTAATTGTAATGAAGGTTGTCACATTGTAGCCAGATGCACACAAAAGAAAAATTACAAGGATGGAGGCAATTTCAAGAAAAAGAAAGAGGACAACAAGGACTACACAGGTAAAGGCAAAAGATGCTACATTGTTGAAGAAGACTCTAACAAGAATGATGATGAAGTAGTCTATGTGGCTATGAAAGATGAATCAGATGAAGATGAAGCAACTACCCTATTAACTTGCATGAACAAGAATGATAGATGGATCATAGATAGTGAATGCTCTCATCACATGACTGGAGACAAAAGTAAGTTCATTACCTTTACTCAATATGAAGGAAATAGTGTTAGATTTGGTAACAATGCACCATGTCAGATCAAAGGGAAAGATAGTATCAAGCTTACTAAAAGTATATCATGTGATAATGCATACTATGTTGAAGGCCTAAATTATAACTTGTTAAGTGTCTCACAGTTAGGCAACATAGGATACAAGGTTGAATTTGGAAATGGAATTTCCAAAATCTATGATTCTCAAGGAAGTCTAATAGGAAAAGGTGATCAAAATAGGAGTAATTTTTTTTACCTAGACTTGGAAGATGCTTCTTGTCTCATTGTTCAAACTGATGATGTATGGTTATGGCACAAGAGGCTATGTCATGTAAATTTTGACAATCTGATAAGAATCAACAAGATGAAGAAAGTTAGAGGTCTACCAAAGTTGAAGAAACCTAATAACACCATGTACAAACAATGCCAACTAGGGACAATGACCATGTCAACTTTCAAAAGCAAAAGCTATACTTCTAATGAAGTATTAGAGCTAGTTCATAATGACTTGTGCAGACATATTGAAGTGCAAAGCTACAAAGGTGATGGATATATACTGCTATTTGTAGATGACTATTCAAGGATGATGACAATCATGTTTCTGAAACTAAAATTAGATGCATTTTAAATGTTCACATGGTACTTGGACAGAGTAGAGAAAGAGACTGGGAAGAGCCTAAAATGTCTTAGATCTGATAGAGGAGGTGAATTCACATCAAGAGAATTTGAAGAGTTCTGCAATGAAAGAGGAATCAAAAGGCAGACATTAGCACCTAGGACTCCACCTTAGAATGGTAAAGTAGAGAGAAGGAATAGATCAGTTATTGACATGCCAAGACCTTAATGATGAAGAAAAATGTTGCACTCAAATACTGGAGAGAAGCTATAAGTACTGCAGTCTACACACTCAACAGAGTTCAAGTCAAGAAAGGTACAAATGCAACACCTTTTGAATTATGGTATGGGCATTCTCCTAATGTAAAATATTTCAAAATATTTGGATGCAAATGCTATATATATAAAGAGTCTAGAAATGAAAATTTTGATGCAAAAAGTGAGGAAGACACATTTCTTGGTTATTCTACTAGAAGCAAAGCTTATAAGTGCTTGAATTTTAACACTATCAAAGTAGTAGAAAGCACAAATGTGAAGTTTGATGAGCTTGCAGAAGTTCAAAGTATTGAGAATACCAAGAAAGTACAAGAATACAAGAATACAAGACCTTTGTATGCTTTTATGAAGGTATACCTAATAATGGTGAAGTTGCAAATCAAAATGAAAATCAGCAACAAATTCTAGTATCTGTCGAATCACAGATAGTGAATGTCGAATAGCAGACACATTCAAAAGTTGAGTTGCAGAATACATAAAATGTTCATTGAGATTCTGAAAACAACCAAAAAGAAGAAAATTAATAAATACTTGATGAAAATATGCATGAATATTTAGATTCTGAAAGAGACAACATGCAAACAAGGAATTAACCAATATTAGCAAAGTATGTGAAAAGACATCATCCTATAGATCAAATTATTGGAAATAAAGAGGCAAGACCAATAACAAGGAATAGACTCAGAAGTGAAGCCATAACAGATGATGACTGGTACAATGCTATGAAAGAAGAAATAGAACAAATTGAGAAGAACAAGACATGGACCTTAGTCTCAAGACCAATTGACAAGAATGTAATTAGAACCAAGTGGGTGTTCAGAAACAAGTTAGATGAAAATGGTGAAATCACAAGGAACATGGCAAGACTAGTTTGTAAAGGTTATGCACAAGAAGAAGGACTAGACTATGGAGAAACTTTTTCTCTAGTTGCTAGAATGGAAGGAGTAAGGACCTTACTAGCATATGCAACCTTCAAAGGATTTAAAGTCTATCAAATGGATGTTAAGTTTGCATTTTTGAATGGTATACTTGAAGAGCAAGTCTACATAGAGAAACCAGAAGGTTTCGTTGATGAAGTATGCAAATTACATAAGGCTCTATATGGATTGAAGCAAGCCCCTAGAGCATGGTATGAGAGACTTCACAAGTATCTGGTGCAAATAGGATTTGAAAGAATTGATGACAACAGCAACATGTACATCAAATCAGAAGAAGGTAAGGATATTCTTGTATCTAAAATATTTGTGGATGGCATAGTCTTTGGAGGAAAGGAAATACTTTGCAAAAGTTTTGCTGACAAAATGAAACGTGAGTTTGAAATGTCTATGTTTGGAGAAATCAAGTTCTTTGTAAGATTGCAAGTACATCAAGTAAAACATGGCATATTAATGACACAATCAAAATACATCAAGGAGATACTCAAGACATTTGGATTGGAAGACTCCAAACCTGTAAGCACACCAATGGAAACAGGACATAAGCTATCTAAAAATGATGAATCAGCTAAAGTTAATCAAAAAATGTACAGATCCATGATTAGAAAACTACAATATGTTGTACATAGTAGACTAGACATAGCACTAGTAGTTTGAATAATGGCTAGATTCTCTGCTAATCCTAGAGAAAATCATCTCATGGTAGTAAAGAGAATAATGAGGTATCTCAAAGGAACTGATGATTTTGTCCTATATTACAAAAAGAATGAGAAGTTTGAGCTCAATGCATACACAGACGCAAATTGGGGAGGCAACATTGATGAAAGGAAAAGCACAAGTGGAGGAGCACTATTCTTAGGTAAAAGGCTAGTTACCTAGACTAGCAAGAAACAAACATGCACATCTCAGTCCACTGTAGAAGTAGAATATGTAGCAACAACAATCAATTGCAAAAACATTGTGTGGCTCAAACATCTATTAAAAGGAATGAAAGAAGACGTAACCAAACCTGTGATACTATATTGTGATAATACAAGTGCTATAAACATATTGAAGAATCTAGTAATGCATACAAAAACCAAGCAATTTGCAATCAAGTATCACTATGTCAGAGAATTGGTGGAAGACAAACAAGTGAAGATGGAGTACATTCACACAAAGGAACAAACTGCAAATATCTTCACCAAACCATTGCCCAAGGATCCTTATGAATATCTTAGAATCAAGTTGGGGGTAATGCCCCTAACTCAAGCAGTCTAAAGCAACAAAGAAGCTACCCTGCATCAACAGGAGTAGATCATTGAAATATCAAAAGAATGATGCAGAGGATGACAACAGGAGTAGAAAATCCAGATCAGTCACAAGCATGGTGACAGAGGGAAAAAACATGAAGATGCAAAGCTTATATTTAGCATGTTGAAGATGCTACATCTTTGGCATTTATGTCAAAGAGGTTGATATATGAGAAACTGATCAATACAAAGTAAGAGGAGATATATGTATGAGAGATGTTTATGAAGGAGGGAGATTCAAAAGAGTAAGGATACAATAGTCTAGAGGAAGAAGCAAAACAAAGGATTCAGTTTGTATCAGCAAAAGAAGGAGTTATATACCAAGCAGAAAATGTATTTAATTTTGGTGGTAACTAAGTTGATCAACTTAATCATTTGATCGATTTGGTTTGCCATCAATGCCAAAGAGGGAGATTGTTGGAAATGATTGAAAAGATCATGAATGAAGAGAAATGGAACTAGTAAAGAATGTTTCAATCATTGTTTTGTCATTGATGTCAAACTTGCTACTTGCAGGAAAGACAATTTCTTAAGTGATCCAAATACTATCAATTGGTTGATTGACAAGGAGGTGGCAATCAATAAGATGTAACTAGAGTACCTAGAGAAAGGTTGAAGTTATGATGTTTTAATGAAGTATAAGGATTAGATAAGCCATTGATGAAATAGTGTATTGATAACATACTCTAAGACACAAAGGATGGATACACTGAGACACATCAAAGATGTAAGGATTAACTAGGTTCATTGGAGAGAACCGAGCTAGCTAGTTAGTGCTGAACAGATTCTCAGTTGAAGCTGAGCTAGTTCAACTTAGTGTGTGCCAAGTGATCTTCAGTGTAAGCCAAGTAATTATTTAGATGCAGAGTAACACATAATATTTCAGGTGCTGAGTAGCATAAAAAAAGATAATGGATGCTGAGTAAGTCTTCAAGTGCCAAGAAAAGAAAAAAATGCTATAGGTGTTGAGCACCAACAAAATAATAATAGAAGCCAAGTAACACAAAAAGAGCTGAGCATTAGTAAATCAATGATGTCGAGTTGCTGCATTATTTGTTAAGTCAAAGATTCACCAGATCAGTAGCAATAAGTTTGTTACATTGAATTTTGTGAATTAGTTGGATGATAAGGATGATGAGTAGATGTCACAGAATTTTATGTAAACCATGCAAACCAATTCAAGGCAAATGCTAATGGACTTATCATGAAGTTTCTAGAAGAAACAATTTGGAGGGAAAACAATACCATTTTCTCAAAAGATTTGAATGGGAAATCGAGAATAGAACTTCTTTATAAGGAGTTACAGGTCAGAGATCAAATGCGCATGCATGAGAGGGAGTTGGTCTTAAGTGTGGTCATGCGAAGAAGCCAAGAGGAGTAAGAATAGAGCATCAAGACTCTGAGTTGATCAAGTGACCATAGAATGCATTGGCATAACAAGTGGAAGAACTCAAGGAGACAAATCTTGAAGGGTGAACAAGTTGTCAACACTACAAGGGAGGAAAGCCAAGCAAAGAAAAGAACTGAAGAGTGATATGAAATTTGCACAGTTAGGGTTGCAATCTTTATCAAGTCAAAACCCTTCTAATACTCTCTTACCATTGTATTAGATATTGAAATCCTACATTGCTAGGTTAGCTTAACAACTAGGTGGATAAGCCTCAAGAAAAGGATAAAGAGATCCCCAAGAGAAGGACAAAGAGATCCTTAGGAGAAGGATAAAGAGATCCTTAGGAGAAGGATAAGAGATCCTTAGGAGGAGGATTGGAGATCCTTATAGATGGATGAAAGATTTTTTTGAGAAGGTGACTGTAAATCCCATGGACTTGGGTGAGCCTAATAGCTCTATGTAAATCCTTTAACAGGGTGACATTCCAAGTTGAATGTTCTTAAGTCCTCTAACAAGGCACACTCCTAATAGGGTGTATAAATCCTTTAACAAGGTCACATTTAACAGTGTGTTGTAGCCTTTAATAGGGCAGGCCTTTAACAGGGTAGACCATCAGAAGTGGTTGAAATCAATTGTGTAGTTATTTTGTGGGTATCATCTCCACCCCAGTTTTACCTTCTTATTTTTGGAGGGTTTCTAGGTCATCAAAATCCTTAGTGTTATGGTGTGATGTATGTTATCTTTTATGGTTGTTCAATGTTTAATTGTATGCATGATAACTTCAGTTATGTCCCATTAAGGATTTGTAGAAAAAGTTGTATTGGACATCATTGGACCTTGGATAACTGATTCACCACCCCCTCTCAGTTATTCTAAAGAATTCTAATAGAAACAATGAGAATTTTGGGGTTAAGAATATTTGAAAATAGTAGTGAAAGTAGCATTGTTAGAATTGATGCATACCAATCCATTGGTTCAAAAGAATTTACTAAAGATGCTAATACAAGTCGATGGGTCCTCACATCAACCATAATGGGAAAGGAAATGGAAAAAACTCATATGGTAAGAAAAAAAAGTAAATCATTAAGGATAAGTAGAACAACATTAGTCAAAGCCTTAGTGAAGCAAGAGAAAATAGAGAATTCTAATGAAATTTTTTATAGGTCATTCCAAGGTAGACTCCCACGTAAGGATAAAGTTATTCTTGATGCACTAAGAAAATTAGTAGAAAACTTTGGTGTGACAACACAAGAGCTTCACCAAACCAAAAATATGTTATCAAAAGACAAATTGGAAAAAAAAACCATGAGCCACATGCAAATTTTTTTTGGATATGACTCAAACACAATTTTACGAAATTTTCCTTCAAATATTTCCTAAATTAAAATCAGCTAAAGGCTTTTTGAGATGAAAAAATCATTCTATGTTAAGATAAATCATACACACAGTACATGTTGTAGGGTTCATGTTGAGTTTTCTATGCATTACAACGTTTATTTTTATATATGTTGTACTTTGTATACTAGCAAAATATTGTAGGAATGTGGTCTACAATTACATCCTAAGTCACCGAGAGAATTTATTGCAAGTGTACTATGTAAATGAGATGATGGATGCATTTATTATAAGACCATGTGTTTGAAAGGGTTTTGCCCTCAAGGTGGTGGTTTGCAAAATTTGCATAGATGTCTACATCTAGATAGGACACATAAAATTGGTAAGACACTAGTTTCTCTTAGAAAGTACAAGTTAGTTATATATGGTGTTAAAGATGGAAATGAATTAAAGAGGTGTCAATTAGTGAAAAGTGATGGATCTGTAGCTGATTTTATGAAATTGTTTCAAGAGAAAATAGTTTATGACTACATAGGCCATACACATAGAGCTAGATGGTTAGATGAGCAATTAAAGTTGTATAAGGACACTTTACCCTTGGGTGCAATTGTGTCAGTTGTTGACGTTGCTAAAAACTATACACTAAAACCTCAAAATGAAGTTTACAACTCTATAAAAAGTGTCAATTTCTGCACACATAGCATTTATTCATGTACATGATAGCACTGAGGATGATAGAAAACTATTAAGAGAGTATCACTTCTATATCAATGATGAGTTAACTCATTCATCAGAGTTTTTGCAAGGATGATTTAGAGTTTTCTATGACTATTTGAGGGAAAGAGATGAAAGATACAATCAACATAGTATATGGTTAGACAATTGCACCACATAATTCAAGAATGCAAGGATGTTCTATTGGTTGAGTAGGATGGATGTGACAAGTGGAGTGCAACATTTTTGGAATTTCATTGAGGTAGGACATTGAAAGGGAGAGCATGATGGTGTTGGAGCATGTGTGAAAAGAGCCCTTAGTAGAGAGGAATTAAAGTATGAAGGTGGTGCAATATTAGAAAATGTTGAAACAAATATCCAATGGTGCAATTCTAGGATGGGACCAAGTAATATAGGTAATTCTATGGTTTGTAGATATTTTTTTTTGATAAATGAACCTAAATTGAAAATTTACAAGATTGTTTTATACTTACAAGATCAAGTGAGATGCATTCATTTTGAATTTCAAATGCAGTGTCAATAGCTATTCATACTAGAAAGCTCACATGCTTTTTTCCTTTGTGTATGCATAATTTATGGGATGAATGTGAATGAAAAGAATGGGTTGACCAATGGTCTTGTAGGCTTTTGCATCCAATTGATTCATATCAACTTCCTACAACACTACAACTCAACCAGGTTGAAGCATCAATAAATTTTGAGCATTTATTTGACCTATTTGAACTAGGTACTAAGTTATTAATTTAATACTTGGTTAAAATATATTACCTTCAATTTTTTCATTATCTTATCCTTCTATATAATGTAGGTCATGTATATGCAGTTATTGCATATGAGAATAATGATGAAGGAACACATTACTTTTTATGTCAGTGTATTGAGCCCAAAAAGAAACTGATAGCTACAGTCATTGATGGTGAGGATATTGAATACCCAATAGGATTTTTCATTGTGATAGACACATGGCTTAGAAGGTAGCATTTTTTGTCCCCTTCATGAAGATCTCTTTAAGTCAATTTTTCATATATAATGTATCAATTTCAACTTTAAATTATCTTTACAATTAATTATAGGTACCCTATCAACAATTCTACTATGTGGTCATTTGAGAATTTTGAGACACACAAACATATTCTTCATTAGTGTAACCTTATTATTGCAAAAAATATTCAATTGATACCATATCATGGTAGGCCTCTTAACAAGAAGTTATGGAAAGTACATAAATTTGATCATGAGGAAATACTTGATACAATAAGGGTTAGAGAAGATCTAGAAGGTTCCATTGATTGATTTTTTGCTATATAGCTGAATCATTTTATATCTAGTAGAATAATTTTGAAAAAATTGTATATATGTTATGTAAAATAATGCAAATTTGCAATGATGTACACATGTAGATGCCAAATTTTTTATATAAAAAAGGGGACATGTAACATGTGCATATTTATATTCCATATTTTGTATAAAAATCCAATAAGAGATGTCACATGTGCATATTTAGATGCCAAATTTTATATATAAAACCAATAAGACATGTAACATGTGCATATTTATATGCCATATTTTGTATAAAAATCTGATAAGAGATGTCACACGTGCATATTTAGATGCCAAATTTTTTATATAAAAAAAGAGAAGAGATGTAACATGTGCATATTTAGATGACATATGTTGTATAAAAATATGATAAGAGATGTCTTATGTGCATGTTCAGATGACATATTTTGTATATAGAACTGATAAGAGATGTAAATATTGTACATTATTATTATAAATTTGTCTCTTGAACTCTTTTTTGTGGGTTTGATGATATCCTTAAAAACATATTCAATTATATTCAACTTATATGGATTTAGATGGTTGTCATCTTGCATTTTTCTCCCAAATTTCTCAAAACATAAAGAAAATAAATTATAGATTTGGATACCCATTTGGCTTCTCTACAATATATGCAAAGCTTGGATAGGGTTGTTTTGGACCATGTCCTTGCTGTCACACTATGTCACCCCTTTTAGGCTTAAAATGGCCCTCTAATTTGCACAAGACATGATGATGATGTCATCATGAGGTCAATAGGGTCTACAAAGATTTAGGGTGAGGTTTTTACCATAGGTAAGGTTTGTGGTTAAGTTTGAGATGATAGGAAGGTCATTTGACCAAATTGGTGAAAAGTTGCAAAAAAATGTAAAAGTTGCATTGTGCAACTTTGCAACTTTCAAAAGTTTCTTGAGCAACTTTTGGAAAGAAAGTTGCAAAGAATTGAAGAGGAGTCTTAAAGGGTGACTAACCACCCTATATAAAACATGAGAGACAAATTTCATAATGGTGCAAAAAGTTGTTAAAATTTTGCAAAGTGCAAATTTTGCAAAAGTGTAACTTTTGCAATGTCTTGTAAAAGTTATCAAGAATGCACAACCAAGTACAAAAGTTGGTTGGGAAATGACCAAATGATCTAGAGAAGTGTATGTGTGTTGGAGATCATGATTTAGAGACTTCACAACCTCAATCCTCTTTCTAATCTCCATATCCATGCAAGAACACTATTTCTTTTTTGTGCTTTCCTAGAAACTAGGGTTTTCAAGCTTCTAATGGATTCCTAGAAATCCATAGCTTCTCCATTAGCTTTGGTTGGTTAGGTTTAGTCTAGGACCAACCTTGTATTATCCACAACATCCCTTTGATGGTATTGACCACATTGAGCGAAAGCATCCCTAAGGGTCTCTAAGCACCATTGGGCTATGATCTTGGATCGAGCACTTCTCTGAGCTCGTGTAAGGTATTGACAAATTATTAGGTGCCACAGGATCATCTTATCTAGGCCTACAACAATCTATCTTATTTTTTAGAGATTTGACTTTGTTTGGATTTGGCATATGTATCTTGCCTATTGCCAAAAGTTGCAATGTTGTTGAGTTAAAATGAGCAAGGTTGTGTATATTTCAAACTGTTGGTCATAGGATCAAATCATCTTCTCTATTAGCTCTAGTTGGTTAGGTTTAGGCTAGGACCAACCTCATTTCAATCACAATGTCCCTCCAATGGTATCAACCACATTGAACAAAAGTGTCTCTAAGGCTCTCTAAGCACCATCAGGCTGCTATCTTTGATCAGTAATTTCTCTAAGCTTGTGCAATGTATTGATGAAATGTCAGGTGCTACAGGTGCTATAGAATCATGTTTTCTAGGCCTATGACAACTTATCTCAATTTTTAGAGATTTCACTTTGTTTAGATTTGGCATCCATATCTTGCCTATTACCAAAAGTTGCAATGTTGCTTAGTTAAAATGAGTAATATTGTGTATATTTCAAATTGTTGGACCTAGGATCAAATCATCTACTTTTTTAGCTCTAGTTGGTTGGGTTTACACTAGGACCAACCTTGTTTTAGCCACAATCTCCCTTTGATGGTATTGACCACACTAAATGGAAGTGTCCCTAAGGGTCTCTAAGCACTATTGGGCTATGATCTTTGACACAAATACAAAAATCATGACATATTTTTACTTTTCATGTCTTATTACATCAAAATAAGTGACATATGATTACATGTTATGATGAAATTGATAAACATGTTACATTTTCTGTATAAAATAATGAACATTCATGTGTTTGATTAATTGCAAGAAAGTAAGATGAAATACAAGTTTATATGCACACATTTAACAAGTTGGATGGAAATCCAAGTTTAATGTATATCAAAATGAACAATATATTATGTAATATAAATCATATAGTTACAAAAAGATGTTATGTCTCATTAGTACAATACATAAGTTGAATACCCAACAAATTTTGAATGTGTACAATAGAAATGTTGAATGTGCACAATACAAATCTCAAATTTATACATTACAAAAGTTTAATTTGTAGGGCCCATTTGCCGTTGCACCAAAAGCCATGACTGTTAGTGAACATGGAACACCACATAATTAACCACCTATGAGCAGGGGAGCGCGTCGCATCACCCAACAATCTCCCCCTCGACGCGCATACCAGGTACTTATGTGGGTCGGGAAGGCACCGAGGAGATTTGAACCCATGACCAAGCCAAAACCAGGCTCTGATACCAATTGTAGGGCCCATTTGCTGTTGCACCAAAAGTCATGATTGTTAGTGAACATGGAACACCACATAATTAACCACCTGTGGGCAGGGGAGCGCGTCGCATCACCCAACAATCTCCCCCTTGACGCGCATACCAGGTGCTTACGTGGGTCGGGAAGGCACCGGGGAGATTTGAACCCATGACCAAGCCAAAACCAAGCTCTGATACCAATTGTAGGGCCCATTTTCTGTTGCACCAAAAGCCATGACTGTTAGTGAACATGGAACACCACATAATTAACCACCTGTGGGCAGGGGAGCACGTCGCATCACCCAACAGAATTGATGGGGACATGAACCAAGCACATAATGGAATGAGTAGGAAAGGAAAATTTTTATTAACTGTAAAAATATGCTAGTACACTTAGTATAGAGAAACAGACTCCAAAACAGGCCCTATGGGCTTACAATAGCATAAAACTGGAGATAATTTCTTCTCCTAGTACCTTCTCTCACACTCCACTCTAAACTGCCTTTTACAATGCCAGAAATGTTCTTAAATAGACCCTGAAGGGTTAAGGATTAGGAATACATTCTAGAAAGTGCTAGTTGGCATCCACCGACCAAATAGAAGGCTCTAGAAGTCGACACAAAATTAGAAGAATCCAAAAATGGTAACCGAACTTTCGAGAGGCATAACTTTTGAACCGTAGCTCCGATTGACGAACCGTTTACATTTTTGGAAAGCTCTCAAAGTGCTCTATAGCCCTCAATCATCCCCCATTTTTCATTCTTGTTAGAGGTCATTTAATTCCCCTAACCTAACTTTGAAGCATTCTTAGGATGTCTCCAAAAATTGAAAAATTGCGATAACTTTCAAACCGTGGGGCCTTTTGACCGATTCTTTTTCTAGAATGCTCTAAATTACAATGAAAATCATCCAACCAATTTACACCTTCTAGTTCACCAAAATTATGGCTCAATTACATACTCCTATTTTTTTGGCATTTACATGTACCCCAAGGTGATTAAAAACTCTAACCCAGAACACTACTAGTGGAACTGTGAGAGTTGGAACCTTTATTTGACCCGAATGGGTATCTAGAATGAAAATAGTTGAAACAGAAACTAAGTCTAAGTACATTTTTTTGGATGACACAGGATTGCCCTTATACCTCTAGATGCTCCTGCATCATGAATATTGAACAAATTTGAAATGTTTACAATAGAAATGTCAAATGTGCACAATACAAAAGTTGAATACATGTCAATGTCATGTGATGACCACAACTACATATGCATATCACTATCAATATCTATGACTATGTAGGATCATCAAAATTGAGCCTCTTTAATGCAGTTTGTGACTCACCAAGTGTCTGTAGAAGAAAAATTAAAACACACTATCAAATATCTTATCTATAAGAAATATGAAAATAACTAGAAATTGGGTTCTAAATTGTGGATGGTTGAGTTATTCATTAGCTCATCCCTTTGTCCCACAATTGGACTGAATGATAATGGTAATGGGATCCTTCATCGATGGATGGGACTCCTAACAAAATGATGAGGTAGAGTGACAATGGGAGATACAACTATCAATGAATGAATGTTCATAGGAGATATAACCACTGATGAATTAGTGCCAGTATGAGCAAAAACCTATATGGTAAGTAATTAAATGTTAGCATTATAGAATGGCATTAGGGATTCCAAATAGAGTAGAAAAAAAATGTACTACAACCTGAGCTAGATTTACCGTGCTAGTAGGAGGTGCAACCATTGATGAATTAGTGTTGGTATGAGGCACAAATTGTATGGTAAGTGATAAAATGTTAGCATTATAGAGTGGCATTAGGGATTCCAAATAGAGTAAAAAAACATTTTATCATTATAGAGTGGCATTAGGGATTCCAAATAGAGTAAAAAAATTAAAAATGGATTAAAGCCTGAGCTAGATCTCCCATGCTAGCATGAGGTACAACCACTGATGAATCAATGTTGGTATGAGGCAAAACATGTATGGTAAGAGATAAAATGTTAGAATTGTAGAGTAGGTGTTAGGGATTCCAAATAGAGTAAAAAACAAAAAATGTACTACATCCTAAGCTAGATCTCTCATTATAGTAAGAGGCACAACCATTGATAAATTAGTGCTAATATGAGGCACAATCTATATGGTAAGTGATAAAATTTTAGCATTATAGAGTGGCATTAAGGATTCTAAATAGAGCAAAAAAACAAAAAACATATTGCAGCCTAAGCTAGATCTCCCATGCTAGCAAGAGGCACAACCACTGATGAATCAATGCTAGTATGAGGCACAAATTGTATGGTAAGTGATAAAATGTTAGAATTGTAGAGCAGGCATAAGGGATTTCTATCACAAACACAACCTATCCAAATTGAGATCACAAGAAGGCTTCAACTAAGATTCCACATACATACCACTAGCTTGTATTGTGTTTGACCCCATCTTTGATGCTTGGGACTCCTAAAAAAATGACATGGGAAAGGATTTTCACAAAGTATCAAAGAGGGTTGTAATAGGTAAAAGATAAATGACATGTTAATAAGACAAATTGTTGATAATTACTATAAAACTGGAAAAAAAGACATGTACTCATTTGTAAATAAAACTATTTAATATGTATATAGAAAAAATGCATACTATTACTTAAAATTTATGAGAAGGAAAATATGAAATTTTACCTCTTCAATTGCCTCAACATCGTTAGTCGCATGTGCATTCATCAACTCTACAAAACTAGAAAATTTTTGCATATATACAACAAAAAAGTCAACATGTATTCATCAATATTTAGTATATGCATATACATTCATCCATAATAAATTTCAAAATATAAACTTGACTTGTATTTAATACCTTTTTTTGTTTTGGTGTTCTTGTTGATTTCCTTCCCTTCCTCTAAAGCTCGAGCTATGGAGTACCCTAAAGAAGAAACAAATATAACATAAGAGGAATCAATAAGACACATCATGAGTTCAACTCAAATCATAAACTTGATAGGTGTGCAAGCTATGATACCGCATAGATCTCAAGGCCAAAGTTAATGGTAGAAAGCATGGCATCATCAATTTGAGAGATTTCAGTCCCTAACAAGCCATATAAAATAGTAAAGAGTATTTTCATAAATATGAGATAATGTTGTAAATGGAAACAAGGCACCATAACAACAAGAAGATCATAGGAGGGCAAGAAGACACAAGAAGGACTTGAAGGATGATATTGGAATGATAGTTGAAAGATGGGAAAAATTGGGGTTCAAAAAGACTACAAGGCCTAAATTGAAAACAAAGAGACCGAAAAGGAAAAGAGAGACGTGAATGAACTTTTATGACCTTGTCAAGAAATAAAAGTGGAGAATTGTGATCTCCACGCTCTTTCAAGACACTATATGTGATATGGAGGTTCTTCAATGTAGATGGGTATATGGAGGATAAACTCATGAGGTTCATTAGATGGAGTTTGGGTATGCTAGTAGCAAGATATGTGGATGGGAATTGGATGGATTTGATGAATTTGGGTGGATTTCAATGATGGTAGGAGATGGAAAGGTATTATTGTACTTTTAAGAACACCAATTAAGAAAGAACATTTTAAAGACAATGAATTATTATACTTTTAAGAATATTTAATTTTTTTAACCTTAGGTGTTCTTGCTCCTAGCCTCGCACCTTTAACAAAATGAGTACTATGTGGTGCTCTTGTATTGCTTATTGCACCTTACATTGTATATTGTTTGAACAATCAATCTAAAGTACTTTATAAAATTAAAAAAGTATTTATTTTTACAATATTTAGGTGATTAAATAATATCATGTCAAAAATCATGAGGTTCATTAGATGGGGTTTGGGTAATGCTAGGAGCAAGAGATGTGGATGAGAATTGGATGGATTTGATTAATAGGAGGATTTCAATGATGGTAAGAGATGGAAGAGGATCTATAAGTAGGTTGTTAGTGTCATACCAATTTAGAAATAATATTTTAAATCCAATATATTATTGTACTTTTAAGAATATTTAAAATACTTTACCTTAGGTGTTCTTGTTGCTAGCCTTGCACCTCTAGCAAAATGAGTACTCAATAGTGTTTTGATACTACTTGCTACACCCTTTATTACATATCATTCACATATCAATATAGAGTGATCTAAAAAATAATTATTTTTTTAATTTTACAATATTTAGGTAATTAAATAATATCATGTCAAAACTCAAACAAGCAAACTTGTGTATCTTGTCCACTGAAGACAATCACCATCAAATCATTTGTGAGTGTGAAATCGCTACCTCCGTATGAATAAAAATTATTCCCAGAATGTACACATGGATGAGATGACACTCCATCCTCATAACCCTCCATATGTATCCCATCACACATGTGCTAACATCTAAAACAAAATATTGATTGGGCCTCAAGACTATAATGATGCATGTGATGACAATTCATATGGCACAGGTGAGGATGTCACTAGCGATGCAAGTAAAACAAGTGGAGATGACACTAGTGGTGTAGGTGACACAAGTGGAGATGACACTAGTGGTGTAGGTGATGTTGATGGAGCTATCATAGGTTATGATGACCGAGGTGCTATAGGTAATGATGATGGAGTTGTCACATGTTGTGATGACCCTAGTACCATAGTTGATGATGATGGAGCTTTCACATGTTTTGATGACCCTAAAGGTGCATCTTATGATGGTTGAGGTTCCATAGGTGAAGGAAAACCACCTAAATGTGAGTCATGCTCAATGATAGTCCAGGGTGCATCCGTATGAAGAGTCTGTAAATCAATATAATCCTTTACAATTGATGGGAGCACAACATGAGGCATTATTTTTTGTGTTGTACATCTCCTCTCATGTTGTGGTACCACCCTATGAACCCCAATTCTATCATGTGTAAAGCCTCTCCCTCTACCCTGGAACTAATGGATGTTAAAGTAATTTGGCTTCTCACCAAGGATGAACTCACAATATAGAATTCTCAAAAAATATTAAGGCACCTCATAATTATTACATGGTGGTAGGTCAAATACCATATACCACCTATCCCAAAAATATGATCTCATCCTAGTATGAGTACACTAATGAATAGTAAAAGTTTTTGTTGTGTGTAATAGGGAGTTGCCAAATATAGGACCGACGAAAAGAGAACATATAGTTCCTTTCTTTATGTCTTTATCTTTCACTTGTTGATATGATAACCCATTAGCATAAAATGCACAACACCTATCCCTCCATGTATGCCATTTCATAACCTCCATGGACACCTCATTTACATTTTGGGTCATTTGTTCAAGTATATTCACTAAGGTTGAGTGGTGAGAAAGTGTAGATAACCACAACCTATTGACCATTTGGGTATATTATAAGCACTATTTTTGTAAGGCAGATTATGAGGTACTCTTGTGTAGTAGTTAAATGATGTAATTATATGCATGGAGGGTTTATAGGAGGTAGTGGTTGTTGAACAGGAACATTGAGTGGAGGGTTTGTGGTTGTGTCACTACAAGTGGAGGGTTTTGTGGTTGTGTCACAATAGGTGGAAGGCTTTATGGTTGTGTCACAATTGGTGGAGTATTTTGTCATTGTCTCATGATGGGTGGAGAGTTTAATTGTGTATGAGGTGGTCTTTCATCTCCCCTCATTTTCTTAGATTCCTTGATGCATCTATATTAAAAAAATTAAAAACAACTACAAAACCACATTACAAGATTTGATTAAAAAAATACATAAATGATGAATAGAATGAAAACCTACCTCATTTGTGGGGCGCTATGGATGGAAATGCAATAAAAAATTGATTTTTATGCTAGACCCAATCGAACTTTGATGTTCTCCTCTACACTTCATGATGTTGTTGCCATTTGAAGGTATAAAAATGCCCTCAAACATGGACAGTAGACAAAATATATACTTTACGAAATCCAATCAAGTTTTGTAAAACCTGATCGGGTTATTAAATTTGAATTATCTTATTTAATAACCTAGTCGAGTTTTTTAAAGGATACTGGCCAGGCTTGGATACCAAGCCTAGCCAACATTTCACTTTTAAATAACCTGATTGGGTTATTGAAAGTTTTTCTTTTTTTTTGGGGTGTCCACTTTTTGGTACACCAACTTGGTGCACTCACCCTAATTATTTATCAAAAGAGGATTAAAAATATGCATTGTAACTAATAAGTTTAAAGTTGCATTTAGTTTTAGGTTAGGAGGTGATGCAATGATTTGAACCTTGTATGCATCCTTTGAATTTTTATAAAGGATACCAGGATCATTCACAAGTAATATAGTTACATAGTGAAAAATATACTGAGTTATTAGATACAAGATGGATACTTATGGTAGTATGATTAGGTAATGCAACTTGAACTCAACTCAATTGTAATTACTTTTTGAATCAATAAAATAATGCAATTTGTTGTCTAATATTGGAAATTGGTTTTATAAAACTTGCATTCTATATGGTCATCTTGGATGCAAAACTATTATTTGATAGATTGAACTTCGTGAATAATCTTGATTATTAAATATTTTCATAGTGCATTATGGTATCTATCTAATTGGTCTCCTTTAGCTAGGGTTAAATTCATTTAGACTAGGGTTTCATGTTCCAAGTGCTATGTCCAATAGTTGATGGTATGGCCAACTATCTCAATAAGAGTTTGGTGATAAGTTCTTGAAGTGTTGACTCCATTTTCCCAATTAGACCTAGGGACTGGTCTTTATTGATTCATTAAATTTGCAATTGCATGTTAGTGTGGTTCTTTACCTTAATCATCTACATATCATTCATCCATTTTCATCCTCATCTCCAATGATTACTTAAAGTTGTTTTGAAAGCATTCCCAAAATATTCAAAGAATTTAGTTTTATATTTGATTTATCCTTGAGATAGTGCTTTCCCACTCAAGAGCATTAATTTCAAGTCTACAATGGCAATTTTCTCCCCTATAAGAGTAGAGATAGAAGGTACAACCACCTAGGTCTAGTAAAGCCTAAAGTGTGGAGGTTGAGTAATTGCATTTCAACCTTCTTTATTGACAAAAATTGTGTTGATTTCCCAGCATCAAGAAAGCAAGGCTTGTAGGTTTTCAAACAACAATTTTATGCACCAACAACTTGTATTTCAATTTTGTATTGAATAACTTCAAAATTTTATGATGAAATGCTTTTGCTACTAATTTCAAAGGGGAAGATTGTTGATCCCTAATCCATGTTGTCTATTAGTGTCAAATACATACTCATTCACAAGGAAAGATTATGTAGTCATCACTATGACCAAGTCATCCTATATAGGTCATGCCAAGGGATGATGACTTATACATATTCCAAGTCAAGTGTCGAGAAAAAGTTGTAGATCAGAGATCAGCCACTAGTTCATCCTAACAAGTGGAACAGTTAAATCCTTTCACAAGGTAGACTTAATAGTCTTTTGTAAATCTCTTTACCAAGTGCAAAATTCATTGTATATTTTGTAAATCCTTTTACAAGGTGGACCTAGCAGTCCTAATTGCTCTTAATAGGGCAGATCATCAGAAGTAATCATTGTAAGCCTTAATAGGCCAACTTTATACTATAGTACTAAAGCTTGTGGGTATCATCCCCACCCTAGTTTTACTTTCTATTTGGAAGGTTTTTGGGTCACCATATTGTGTGTCAAAGTGTTATGAATGTTTTAATGCTTTTAGTTTCTCATGCATGTAATTAGATCAATATAGATATGAAGGATTAATTGATAAGAATAAGTTTGATTGGTTCCTTATTCACCCCTCTTCTCTCAGTAACCTAGCCTATCTTATATTTCCAACATAGAGTGAATGCTAAGTTAAGGTTGACTGACAACATCAAGAAATAGTATATGTGGAGTGCCAGAGTGATGTAAATGTTGAGTGATGTAGTTTCAAATTTATGTTTGGAATAACATTGAATCTTCTGTTAAATTTTTTTATTGAGATGAAAGTCTATTTTGAAGATCATGGAGGTAATTAAGGAGGTAATTATGCATTCAAAGGGATATCATTAATCTCTAGGCATGGAAATCCACCAATTAGATAAATGCAAAGACAAAATGACAAAATGATCGATTCTAGATTGTTGATTTAGATCTAGAAGGTTTTCCCAATCATCTATTTAAGGAGGGTATATACCTAATTTAGGATGGATGAGATGTATGTACATAAATAGGTGAAGAGTGAAGTTTTCAAGATAAATTAGATTGTAGAGACCAAGCAATGCAATGAAGAGTTTTGAGAAGAGACAGAGGACATCTATCATAGTCAAGTGATACTTTATTGCACAGAGGATATTTGCTATCAAGAATTGAAGTGCTAACTAAAAGTTCAGCTACTGAACATTCTAATAGGTGTTTCATGGTTTAAATCTCTTAATAGAGAAGTGTTAACATGCTTATATAAATATCCTAACAGAGTACTCACTTCATTATGATGTAAAAATCCTTTAAACAAGGTAGAACCTAGCAATTCTTTTAGCCTTTGACAGGCTAGACCCCTCATAGGGTAGATCATCAAAAGTGGTCAAAACATTATAGCCTTAACATGAAAACTTTATTTCTGTAGTAGTGAAAATTTTGTGGGTGTCATCCCCACCACAATTTTACCTTCACCTTGGAGGGTTTCTATGTAACCAATTCTATGTATTATTATATTATGTGTTTATCAGTTTATATTTATGCAATCAAAAGGTAAATATGATATAATATTGATGTGGTTGGTTTCATTGATATGTAATGAATTATTAATGAGAAATATATGTGGTGATATCAAATATGTTTCATGATTAAGTGAAAGAATTCTTATAGATCTTGATTCACTGGCCCCCCCTAGTATTATACTTATTAGATTTCCAACAATTACTAGATTCTTTGATAAATTTATTTCACTAGTGTTACCAAAATAAATAGTAATAGGCTTGGTTATCTCTTCTTTCATACCTTCCAACAATTGTTTAATCTATACAATATTTCAACAATTGGTTGCAACAACAACATACTTGGCTTCAGTAGTAGATTGTGAGATTCAACCTAGTTTCTTTCTTATCCATGTAATCAATCTTAAGAAGGCTCTGACACTTTTTCTTTTTCTATTCATCCACATTAAAATCTTAATCAACATTTGTGTAGACTTTAATATTAAACTCATCATTTTTCTTATACTATAGGCCAAAATCAATAGTTCATTTCACAACTTCAAAACTAATCCTAAAGTGTGAAATCTTGCATCCACTCCACAAAGATATTTTTGTTCATCCATGAATTGATGCAACATGAATCTTCAGTTAATGGGTTTTTGATATGGGAAGGACCCCAAATTTACCTCTTTGATACTTAAAAGCATCTCTAGGAAATGGCTAAGCAAACATGTCTGCAATTTTCTCCTTAGGCTTTACATATTCAAGCCTAACTTTTTCATCTTGTACTTTCTCCCTCAAGTAGTGATACTTGATTGATATATTCTTTATTTTTGCATGAATTACTAGTTTCTTTGATATATTTATTGCTCTAGTGTTATCACAATAAATAGTAATAGGCTTAGTTATCTCTTCTTGCATAGCTTCCAATAGTTTCTTAATTGAGACAATATTTAAACAATTAATTGTAACAACAACATACTCGGCTTTCATAGTAGATTGTGAGATTTAACTTAGTTTCTTGCTTTCAACCTTTAGAAAGCTCCACCATGTGTACTTTTTCTATCATCCACATTACCAGCTTAATCAACATCCATGTAGACTTTAAGATTAAAGTCATCATCTTTATTATAGCATAGGCTAAAATCTTTAATTCCTTTCAAATATTTAAATATCCTCTTCACTACAATCATGTGCGTCTCTTTTGGATTAGATTAAAACCTTGAAACTATACCAACAACATGTGTAATATCTAGTCTAATATGCAAACCATACTATATCTTACCAATATTAATTTGTATTTTGTTTTATTTACTTTTGTATATGTATCTTCCTTAGATAATTTCACTCCCATTACCGTAGGTGTACCAACTAGCTTAACTCATATGTTCCAAATGTCTTCAAGATTTCCTTTACATACTCATATTGAGTAATGCATATACCTTTCTTTGTTTGATAAATTTGTAATCCAATTTAAAAAAATTGATCTAAAACATTTACACAAATTATTTACTCATTTGATCAACAAATGTCTTACATAACATATCATTTCCTCCGAATATTATGTCATCCTCAAATATATCAGAAATGAACACCGTATCATCGTTTTCACATTTCAAATACAAACTACTATTCTCACTTGTTCTATAAAACCTAATCTTAACTAGAAAAGAACATAACCTTTCATACCATACAATGCCTTGTTCAATTTGTAAAGCAAGTTCTTCTGATTAGGTTCAATGAATCCTTTTGGTTGTTCTATGTAGACTTCTTCTTCAAGAATTCTAGTTAGAAATACACATTTAACATCCATTTGATAAACTTTGAACTTATTTTAAATAGCATAGGCCAAAAATGTTCTTACTTCTTCAAATCTTTCTAAAGGTGCAAAAGTCTCACCATAATCTATTCCTTCTTCTTGAGCATAACCTTTGCAAACTAGTCTTTGCTTGTTTCTTACCACTTCTCCATTTTCATTTAGTTTGTTCTTGAAAATCCATTTTGTTCCTATCACATTATTATATGTAGGTCTCAGTAATAATTTTTGTGTCTTGTTCTTCTCAATTTGATTAACATCTTTACTCGTAGCATTTATAAAATTCTCATTCTCTAAAGTAGCCTCAACTATTCTTGGTTCAAATTTAGCAATCAAATAGGTACTATCTCTTAACTTCTTGTATGTAGTCCAATGCTTCTGTCACTAATAATTTGTTCAAGGGAATGATTATTTTTAACATATTTTTCCAATATAGGTTCAACTCTATCATTCTCAACAATTTCTCCACTTGATACTATTTGGTTCTCAAGAAAAGTAGTCTATGACTCTAGTGATATTGGTTGATGTTTGGTAGCTCTTAAATGTAACTTGAGTAGTGTTTCTAGTGAATCTTCATACACATACACAAAAAATAAAATCTTTTGGTTCCTTCTTTCTTTCTACATCATTCCTATTTGAAAACTCATCAATCCTCATAGTTGCACTTTCTACCATTTTGTTAGTAGCTTTATTCAAACATTTATGAGCTTTTCTTTAAGATGAATAGCCAAGGACTATACCTTAATTTCCTTTTGAATAATATTTATCATTTCTTGTATCCTTGTGAATGTAAGACCTACTTCTGAAGATTTTGAAATAAATTAGATTAGGGGTATGACCATACCAGATTTGATAGGGTGTCTTATTTGTTCCTTTCTTCAACTAAACTCGGTTGAGAGTGCAAAAAAAATTACTAACAACTTTTCTTTAGAATATTTGTGTAACATATTTTTCAATCATCAATGTCCTTGCACAATCCATAATTGGTATATTTATTCTCTCAACAATATTATTCTATTATGGTGTCCTTAATGAAGATAATTGTCTCTTAATACCATTCTCAACACAAAAGTTAGTGAGTTCAATAGAAATAAACTCACCACCTCTATTAGATCTTTAAATATTTTAATGATTTATCAAGTTCAATCTCAACTCTAGCATTATACCATCTGAACATATGAAAAGCATGTGATTTCACTTTCATGAACATAATTGTCATCGTCCTAAAATAGCCATCAACAAACAAGATAAAACATATGTCACACTAATAACTTGCTATAACAATAGGTCCACATAAATTAGTATGCACTAATTCCAAAACATCATTATAAGTGTGTGTCTTACTTGAGAAACCTAACTTTTTCATCTTACTAAGTTGACATTGTTTTGAAGGAATCTTGCAATAAAAAAAATAACCTTTTTCCACATAACCCATAATAGATTTGAAATAAATATGTAATTAAAATCTACATGCAAGAGAATAGACAACATACCCACAAAATTTTTTGACACAAGATATACCCTTGAAAACCCTCATTAAGGGAAATCCCAACCTTCAAAAGCATCCATCGCCATGTATTGTTAAGCAAAAATACCATTGCAATACAACCATAGAAGCCTTCAAAGCCATAGCCACAACTAAGAAAACTAGGTAAACAAGCATAAATCCAAACATCCCATGCCATGCTTCCAACCTTCACAAATACTCCCTTGGCTAACCTGTCAAGCCTTGTCCCACTCGACTCTTTCCCTTTTTGCCTTATGTCTTCTCCTTTCTCACACCAACAACTACCCTTGTGGTTGCTTATATAGTAGCAAGTCCCACAAAACCACCAAGTGGTATTACATAAACCATGTGCTACCTAAACCATTGACCCCACCTTTAATATTGGAAATTTAATTATTTTCCCCAATATTAGATAATTACATGAAATGTTATCACAATGTTACAATACAACTCATCAAGTATATCCCATGAGAATCTTTACACATTGCATGTCCATCTAGGTGCAACATTAAATAATAAAATAAAATATACAATATAAAAATATTATGCAATGTGTGCAACACTCATAATCTCAACAATCTCCCACTTGTATAAATTTCATAGGGTCAATCTATAGCCACATAAATGAACAAGGAAATAATCTCTCCTAGCACATCCACCATCATGGATTAAAGTACACAAAGTGCTCCGTCCTAGTACCCACAACAAAATCAAAGTATCCAACATCTCAAACATGAATGATCACAAATCCTATTATGCCACTGCCACTGGACATGCATAGAAGCCATCCAAAGAAAAATCCACCCAACCTATCACATTAAAAGATCATAAAATCCTATACCAACTAAAATACCAAGCACAAAAAAATTGATCCAAAAGTAATCACATGTATCTGTAGTTGTCAAATATCCATCACTAAAATAGCACCCACAGTAAGTGCCAAACTCATCCAACTATCCATACCTCCAAAGGTATACGAAGTGAATCTCACATCATCAACATATCCAATGTGTTACCTACAATTACAAGCCTCAAGAGAAATACTTTCCACATGTATACCAAGAAGCTCCCACTACAAAAGACAATGTCAAATATATAACCAATCCACTCACAATATCTCAAAGAAGTGAATTCATGTAGTCTCAAGGACATCCACAACACATAAACCAATAACCTACAAGAATAAATTTGATAAAAAAACTCCAATACTCTTCCAAATTCTCCACAACCAACAAAGGAAAGGGATAAAGGAATAACCATTTCATCTCTCTCATGATATACATGAGCACAAACTAGTGATCATAATATCTAACCAATCTCAAATCTAATGTAAGCAGTACTAAACATCTAGGAAAATTACCAAGACCAAAGAGAAACCATGCAAATCATAACCTATATCATGTCCTTCTATACACACCTCTAGATATAAACTGTGCAAGTATGATCTCCTCCATAAAACCCCAACAAGAAGCCTCATCAACACCCAAACCATACCATATAACTAATCATGGATGTAAGCCTCTCACAAGAAGATCAAACTCATAAACCATTCTTAAACCAAGGAATATGCCCAATATGAAACCATCTCCCAAACTCAACCAGCATAGCAACATATGCAAATAGAGATAACCAATGCTAAACCTTCTCTCAAATGAACCCTCCAGAGTTTACCGTAGCTCAAGATCCATATCCATGAAAGACAAGCATAAATATAATGCACTTGAGAGAAATAATGGGCTATATCTCTCAAGAAGAAAACCACCGAGTAGACCTAGAGTGGGGAATGAGAATGCCCATCAAGATATCCAAATCTCCAACCAAGACTCATCTAAGAACAATCTCCTCTCAAGTCCATATCAGGTGAATGCCCCTTAGACTTCCTACTGAAACCATCAACCACCCCAACAAATACTTCTCTAATCCAAGAGAAATCAACATCACCACCATCTCTAAGTATCCATGAGCACCTATAACCAATCAATCCATGACAACTCCAAATGCAACATAGCAATATCATGAAGTATCCAGCTTATGGTCAATGTACTCAATACCAAGAAATTAAACCAAGATCATTGTCAAAGTTACAACCATGGCCTTAGGAACATAAACATGACAACATGATCTAACCATCTCAACCAAAGAGATAACATGCTCCATATGAACATAATATAACATAACAACACTCTATACATGTATCAAGAGTATACCATGACATAATAATGAAACCATCCTCACACCAAGGATAACATGCCAAATGAAAACATAAACCACACCTATACCAAGAACCCCATAAGTCCTCAAGATGAAACCATCTCCACACATCATAAAGATAACCAAGAACCCCATGAGTCCTCAAGATCTAACCATCTTCACACACCATGAAGATAACCAAATGCACTTTGTAAATGTCAAAGACACTTTTGTAGCAACAAGATCTAAGACAAATCTCCAACATCTGCAAGCACTCAATAAATATATAAATACCAAAAATTTCTACTCAAATATGGTACCAAGTCACCTATGACATCATAAAATCCATATCCTACATAAAGATCCTCCAAGTCTACACTCACACAACCAAAGTGTCAATACCAAGTGAAACCAAGATCTCCAAACCCAAGAAGATACAAACCAAACTAGAAACTAATCTTGCACTGTCACCTCATCAATGTCATAAGCTCCCACTAAAACATGTATCCAAGCTATCCATGACATCATGATGAAAAATCATCCTCTAACCTTGAGAATCAACCAAGGTATCCAACCATCAAAGAGCTCAAAGTGCACATCATGAGCTCCTCAAAAGAAACCAAATAACCATGTTCCTCAACCAAGAAGATATACCACCATAAAAAAATTAGGAAACCAAACCAATGAGCATCAAGGATGTACCTATATATATCTAATCACGTCATACCAAAATATATGGCATCATAATCACATCCATGAACTGAGCAATTAACTCTCAATACGTGCAACCTATCAACATAAAATAGTCAATCACAATGCTCCACAATGACTATATCTAGTAACAACATCTCATTCCTTCTACATGAAGAAAAAATTAGCAAATCATGTGACTTAGGGTATAGACAACCCAAATCCAAGCCACCAATCTGAATATGCATCAATAATAAAAGATCAATGGGCAAAGACAACCTATATCCAAGTCATAAATGCAACCTATAAGTATAGACCGCTTACAATACTACACAACTTGTAGACCCAACAAGTCATCATACATATCCAAATCAAATATTGATAACCATATCATCATGTGACCAATCTGAAATATGAACTGAGTATACAATGACATCAAATCTTAAATCTCTAAATATACAATGCCATTAATTCACAATGTTACCATAGTCAATATATACCATAAATTATTTAGATCAATATATCACCAAATAAATCATGCCAAATCTATACTAAATCTAAAACCAATGTTTAGACCTCTCTAAGAGCTTTCTCTTGACTACTTAAAGTCCAAAATCTGACTCTATATGCCTAAGTTATGCCCTAATTTGTGCTCAAAATTAATAATATCTAATTTTTGAGCTCTTAAAACCTGAAAAAAATTCAAACTCATAGAACCAAAGCTACACTAAGTTGTAGTGCTCTGAATTAGCTTTCCAATGCCTCTAAGAAGTCTAAAATTTGATAGCCTGAGAGAAAATTATGGTTGTTTTACCAAGATAGTATTTTTAACATTTTCACTACGATTTATTTTTTTGACAAAATTTTTGATAGGATTAAATTTGATGGCCATCATGCGCTGAAACTAAAAAATCTTTCATTTCCTCTAAACATGGTCAAACTAGGGCATATTATATATCAAAATTTATGGAAACATTGATTGGGATCGAATGGTGAGGCTCTAATTTTTCCTAGGAGGTTATTTTTGCAAGCTCCCCCCAAAACCCTCATGTAAATAAAACATCCAAAAAACCTTTTTGTTCAACAATTTCACATGCCCAAAATTTACTAATATTCCTTCATAACAACAAACCCAAAACTCTCAGATCTGCAATAAAAACTCATATACCTTTCTTTTATCCTCGCATGCATTCCATGGATTCAATCTAGGGTTACAACATTCAAACCATAACTTTGATACCACTTGTAAGAAAACTTGCAACAAAGAAATTAACCATTTCCACATAACTCATGATCTAAAATAAATATGTAATTAAAATCTACATGCAAGAGAATAGACCAACATACCCAAAAAAAAATTTGACACAAGATATACCCTTGAAAACCCTCATTGAGGGAAAACCCAACCTCCAAAAGCATCCATCGCCATGTATTATTCAGAAAAAATACCATTGCAATAAAACCATGGAAGCCTTCAAAGCCATAGCCACAACCAAGAAAATTATGTGAACAAACATGAATCCACACATGCCATGCCATTTTTCCAACCTTCACAAATGCTCCCTTGGCTACTCGACTCTTTCCTTTTTGCCTTATGTCTTCTCCTTTCTCACACCAACAATTACCTTTGTGGTTTCTTATATAGTAGCAAGTCCCACAAAACCACCAAGTGGTATTACATAAACCATGTGCTACCTAACCCAATTACCCCACATTTAATATTGGAAATTTAATTCTTTTCTCCAATACTAAATAATTACATGAAATATTATCACAATTTTATAATACAACTCATCAAGTATATCCCATGAGAATCTTTACATGCTGAATTTCTATCTAGATACAACATTACATAATAAAATAAAATATTACACTATAAAAATATTATGCATGTTGGAATATTTTAGAATAACTGGGGGGGCAGTGAATTAGTTATCCAAGGTCCAGATGTATAAATAAAACTTTTCATAGCTTTAGCGAACCCATAAAACATTTATACTCATGCATGCATCAATAATATTATGCAACCACTAACAACTTGTAGGTTATTGTCAAATCAACTTGCAAAAATGTAAAACATGAAACATAATAAATTCATCAACACACTTGACACAATGATTTATATGGAAACCCAATTTGGGAAAAACCACTAGTAACATGCTACTATTTTCACTCTTCTGAAGTGATGCCCTGTGAAACGCCAACCCTATTAAAGTTTCCAATACACATTATTAAATGTGACCAGGTTAAAGGATTTCAATCACCTTGTTAGGAGTGAGCCTTGTTAGATGACTTTAGACCATTCACTTCGAATGTCGCCTAGTTAAAGGATTTACAAATGATTGTTAGGTCAACCTTAATCCAAAGGATTTACCCTAGACTGATATGATTTGTTAGAGAGTAATAGTAAGGCTCTAATCCAATACAACTTAAAACTTCATTTGTAGATTACAAATCTCTATTTAGTCCTTAATTCTACTTGGCCTTCATACTTTGTAGCTTTGATAGCTTGTTCATCCTTCAAGCATTCATCTCCTTAAGCCTTCTTGATTAACATGCCAATACAGACACTTCTCTTAGGTCACTAGATGAATAAAAACTCTTGACTCCTTGTCTCCCCTTAGGTTCTCACACATGAAAACCTTCTGTCATGACCAGCCATTCCTATAAATAAGAAATAAAGATATTTTGCCACTCATTCTTTATCATCCAATTTAGGGTTCAAATGGATTAGGTAGGATACAATCTATCTACCCCATATCTCATATCTCTTCTAGAAACTTCTCCTAGAATATACTTTTAATTTGCCTAAAAATAGTTTACCTCAAATTTTGTGCCACCAACTCATCAACCTTATCTTCCACCTGGTTTACACAATCCAAGAAAACTATTGTCTTAGATTCATCGAATCCATGATCTTTTAAATAATACAATAGCTTGGCATTATCAACTTTTTGATGGTCAGCACATACTATATTTCTCAGCATCCACTATGAAATTACTCAGTACAAACTAAATTTTATCGATGCTCAGCATCAACTAAACTTTACTTAGCATCCACTATTCTGCTCGACATACACTAGAATGAACTTTTACTTAGCTCTAACTAATTTTTTACTCAGCTTGTACTAACTTTTCTCAGCACCTACTATCCATAAGTAGGAGATGATTTCCACAGCTAGTCAAATTGTGATGTGAATATCAGGATTTAACTATGTGATTTTGAGTCAAACTCGATGACCCATGTTTCATGAGTAGTGATTCAACATGAATCCATCTCTCATGAGAATAAATGGAACACTTAGCACTCATTGGATCTAGGTGATGCTCACAGGGGTGAAGCACCGGGACTTTCCGGGAGGTCACCCATCCCAGTACTACTCCAGCCTGAGCGCGCTTAACTAAAACATGAAACATGAGTCATCGAGTTTGACTCAAAATCACACAGTTAAATCCTGATATTCACATCACAATTTGACTAGCTATGGAAATCATCTCCTACTTATCAATTGATGAGCTTAAGGGGCTTTCTAATGAATGGTTCATAAGGCACAACACTTGGTGAAGGTTTTGCAAATGGGGTTGCAAGCTTTGGGTTTAACTGTGGAGGAAACTCCGTAGTTAAGCACACTCAGGCTGGAGTAGTACTGGGATGGGTGACCTCCCGGGAAGTCCCGGTGCTTCACCCCTGTGAGCATCACCTAGATCCAATGAGTGCTAAGTGTTCCATTTATTCTCATGAGAGATGGATTCATGTTGAATCACTACTCATGAAACATGGGTCATCGAGTTTGACTCAAAATCACACAGTTAAATCCTGATATTCACATCACAATTTGACTAGCTGTGGAAATCATCTCCTACTTATCAATTGATGAGCTTAAGGGGATTTCTAATGAATGGTTCATAAGGCACAACACTTGGTGAAGGTTTTGCAAATGGGGTTGCAAGCTTTGGGTTTAACTGTGGAGGAAACTCTGTAGTTAAGCGCGCTCAGGCTGGAGTAGTACTAGGATGGGTGACCTCCTGGAAAGTCCTGGTGCTTCACCCCTATGAGCATCACCTAGATCCAATGAGTGCTAAGTGTTCCATTTATTCTCATGAGAGATTGATTCATGTTGAATCACTACTCATGAAACATGGGTCATCGAGTTTGACTCAAAATCACATAGTTAAATCTTGATATTCACATCACAACCTACTATCCACTCAGTCAAGCTTGGCAAACAAACTTTGTGTAACTTGTTCTTCTAATCTTTCTTAGTGTAACCAATGTTTGTAACCTTAAATAGATTATCATGTCATCATGTCATCATTGTCTTAACTGATCATTGTACTTCATTACATAATCATAACTCAACCTTTCCTTTAGGTGTTATTGTTACATCATTTGATCAAATCCTCTCCATCAATCAAATAAATTATAGTAATTGAATCTTATGAGTAGTTATCTTACCAACAAATAGTAGGTTTGACATTAGTGACAAAATAATGATTGAAACACATAGTCTTCTTCAGTAATCTCCCTATTTCAATAATCTCTCTCAACAATGATCTTTTTAATCTATTTTTAATAATCTCCTTGTTTGACATTGATGACAAACCACACTGATCAACCAAATCAACCAATTAATAAACATCTTGTTCAACCAAACTGACTAGGTTAAAATAGTAAGACAATACTAAAAAGAAAACTTGTATTGAAATCTCTCCCTCTATCAATAGCTTCCATCTTCTGATTAGGTTACAAAATTATTTCTTATAACTCTCTCTTACTATATCTCCCTCTGACTAGGTAGATTATGATTTCTCCCTCTTGATCAATAATCATACTGTTGATCAAGAATATCTTCCTCTTTGACAACAATGCCAAAGACATATTCCAAAGACTTGTCATCTTAAACATGCAAATATAAACCTTATCAAGTTCTTTCAGTTTCTCCCTCTGTCACCTTACTTGTGACTGATTTGATGTTTCAGCTTTGTGATTACTTTAGGTAGCTCCTAAAGTAGGATCCTCTACATCAATGTGTAACATGTGAGTATCAACTTTTTTGATACAAGTCACTCCTCTTGTTACTTAGATAGCCTTTGATAGGGGTATCACCCCTAATTTACCTCTTAGATACTCATGAGCATCCTTAGGTAATGATTTTTTGAAGATATCAACAATTTGTTCCTTTGTGTTGACATATTCCATCTTTAGCTCTTTATCTTAAACTAACTCTCTCAAGTAATGATAATTGATCACAATGTGCTATGTCTTTGTGTGCATCACTAGATTCTTTGATATATTGATAGCACTAGTATTATCACAATAAAGTATCACTAGTTCTATGATTTCTTCCTTCATACCTTTGAGTAGCTATATGATCCATACAATGTTTGTGAAATTTATAGTAGTAGCAACATATTCAGCTTCACCAGTAGATTGTGAAGTACAATTTTGTTTATTGCTAGTCCATGTAACTAGTTGCTTGCCTAAGAAAAATGCTCCTCCATTGGTACTCTTTCTATCATTAGTGTTTTTAGCCCAATTAGAATTAGTGTAGGCTCTTAATTCAAATTTTTCATTCTTCTTGTAGTATAGACCAAACTCTTTTGTTCCTTTTAGATATCTCATTATTCTCTTCACAGCCATTAAATGATTCCCCCTAGGATTAGTAGAGAATCTTGCAACTATCCCTATAGATAATGCAATATTAGGTCTACTATTTACTACATATTGCAATTTTCCAATCATAGACCTATACAATGTTTGATTTACCTCAGTTGAATCATCATTTTTTGACAATTTGTGTCCTGTCACCATATGTGTACTTACTAGTTTGGAATCCTCCAATCTAAAAGTTTTCAATATTTCGTTGACATACTTTGACTGAGTGATGCATATAACATATTTCATTTGATATACTTGCAAACCTACAAAAAATTTGATCTCTCCAAACATAGACATCTCAAATTCTTGCTTCATTTGATTTGCAAAATTCTTACATAAAGTATTTTGACCTCCAAATATGATATCATCAACAAATATTTTAGACAACAAAATTCCTTTTCCTTTCTCATTCTTCATGTACAGATTATTGTTATCATCAATCCTTTCAAATCCATTGTTTACAAGATAATTATGAAGTCTCTCATACCATTCTCTTGGTACTTGTTTCAAACCATATAGAGTTTTGTGTAGTTTACATACCATGTTCTTATTATCAAAAAAAATTTCTGGTTGTTCTATATAAACTTCTTCCTCTAATATGCCATTCAAAATTGTGGATTTAACATCCATCTGATAAACTTTGAAACCTTTGTATGTAGAATAAGCAAGTAGAGTTCTTGCTTCTTCCAATCTAGCAATAGGGAAAAATGTCTCTCTATAGTCAATTCCTTCTTCTTGTGCATATTCCTTGCAAAATAATCTTTCTTTGTTCCTTGTGACTTCACCATTTTCATCTAGTTTTCCCCTTTTCAAATAATTAAAAATAATAATCTTTGCTAAGGCAGGCAGGCCCAAAAAGGAAAAGTTTCAGCAAAAGGGGATAATCTTTGGAAGCGAATGGACTAATTAATAAAAATTATTATTAAAATATGTTTTATTAACCCCTCTTGGACGTGAGTTATGCTTATTCCCTCTTTTAAGGGGTTTGGAGGCATTCTGGGCTCATTCAAGAACTTGATTTTTGCTCATTTCTTTGTTATTCTTCAGAGACTGCCAAACCTGTGGAGAAGGAGACCCAAGAACGGGAGTTTGCAGGTTTCCAAGGAGACCCAAGAATGGAATTTTTTAGGTTTCTAGGAAGGCTAAGGATGGGAGTTTGAAGCCATTCCATGTGCATGCTCATGCAGAGTTTGCCTTTGTGCTAAACAGTGCAGATTTGTGAGTTTTCGGGTGTATTTTTTGTAAGAGTTTGGTATTTACAGTTGAGTATTTCAAATCAGTTTGGGTTGCTGTTGTATATCAGACTTTTAAATTTTAAATAGAGCTGAAAATATGTATTTGGATATGATTATACTTCTGTGATAGATTATTAAGTTTTTGTGGTGATTTCAGGCTATTTTGTGCTATTTTTGGGAGCTCGACGAGCATTATTTTTGTCCTCCGTTTGGGAGCTGTTGTGTGCATTTTATATAGATCTAGAAATTTCACTTTATAGGCTGTTATTTTGCTCAAATTTCTGTAAAAAATTCCACTTTCAAATTTATTAATAATAGGTGAAGCTGTGAAGCTTTTGGCACTATTTTCGGCATACCCGATTTGGGGTTTCTTGAGAAATTTGGTGGATCTTTTTAATATTGGTTTTTTGGTTTTGAAAATCTGATTAGAGGCATGAAATATCATATAAAATCAGTAAAGGGACATTTCATCTAGCTTTTTTTTAAATACCCACTTGGTACCAATCACATTTTTGTCTTCTAGTCTAGGAACTAGACTCCATGTTTTGTTCATCTCTATTTGTTCAATCTCTTCTTTCATGTCTTTATACTAGTCAACATCTTCTAATGCATCTCTCACTGATTTGGGTTACTTAATGCTCAACAAACATATTTCACTTCTCAATCTATTTCTTATCATTGGTCTAGCATCTTTATCTCTAATGATTTGATTAGCAGGATGATGTCTTTTGACATATTTGGACAATCTTGGCTCAGCCCTAATTTCTTCATTTTGTCTTTCAATTTCAGAATCACTGTGTATATCTTTGTTAGGTATCTCAGCATCTCTTTCATGTTCACTACTCTTAGAATCAAAATGTGCATCTATTTCATTCTATAACTCAACATCTGAATGTAGCTCGGTTCCTGAATGCAACTTAGCATTCATAGGGTGTGACTTAGCAATCACTAAAACTTGCTTTGGATTTGTAACTTGATTTGCAAAATTTTCTTTAGTAGGCATTCCTTCATAAAAGTATAAAAATTATTTGTATTCTTCTAATTCTTTCATAGGTTCAATCTCATAAAATTTTATATATTCATCAAATTTCACATTTGCACTTTCAACAATTTTGTTAGTCTTAGTATTCAAACACTTATAATCTTTACTTCTTGTGGAGTATCCTAGGAATATACCTTCTTCACTTTTTTCATCAAGCTTTCCATTCCTAACATCTTTAAGAATTTAACACTTACTTCCAAATACCTTAAAGTATTTTACATTGGGTGAGTATCGATAGCATAGCTCAAAAGGTGTTGAATGAGTACCTTTATTGATTTACACACGGTTCAAGATATAGACAGTTGTACTTACAACTTCTCTCTAGTATTTCAAAGCAACAGTCTTCTCCATCATGAGGGTTCTAGCATAGTCCATTATAGACCTATCCCTCGTTCCAACAATTCCATTTTGTGGAGAGGTTCTAGGGGAAGATGTATGTCTTTTGATTCGTCTATCATAATAGAACATCTCAAACTCATTTTTTGTAAATTCTCCTCCTCTATCAAATCTCAAACATTTCAAACTTTACCTATTTCCTTTTCAACTCTTGCAAATTACCACTTAAACATTTGAAAAGCATCAAATTTCTATTTTAGAAACATAACTATCATCATCCTAGAATAGTCATCAACAAATAACATTATGTACTTATCTCTTTTGTAGCTTTTCACATCAATTGGTCCACACAAGTCAGTATGAATGATCTCTAATATTCCTTTAGAGGTATAAGTTTTACTCTTAAAACTTGACTTTGTCATTTTTCCTAACTGACATTGTTTGCACATTAAGTTATCAGGCTTCTTCAATTTAGGAAAACCTCTAACTTTTTCATGTTACTAATACTAACCAAGTTATCAAAATTAACATGAAATAACCTCTTGTGCCATAGCTATACATCATCAAATTTTACAACAAGACAAGTAGCATCATCTATGTCAAGATAGAATAGATTACTTCTAGTTTGATCACCCTTTCTAATCAGTTTTCTATTTATGCCATATATCTTAGAAATCTTGTTTTCAAACTCAACCTTACATCCCAAATTATTCAGTTGTGATACCCTCAACAAATTATAGTTTAGTCCTTCAACATAGTAAGCATTGTCACACAAAATTTTATTTGTGAGTTTGATAGAACCTTTTCCTTTTATCAAACATAGTGCATCATTACCAAATCTTACACTATTTCCATCATAACAATTTAAGGTAATGAACTTACTTTTGTCCCCAATAATGTGATGTGAGCATCCATTGTCAATAATCCATCTATCATTTTTGTTCACACAAGTCACAAGTGTAGTTGCCTCATCTTCATCAGATTCATCCTTCATTACAACATATACCACTTCATCATCATGTTCATTAGAATCATCACTAGTTTCCTTTTCAGCAATATAGCATGACTTCTTGCCTTTATCTTTGTAATCTTTGTTGGCATCTTCTCTTTTGATCTTGTACTTGTCACCACCTCTATAGTTCTTCTTTTGTGTACATCTTGTAGCAATATGACCTACCTCATTGCAATTGAAATAAATAATAGGTAACTCACCTTTGAAATATCTTTTAGCTTTGTGGAATCTTCTTGCTAGTAGTGTTTCAAGATTAAATCTTTTTAGGCTTGTAATTATCAAAGTTAGATAGCTCAAAAGTAGTGAATCTACCTACCAAACCTTCAAGTGATAGCTTATTCCATGGAGTACATCTTAGTTCTTGAATTGCAGAAACTCTAATAGCATATATAGGCAATAGTGTTCTCAAAAAATTTCTTAAAAAAATATTATCATCTAGTTTACTATTTTCTCCTCTTATTTCATTAACTACTTCTTTTATCCTTTCAACATATTGAGCAATATTCTCACCTTCTTCCATTCTCATTTCATCAAACTTACCTCTAAGGCTTTTAGCTTTGGATCTAAGAACATTGGTGTCTCCTCTATAGATGGTAGCTAGGGCATCCCACATTTTCTTTGCACTGTCAAAACCATTAATATCATCAAATTCAACATAACTTAGGGCAGAGGTAATCTCCAACATTGTCTAGTTGTGTTCTTTCTTCTTCCTCATATCTTCAACAGTTGGGGCACCAGCAAGATCAACATGTTCCATAGAAATGGTAGATTTTGCATGATCTCCAAGTCCTCTAAGGAGTAGCTTCATCAAACTTTTCCATGTAGGAAATTTATCTCTACTGAGCTTGGGTACTTCTCTTTTTGACATCTCAATCTTTGTGCTTCTAGTAATTTCAAACTAGTTCTCTTAATTAGATTGATCCAATACCAATTTTTGGAATACTTTAGAATAATTGAGGGGGGAGGAATCATTGATCCAAGGTCTAGATGTATAAATAAAACTTTTCATAGCTTTAGTGAACCCATAAAACATTTATACTCATGCATGCATCCATAAGATTATGCAATCACTAAAAACTTGTAGGTTACTATCAAATCAACTTGCACAAATGTAAAGCATGAAACATAATAGATTTATTAACACACTTGACACAATGGTTTATGTGGAAACCCAATTTGGGAAAAACCACTAGTAACATGCTACTTTTTTCACTATTTTGAAGTGATTCCCTATGAAAGGCCAACCCTATTAAAGGTTACAATACACAATATTAAATGTGACTTGGTTAAAGGATTTCTATCACCTTGTTAGGAGTGAGCCTTGTTAGAGGATTTTAGACTATTTATTATGGAATGTCACTCGGTTAAAAGATTTACAAATGGCTATTAGGTCAACCTTAATCCAAAGGATTTACCCTAGATTGATACAATTGTTAGAGAATAATAGTAAGCCTTTGATCTGATACAACTTACAACTTCATTTGTAGATTATAGATCTCTATTCAGTCCTCAATTCTACTTGGCCTTCATACTTTGTAGCTCTGCTAGCTTGTTCATCCTTCAAGCATTCATCTCCTTAAGCCTTCTTGCTTAACATGCCATTAAGCCTTCTATAGTCTCTCACCATGTAGCACCGATTCTCATGAATATGAATTTGACAATATTTTAGAAGTGACTACTGATAAAGACATTGACCAAGTGCATGTCTATGAAAATCAAATCAAAGTGAGTGAAACGTCTAGAGATAGGTCATGGGGGTCTGATCCAACTAGTGTCCTAGAGTCATCAATTACTAACGTTTGTACTCTAATATGTTTGAATACACCTGTGGGTGAGGTTGTCGTAGGTCTCAAATTTCTAGTCCATGCATTTAATGACTATACTGTGAACACAATTGAACCAGCCACTACTCTCTCACTCGCACATCCTAAGCTTATAGACTGGAACCCCAATGCGCCTAATGAAGTCCTCACATTCCAGAATGACTATGCTCTTGCCTATTACTTAAATGCTATCGAATGTGTAATATCTTCCACCAATGAGCAAAGCGTCAACATGACTGAGGCCGACATCAAATATCTTAGTCACAAGATTAAAAAGAAAAAATGCAAGAGGTTTGATGGTGAAAACCACATTGTGGCAGTGTCGGATCCAGAAAAAGTAAAAATAAAAGACGTATCCAAGGGTGAAAACCTCTCTGAGGCACCCGCGGATGAGATATTTGATGTCCTTCCAAGTCACTTTCAGGAGAGATCATCAGTGTTAATAGAGCCAACACAGCCAATTAACCTGGGCACAGAAGAACATCCTCATGTGATACATCTGGCACAGTCATTGTCACTAGAAGAGAAAGAACAATTCATTGCCTTTTTCAAGGGAAAGAAAATAAATTTTTCCTGGACATATTCTGACATGCCAAGATTGGATCCTGATCTTATTATGCATCACTTGTCCATAACACCAGGCATAAAACCATTTAAATAGAAGCTTTGGAAAATGCATCCTCATGTTGCATTACTAGTCAAAGCCGAATTGGAGAAACTTTTGAAGGCTGGTTTCATTCATGCAATTGATTATGCTGAATGGATATCCAATATTGTCGTTGTGTCCAAGCATGATAAGTCTATCAGATTTTGTACAAATTTCCGTGATCTTAACTTGGCATGTCCTAAAGATGACTTTCCACTCCCTAATATTGATATGATTGTGGACATGATGGTTGGCTATGAGATGTACTCACTTATGGATGGTTTTTCTGGATACAATCAGATAAAAATTGCACTAGAAGATCAAGACAAAACAACCTTCACATGTGCATGGGGAACCTTTTGTTGGAATGTGATGCCATTTGGTTTAAAGAATGTTGGAGCTACATATCAACGGGCTGTTACTACAATTTTCCATGACATGATGCATAGAACTATGGAGGACTATGTTGATGATACTTTGGTCAAAAGCGCTAAACGCAATACCCATTTGCACGATTTGGGACCAATCCTAGATCGTATGGAAAATTTTAGTCTTGGGCTCAATCCTAAGAAGTGTTCATTTGGTGTCACATCAGGAAAACTGTTAGGATATATTGTTTCTGCAAAGGGAATTGAAGTAGATCCAAAAAAAGTACAAGCAATAATGGACATGCCACCACCTCAAAACATCAGTTAGATGAGAGGACTATAGGGAAGGCTTCAATCTATTCGCAGGTTTATTTCACAATTGGTGGATAAATCACAACCCTTCACAAAGACCTTACATAAGGGTGTGAAATTCTATTGGAGCCAAGATTGTGAGCAAAGCTTAACATAGATTAAACAATATCTTGTCAAGCCACCAATCCTGATGCCTCCTATGCATGGGAAGCTTTTGCTTTTATACATTTCAGCCACTGAAACATCTTTGGGGATCCTGTTGGCTCAGGAAGATAATGATAACAAAGAAAGAGCTATTTATTACTTGAGCCAAACATTGGTCTCTTATGAGAAAAATTATAGCATTATTGAGAAAGCTTTCTTGGCAGTTGTCTTTGCTTCCCAAAAGTTGAGACACTACATGCTTGCCCACACTACAAGGCTTGTGGCTAAAATAGATCCATTAAAGTATTTTCTCAGTAAGGCAGCTCTCATAGGAAGATTGGCTAAATGGGTCATGATACTAAGTGAGTTTGACATCCAATATGTTGAACGCAAAGCTATAAAGGGATAGGCAATTGCAGACCAGTTGGCCAAGGCACCCATACAGAGTCTTCTACCAATAAAAATTGATTTTCTAGATGAGTCAATTCTAACACTCACTCACCATACATGGGTTATGTTCTTTGATGGATCGTTCACACAACAAGGATCATGTGCTAGATTACTTTTCATCACACCACAGAAATACTCATTGCCCAAAGCGTACAAGATTTTGTTTCCTTGTACAAATAACATTACCGAATATGAAGCTTTGATCAATGTTATGAAAATTGCAGCTGAATGGAGAGTAGATTAGTTGGATATCTTCGGTGACTCTCAGCTTGTCATCAACCAAGTAAATGATGTGTATCAAACAAAGGATGAAAAAATAATCCCTTACAAACGCATGGTTGATGACTTGACAAAATATTTTGCACACATCACCTTCCAACAAGTTTCACATGCAGGTAATAAAGTTGTTGACGCCATGGCCACTCTGGCCTCCCTTCTACAAATGCCAGAAAATGATCTACGACACAAGTTCTTGGTGGAAGCGTTACACTACCCAGCCTATGACACACCTGATTCCAGGATGATCTGTTCTATTATAGGACAAGAATCATCCCACTACCATCACATTATTCCTACCTTCGTAATCAAACCATTTCGAAAGGTCTAACCCAGAATGAGAAATGTTACCTAATCTGTAATGCTTCACATTATGTCATTATTGTTGACGATCTATATAGGAGAGGTCTCGACAGAACACTCCTTAGGTGTTTAGAACCTGATGAGTCCAAATGTGTACTAATTGACGTTCATGAAGGCATTTGCAGATCTCATTCAAATGGCCTAACACTAGCTCGCAAACTCCTTCATGCTGGTTACTACTGGCCTAAAATGGAGCAAGAAGCTATTAAATATGCTAGGTCCTACAAACAGTGTCAGCTACACGGGAATCTCATTCACGCTCTAGCTAGAGAGTTGATTCCCTCTACTACAACATGGCCATTTCAACAATGGGCCTTTGACTTGGTGGGACAGATTCACCCAACCTCTTCTAATGGACATAAGCTCATTATCACCGCTACAGATTATTTCACGAAATGGGTAGAGGCAGTCCCTCTCACAATTACTGATGGCAAAGTTGTAGTGCTTTTTATCACAAACTACATCATCTGTAGATATGATATACCATCCTCAATCATTACTGACAATGGAGGATAGTTCAAAAATAAATACCTTAATGAACTATGCAAGAATTCAAAATTACACAAAATTGGTCTTCCATTTATTACCCCCAGGGTAATGGCCAAGCTAAGGCATCCAATAAGGCGATCCTCAAAATTCTTCATCGCATAGTCAATAAGTTAGGGAGAGACTGGCATCTCCAGATCAATCCAGCCTTGTGGGCATATAGAACAAGCATTAGAACTCCAACAGGCATGACTCCTTTTGCATTGGTATATGGGGCAGATGCTGTGCTTCCGATAGAGGTCGAGATTCCTACCTTGAGAATCTCTATGAAAGGTCTTATCACAGATGATGACTATAGGATAGCCCAGCTTCAAGAGCTTGTGTTGTTGGATGAATGATGACAAGTGGCTTGTGATCATCTACGAGCATATCAACAACGAATGGCACGAAGCTACATTAGGAAAATTAGGCCACGTGACTTCCAGCTGGGTGATCTTGTCTTGAGAGAGAATCCTAAGAATCAACAACAATGAATGCAAAAGGGAAAATTTCAACCAAACTAGCTAGGTCCTTACATCATTACTACAGTATATGGATCTGGTGCCTATCAACTTTCCACAACCGAAGGAGAAGTGCTTAAAGAGCCTATGAACACTCTCCACCTAAAGTGATTTTACAGTTGATTCAATCTCAGCAAGCTCTTTGTACATATCTAAATGTCCTAAAAAAAATCCTAAAAATCAGAAAAAGTCCTGAAAAAAATTGTTACCCTGGTGAAAACCTAGCAATAGGTGCCTTCGTTACACCAAAAAAAAAAAAAAATCAAAAAGAGAAAAATACAAAAAAATTGAAAAACAAAAAAAGTGCCATTGATGAAAACCTAGAAATAGGCATCATGGTAGCAAAAAAAAAGGAAAATCCTGCCAAGAAGGTGAAAACTTGGTAAACAGGCGCCTCTTGTTCCCAATGCTCCATCTTGCAGCGCATATTTTGGCTATTCTGTACAGTCACTTTCATGCTTTTGCTTTTCCTACTTTCAGCTCATGTATCCATGGATTGAGTCTTCTTTTAGCTCAGGGCCATTCCCCTCTAGTGCCACTCTTTTTGAGATTCTCCTCATAGAATCTCCTTCGTGACAGTCACTAGTTGTTCTGACTGTGTCTGCCTACTTTCGCCAGTGTCACTCTTTTCAAGATTCTCCTCATAGAATCTCCTTCGTGACAGTCACCAATCATTCTGACCGCGTCTGCCTACTGTTGCCAATGTCACTCTTTTTGAGATTCTCCTCATAGAATCTCCTTCGTGACAGTCACCATTCATTCTGATTGCATCTACCTACTGTCGCCAGTGTCACTCTTTTCAAGATTCTCCTCATAGAATCTCCTTCGTGACAGTCACCAGTCATTCTGACTGCGTCTGCCTACTGTCACCAGTGTCACTCTTTTTGAGATTCTCCTCATAGAATCTCCTTCGTGACAGTCACCAATCATTCTGACTGTGTATGCCTACTATCACCAGTGTCACTCTTTTCGAGATTCTCCTCATAGAATCTCCTTCGTGACAGTCACCAGTCGTTCTAACTGTGTCTACCTACTGTCTCTAGTGTCACTCTTTTCAAGATTCTCCTCATAGAATCTCTTTCGCAACGGTCACCAGTTGTTACAGCTGTGTCTGCCTACTGTTGCTCGGGTCATGTCTCAAGATTCCTTTATGGAAGATCTCTTTTGCATCAGTCACCAGTCGTTTTGACTGTGTCTACCTACTGTCGCTAGTGTCACTCTTTTCGAGATTCTCCTCATAGAATCTCTTTCGCAACGATCACCAGTCGTTATAGTTGTGTCTGCCTACCATTGCTCGGGTCATGTCTCAAGATTCCTTTATGGAAGATCTGTTTTGCGTCAATCACCAGTCATCCTAGCTATGTCTATCTACTATCGCTTAGTTCTTCTTAGGTTCTTCATCATGAAGATTCCTCTTTGACCTCAATCACCAATCATTCTGATTGCGTCTGCCTACTGTTGTCACCCTACTATTCTTTCTTACATGTTTTGGACATTGACACTTGACATCAATCTCGAAAACATTGAACTCAAAAAAATAATGATATACTTGTTTGGATATGCTGAGCATTTTTTTTTTTTTTGTTTTGCTTCATCATATCTCCTCGAGCAACTCGATGATGTCATCTTTGACTAGAGAAGTAATGACTGGGGGCATGATCTTTTTCTTTGCTTTCTGTTTGCAATTTAGTTCTAATAAGTTGATCTATTCCTATAAGAGGGGTGTCCACTATAAGAGTCTCCATCTTGTATTGGATGGTTGTGTGTACCTTGATACCTTTTATACAGATACATCAATGACATTGGTTCTTCTCCTTGTTTGTTGGAGTGAACTCTTCATGCTACAGTAAATATTGATACTCGTCCTGCTAAGTGAACGTATGGGTCACTATGAGTATATCTAGCACACTTCTGTCTTAGGTTACGAGCGCAAGGGTCATTGCAGATAGAATGAATACTGAATACTTAGCATAAGAGGGATCTCCTATGTGTTTGATGTGCCTGTTATGCAAGCAACATTCAGGTCATCCTAACGTTTATGCTTTGATGCTTATGTTAACTTGCTACATTAAAAGGGACAAATATTCTGGTCATTATGGCTTCTTGTGCCTCGAATGCTTACATTTAATCCCGACATCCCAATAACGTATGTTATATTCATATTTTCATGATTGCAATGTCAGTGGAAATTGTATAACATACGAGCTTTATTTTATATCCAGTGATGATTAAATATCGAGGCTTGGTAACCAAACCTAGGGTTTCATTTAACATAGTCTTGCATTACATACTTCACTTGCATAAGCATGCGATTCAATTGCAAATCTACTTTCACCTTCTCTGATGAGGGATTGTTGATCTCTTCAAAGTGTCATGTTCTTTCACAAATTGCACAAATGATTGATTAATCACCCTCTTGGCTACTTTGGTTGCTCTTAACCCATTTTTTGGGATCAAATTCAAAATCTAACAGACTTAAGTGCCTCAAAATACATTTTAAAATTTTTTGTGCAATCCAAATCTTTCTGATACTTTGCAATTCTTGGAATCTTTTCAACTCAAACTTGGTCTTTTGGATCTCAAAATCACTATGGATCAACCTGCAAATTTCTTCAGATCATTCTGATCTCTTCATATTTCTTTCGATCATTCTGATCTCTTCATATTTATTTAGATCATTTTGATCTCTTCATATTTCTTTTGATCATTATGATCTCTTCTTTATTGTTCAGATTGTTCTGATCTCTTCTACATTCTGTTGAATCTCAGATTTCTTCTATATCTATAGCTATATTGCTTCACATCTATTTCTGGTGTGTCATCTTTTGATTTCACTCTCGAGGGGGCAGGATGATTACATCATTGAATACCTATTGCTTGGGGCATCTAGTTCCCATGTTATGTCCTTATCACTTGGGGCATCTCATCACTCAGGACATCTTGTTCCCTTCTATCTGGCATCTTTGCCATCTATCTTATCTTTTCATCAATTGATCAACCTTATAACAACTCTTCTCAGAGTTTGATGGATAGGTATTGGGACAGTCTAAACCCCCACTCCTGAGGATCAAGCCTCATTCTGAGGATGATTCTACAACTCATGATTGAACCTTATTATCTTTCTTTTATCAATCTTGGGTATCTAGGTGTTCTATCTGGATCCTTGAAGGTTAAGCTCTATTTTGGAGATAGTCTTCTAAATGCTTTCAATCTTAGGTATTTAGATGTTCTGTCTGGATCCTTAAAGATTATGCTTCGTTCTGAAGATAGTCTTTTAAATGCTATCAATCTTAGGTATCTAGGTGCTCTACTTGGATTTCTTGGGATTAAGCTCTGTTCTAGAGATAGTCCTTAATCTGGATCCTTGAAGATTACACTCTATTCTGGAGATAATCTTCTAAATGCTATTATTCTCGGGTATCTAGGTGTTCTATCTAGATCCTTGAAGATCACGCTCCGTTCTGGAGATAATCTTCTAAATGCTATCAATTTCAGGTATTTAGATGTTCTGTCTGGATCCTTAAAGATTATGCTTCATTCTGAAGATAGTCTTTTAAATGCTATCAATCTTAGGTATCTAGGTGCTCTACTTGGATTTCTTGGGATTAAGCTCTGTTCTAGAGATAGTCCTTAAAAGCTTATCAATTGGTCTCTGTGTCATCAACTTCGGAACCAATCTCATCTTTGCATCATGCTTTCTGATTTTCTTTGAATTGAATGTGCTGCTCGTACATTCATTCAAAGAGGGGAAAAATATAATACCCAAAAATTGGTTCATTGCCATGATACCAATTCTGGTCTATTTTTAACCAATCCTAAAGACTTATTCTAATAGGCAATTCTCATTCTGTAATTTGCTACTTGACTTAATTGTTAGATGCAGAAAACCCTAATCTACATTCATCATATTTCTTATTTAATTCCTATAGTACGTACTCATATTAGTTGCGTTAAACCTACTTGATTTAATTATAATTTAATTATTAAGTATTTATATACTTTAATTAAATTAAATTATATCCTAAGGCTAATGTACTATGGAATTAAATTTATTTAATTTAATAAATACGCCTATTTTAATTAATTAAATGTAATTATTTAATTGAATGAGAAAGGTATTTCTAATTAATTAAAAGAAATTATTTAATTAAATGGAGTACTTACTTCTAAATAATTAAACAAAGTTATTTAATTAAATGGGAAGCCATTCCTAATTAATTAAATGAAGTTATTTAATTAAACAAAAGTGTCTCTAATTAATTAAAGATTATTTAATTAAATAGAAAAAGTAATTATGAGAGCATATCTCATTTTATTAAATTAAATATCTCAACAAAATCTCTCTTTAGTTCAAAAAGGGAAATTTCCAGTTCACTATTGATCAAAAATGAGTTAAATCAGTTAACTCCTTTTTCTACTCAAATTAAAATAGTTAACTCCTTATTTTACTCAAATTAAGTCAGTTAACTCCCTTTAATTTGGGAATCTCCCTTTATGACTGAACCTCATCTTCAATCTTGACCGTTGATCTGAATCGATCTCAACCGTTGATGGATTCCAGGAGAGTCTATTTAAGAGACCCTCATCTCCTCATTTTTGGAGGATGAATTTGGAGAATTTGCATCGAATCGCTGCTAAAATTCATGCTCATATTTACTTACATTTCTTGCATACATTCTCATTCTTAATTTAATCTCATTTTAGTTTAATCATGCATATGCTTAATCTACTTTTCTTTATTTGTTCTTAGATTACATTGCATCTTTCATTTTAGATTAATCTACATACTCGTTCTTAGCTTAATTTCATTGTCAAATCCTTCGTTCTTAGAGGGTCTGGTTGCCTGCACCTTGATTCTGAGGATACTAACAGGCAAAATCCCTTTAGGTAGAAGGCAATAGGTCATTTTTCAGGGTAAATTTTGGATGAACAATCCAATGTTTATTCCTAGATGAATCCACATGCAATGACCGTGTTGAAGTGTGTGTGTTAGCATAGGCTGCATTTTCACATATACAGATATAATCAATGAGTCATTCTTGCTAACATGTGAGATAATGATAGTTTCATTCTCACACCTTTCTCCATTGGGATCTTCCTTGATAAGAACATTTACCATATCTATACCTTCCTTTTCTTCATCAGTATTGGACTGGGTGTGCTCATCTTAAGAAATGAAACATGATTTATTCCATTTTTTAGTGTAGTCCTTTCTCTTCTTGTACTTGTAATATTTCTTGTCATTTTTGTCACTCATACTTTTGTTAGGATATTATTTGCAAAATGACCTACTTCATTTCACTTGAAACAAATACGAGGTAGTTTAATTTTGAATTTATCATTACCATTTAATAACCTTCTAACAAGAAATGCTTCAAGTTCAACTAGATCATCCTTAGGTTTAGACTCACTTTATTCCTTAAATTTCTTCTCTTTCTTTGAATTTCCAATGGTTAATGAAGATTAAAAGCATTTCCAAGTGTAACCATACTATTATCATAATTTCTCAATTCAAATGTAGTCAACAGACCAACTTATAAGGTGTCAAGTGTCAAAACATCACCAAGCATAGCTCTCACTTCTTGAATTATGGAAAGTTTGATAGCCTAAATAGGTAGAAGAATTCTAAGAACTTTACTTACAATTTACTTGTCACTGATAATACCTCTGTCATATCTAATTGCATTCACAACTTCTTTGATTTAGTTCACATATTTTACAACATTCTGATCTTCCTTATTCTCATGTCATCATACTTATCTCTTAGACTTCTAGCTTTACCTCTTAATACATTTCGATATCCACCATGTACAAGTGCCAATTTTTGCCACATTTGTTTAGCTATGAATTTAGTCATATCATCAAACTTGACATTATTAAGTGGAGATACAATATTAATCATCAAGCTATTGTGATTCCTCTTTGTAGTCATTTGTTCCACAGTCATAGGAGGATCAGGTGTAGTGTATTTATTGTCCAACCATTGAGTTATATTATCTCTAATTCTAGAAAGGTGCAGCCTCATTCTATCTTTCCATAATGAGAAATTATTCTTGTTCAAATTTTGTACATCTCTCTTATACATCTTGTGATATTTAGCTCGAGTTCCTTTAAACTTCTTTCTCCAATAAATTTTCTGTGATACCAATTATTAGATAACTGAGGACAGGAGTGGGGTTTTTGAATCGATTATGTTCAGTTATCCTAAAGTTCCTTCAAACACTTTACTACAAAATAAACTTCATCAACATCATAATCATTTATTCAATTTTCTCATCCAACTTTGGAATTAACACACACAATCAATTTACTCCAAACTGTTCATTCATTATTCCTTGCTTTACCAAATTTTAGTAATAAAACTTAGTTGTTACTGATCATTTAACTAGTTGTTACCAAGTTGTAGTAAAAAAGTAAATAACATGAAAATAATTTTGCAACAAAAAAAAATCACATGTTTGACACAAATATTTTTAACATCAAAACCCTGTAAAAGTAAAAACCACATAGGACCGACAACCCAAAAATTTTGCTCTTTTGAAGTGATTTTTACTAAGAGCCAACCTTGTTAAAGGTTTATATACACATTATTAATGTGACTTTGTTAGAGGATTTACACCAAAAGATCATCTATACCTTATCACTCCTTGATCCTGTCTAAAGAGTGGCCCACTCTAAAGGACTTATAAACATCACTAATTGATGTTACCATATAGAATTTCATAGACTTGTTAGTTTCACTCAGTTAACAATATTTTTCTACTACAATGATTAGAAATTAATGGAAAAAATTGATATGTTAGGTTTAGAACTACCTTTCTTGTTCAGATCTCCTTTCTGCTCATTCTAAATTTGATTTATATCCTTTGATTTCTTTACTTGGTTGATTCACTCCTCTCTTTCACTCTTTCACTTAACTCTACTTTGATCCTCTCTTTCTCTGCTTAATGCACCCTTTTTCTTTCAACTTCAAAACCTTCACACTTTGACATCCTTAGCATTTGAACTTGCTCAACTACTCCTTAAATAATAGTCTTTGTGCTTCTAGATTTGTCCAACTATATTCTCTTAATCATAATCATTGGTCTTAAATTCATTACATATATTCACTTAGACAATAGAACTTTCATAGAACTTTTTGCTTTTCCTTATCCTTCTTCAATCTCCATCATAAGATCTTCAGTGCATTTTCCAATTGTAGATTTTTGTAAGAAACTTTGACTCATGCCTTTGTACTCCTAAAACATATTTTATTTCCATCAAAAGTCAACCTTAGAATCCAGCGTTATAAAATTGTTCTTCTTGTTGTTACTCGATGAACATAATGTCTAATTAACTAAGACTTGAGATCAATGACAACATAACAACTGATATGACTCTTTTACATACATTCATAGCATTCTCAATTACATTATCAATTGGGGATAACAATACATAGATGCCTTCATTATATTATAGAATTATATGATTGTAAAATAATTAAACAAATATTACATTATCAATGGTCAACTCATTCAAGTGTTCATTGAATACCATACTTATCAACTTTGTCATCATCATACTTTCTTCAAATCCTCTTCATCAATCAAATGATATGGCACTCTACTAAATTAGCACAATATCTATCAAATTAACACTTTGACATCAATAACAACATAAAAACTAATATGACTCTTTCACATATATTCAAATCGTTCTTAATTATATCTTTGGTTGGGGCTAAAAATATCCTCCTTTAGCATTGATAACAAATCAAGAGCAATTTACCTTTGAATTTACCTTTATCTTTTAATAAACTTGTAGCGAGAAATGTTTCAAGTTCATCTAGATCATCCTTAGATTCAAACTCACTTTCTTCCTTAATTTTCTTCTATTTCTTTGAAACTCTAATGGTTAATTAAGATTAAAAATAATTTCCAAGTGTAACTATACCATTATCACAATTTCTCAATTCAAATGCATTCAACCAACCAACTAAGTTTTCAAGTATCAAAACATTACCAAGCATAACTCTAACTTCTTGAATTACAAAAACTTTGATAGTATAAATAGGCATAAGAGTTCCAAGAACTTTACTTAAAATTTCACTATCACCAATAATACCTCCATCAGCTCTGATTACACTCACAACTTCTTTGATTTGATCCACATATTGTGCAACATTTTCACCTTCCTTCATTTTCATGTCATCATACTTACCTCTCGGACTTTCAGCTTTGGCTTTCAATACAATTGGATCTCAATCATGTATAAGTACCAATTTTTCCCACATATGTTTAGCATTTGTGCAATTCTTGATATCATCAGGCTCAACATCATTAAGGGAAGATGCAATCTTAATGACCAAGTTATTGTGATTCCTCTTTTCAATCATGTTTTCCATAGTTATGACAGAACTAGGTGCAGAATATTTATTGTCTAACTAGTGAGTTATATTATCTCCAATTCAAGGTATCTACAACCTCATTCTATCTTTCCATGATAAAAAAAGTCTCCTTTTTTAGCTTTGGTACCTCTATCTTATCCATCTTTTGATCTTCAGCTCAAGTCCCTTTAAACTTCTTTCTCCAAGCACTGTGCTTTGATACCAATTATTAGGTAACTGAAGGGGGCGGTGAATTAGTTACATTCAATTATCCTACAATCCCTTCAAACACTTTAGTACCAAACAAACTTCATAAACATCATAAGCATTTACTTGATGTTCTCATCCAACTTTACAATTAACTCACATAATCAATTTTATTGTTCCTTGCTTTACTAAATTTTAGTGATAAAACTTAGTTGTTACCAAGATGTAGTAAAAAGTAAATAACATCAAAAAATTAATTTGCAACATTACAACAATCACAAATTTGACACAAATATTTTTAACATGGAAATCCTATAAAGGGGAAAACTACTTGGGACCAACTACCCAAAATGTTCACTCTTCTAAAGTGAGCTTTTCTAGGATCCAACCCTGTTAAAGGTTTATATATACATTGTTAATATAACCTTGCTAGATGATTTACACTAAAATATCATTCTATACCTTATCACTCCTTTATCCTCTCTAAAGAATGGCCTACTCTAAAGGAATTATGAACACCACTAATTGATGTTACTATATAGGATTTCATAGATTTGTTAGGTCCACTTGGCTAACAAGATTTTCTGCTACAATGATTAGAAAGTAACAATACAAATTAATATGCTAGGTTTAGCACTCCTTTCTTGTTCAAATCTCCTTTCTACTTGATCTCTTACTGATCTCTATCCTCTAATCTCTTCACTTGGCTAATTCACTCCTCTATTTCACTACATCACTTAATTCTACTTTCATCCTTTGTCTTTGCTTGACTCACCCTACTTCTTTCAACTTCCTCAACTTCACACTTTGATCTCCTTCCTTAAAACTTGATCAACAATATTAGCAACCTCATTAGAAACCAAAAGACTTGTTCAATTACTCCTTAAATAGTAGTCTTTGTGCTTCCATATTCTTCCAGTTATTACCACTTAATCATAATCATCAGTCTCTAATTCATCACATGTAATCATTTAGAAAATAGAATTTTCATAGAACTTTGTGATCATCCTTATCCTTCTTTAATCTCCATCATCAAATGTTCATTACATTTTCTAACTATAGATCTTGTAACAAACTTTGACTTTTTCCTTTCAACTTCCCAAAAGTTCTTTATTTTCATGAAAAGTTGGCCTCATATTCCAACTTTGTAAACTTGTTCTTCTTTTTGTTACTTGGTGAACATAACACTTCACTCAATTAATACTAAACTTGCCTTGGTAACAATAAATTTTTACTTTCTTAGTCAAAGGCTCTATGAACACTATCATCCTTATTTAGCCTTGTCACTTGGTATAGCTTGTGTAGCTCATTATATTACAATATTACATGATAGTAAACTAGTCAAACCAATATTACATTATCACTATCCAACTCAATCAAGTGACCATTGAATACCATACTTCTCAATTTTTTCATCAATATGTTGATTTCTACGTCTATGATTGCTTATTAGTGTCCAAACACTTAATCATTTACTAGGCAAGGTTGAATGGTCATCACTACAATTGAGTCATCTAGTAAAGGCCAAATCATAAATAAGGACTTTTTTTTTTCATTAGATATTAAGAAAGTCATTGATCATTGAGCACCCTAGTTGAGGCCGAGCTCATATGTAAAGTCGAGTTATTATTGTAGAGACCAAGTAAATTGGAAAGAGATTTTTGTCAAGAAAATGGAGAAGAAAATGTATATAGAAGTTGAGTGTTAGTATTAATGTTATTTATAACTGAGCATCACCACATTTAGATTTTGAGCAGACCAATTTTGTCATATGACTTTTTAATTATACAAAAAACTATGCAAATCATTTTGGCTTACTTTTAGATGATATTTAATGTTTGTAAAGTTAGGCAACACATCATTACAGAAGGTAACCAATTAGAAAATTAGAAGGAAACAACAACATAAAATGAATTGTAAATCATTGCTTTAGATCTAGAACTTTCAAAGAAGAACTATTTAAGGAGGAGTCTAACTCTAGAACCAAACTATGTGATGAAAGTGTTGGAATACTTTATAATAACTGAGGGGTGGGGGTGAATCAGGTATTGAAGGTTCAAATGTATAAATAAAACTTTTTATAGCTTAGTGAACCCATAAAACATTCATACCCATGCATGCAACCATAAGACTATACAATCACTAAAACTTGTATGTTACTATCAAATCAACTTACAGAAATGTAAAGTACGAAACATAATAGATTCATCAACACACTTGACACAATGATTTACATGGAAAACCAATTTGGGATAAACCACCAGTAACATGCTACTCCTTTTCACTCTTCTAAAGTGATGCCTTGTGAAAGGCCAACCTTGTTAAAGGTTACAATACACATTGTTAAATGTGACTCGGTTAAGGGATTTCAATCACCCTCTTAGAAGTGAGCCTTGTTAGAGAACTTTAGGCCATTCACTTGGAATGTCACTTGATTAGGGGATTTACAAATGACTATTAGGTCAACCTTAATCCAAAGGATTTACCATAGACTGATACAATTTTTAGAGAGTAATAGTAGAGCTTTAATCTGATACAACTTACAACTTCTCTTGTAGATTTCATATCTTTGTTTAGTCCTCAATTCTGCTTGGCCTTCATACTTTGAAATTTTGATATCTTGTTCATCCTTCAAGAATTCATCTCCTTAAGCCTTCTTTCTTAACATGCCATCACAGACTCTCCTCTTAGGTCACTTGATGAATCAAAAACCCTTAACTCATTGTTCCTTCGATTCTCACACATGACAACTCTGGTTCATGACTAAACATTCCTATAAATAGGAAATTAGGATATTTTTCAACTTATTTTCTATCATCCAAATTAGGGTTTGGATGGATTATGTAGGATATAATGTATCTACCCCATATCTCATATCTCTTCTAGAAACTTCTCCTAGAATCCATTTGAATTTTCCTAAAAATGGTTTACATCAAGTTTTGTGCCACTAGCTCATCAACCTTAGCTTCCTCCTGGTTCACAAGTTTTAAGAAAACAAAATTATTGTCTTAGATTTGGTTAATCTTTAATCTTTAATATAATGCAGTAGCTTGGCATTATCAACCTTTTGATGCTTGGCACATACTGTGTTGCTTAGCATCAACTATAAAATCACTTGGCACCAACTAAAGTTTACTGATGCTTGACATTAACTAAACTTTTCTTAGCATCAACTATCTTTCTTGACACCCACTAGAAGTTTCTCTTACTCGGATCCAACTAACTTTCTATTTGGCTTGCACTAACTTTTCTTGGCACCTACTATCCACTTGGTCAAGCTTGGCAAACAAACTTTGTATAACTTGTTCTTCTAAACTTTCTTAAATGTAGCCAACATTTGTAAGCTTAAGTAGATTATCAATACATCATGTTATCACTATCTTAACTGATCCTTGTACTTCATTACATAATCATAACTCAACCTCTTCTCTAGGTGCTTTTATTACATCTTATTGATAAAATGCTCTTCATCAATCAACTAAGTGATAGTACTTGAATCTTATAAGAAATTATCTTACTAGAAAATAATCTCTTTCAATGATGATCTTTTCAATCATATCTCAACAATCTCCCTCTTTGGCATTGTTGGCAAAGAAAACTTATCAACTAAGTCAATCAAATGATGAACATCTTGTTCAACCAAACTGACTAGGTTAAAATAGTAAGACAATACCAAAAAGAAAACTTGTATCAAAATTTATCCCTCTATCAGCAACTTCCATCTTCTGATTAGGTTAAAAAAATCTTTCTTATAAGTCCCTCTAAGTTTCTTCTTGTATCTCCCTCTTTCTTTTATACTAGATTGATCAGTATAATATCACCCTTTGTGATTATGCATTCTAGCTCTCTGATCAATATCTCCCCATCTATTTTGACTTGACTCTTGATATCTTTCTTTGATATACTTTCTTCCTCTTTGACAACAATGCCAAAGACATATATCAAAAACTTGTCATCCTAAAACATACAGATATAAGCTTTTGTAGTTTCTTCTATTTCTCCCTCTAGCACCTTGCTTGTGACTAATTTGAAATTTTAGCTCTGTGATTACTTTAGGTAGTTCTTAAAGTAAGATCCACTGCATCAATTTTTATTATATGAACATTAGCTAGTTTGATGCAAGGCACTCCTCTTGTTACTTAGATAGCTTTTTATAGGGGTATCACCCCCACTTTACTTGTTAGATACTCATGAGCATCCTTAAGTAATGGTTTTCTGAAGATATCAAAAAATTTCTCCTTTGTGTTGACATATTCCATCTTCATCTCTTTATCTTGAACTAACTCTCTCAAGTAATGATAGTTGATTGCAATGTGATTTGTCTTTGTGTGCATCACTAGATTCTTTGATATATTGATATCACTTGTATTATCACAATAAAGTATCACTAGTTCTATGGTTTCTTTCTTCATTCCATTGAGTAGTTGTTTGATCCATACAATGTTTGTGTAATTTATAGTAGCAAAAACATATTTAGCTTCAATAGTAGATTATTAAGTATAACTTTGTTTCTTTCTAGTCCATCTAATTAGTCTCTTACCTAAGAAAATGCTCCTCAACTAGTACTCTTTCTGTCATCAATTTTTCTAGCCCAATCAGCATCAGTATAGGCTCTCAATTCAAACTTTTCTTTCTTCTTGTAGTATACACCAAATTGTTCTATTCCTTTTAGATATCTCATTATTCTCTTCATAGCCATTAAGTGATTCTCCCTAGGATTAGTAGAGAATCTTGTAACTATCCTTACAAATAATACAATATCAGGTCTGCTATGTACTACATATTGCAATTTGCCAATCAAAGACCTGTATAATGTATGATTCATCTCAGCAAAATCATCATTCTTTGACAACTTTTTCCCTATCACCATAGGTGTGATTACTGGTTTGGAGTCCTCTGATACAAAAGTCTTCAATATTTCTTTGACATATTTTGATTGAGTGATGTATATACCATACTTCATCTAATATACTTGCAATCCCACAAAAATTTTGATTTCTTCAAACATAGACATTTCAAATTCTTGCTTCATCTTATTTTCAAAATTCCTACATAAAGCATCTTTTCCTCCAAATATGATATCATCAACAAATATTTTAGACAACAAAATACCTTTTTCTTTCTCTGTTTGTATGTACAGATTATTGTTATCATCAATCCTTTCAAATCCAATCTTCACAAGATAAGTATGAAGTCTCTCATACCATGCTCTTGGTGCTTGTTTCAAGCCATATAGAGCTTTGTGTAGTCTACATACCATGTTCTTATTGTTAACATCAACAAAACCTTCTGGCTATTCTATGTAAACATCTTCCTCTAATATTCCATTCAAAAATCTAGAGTTAACATCCATCTAATAAACTTTGAAACCTTTGTATGCAGCATAAACAAGTAGAGTTCTAACTCCTTCCATTCTTGTAAAAGGGAAAATATCTCCCCATAGTCAATCCCTTCTTCTTGTGCATATCTCTTGCAAACTAATCTTGCTTTCTTTCTTGTGAGTTGACCATTTTCATCTAGTTTTTTTCTGAATACCCACTTGGTACCAATCACATTCTTTTATTTTGGTCTAGGAACTAGACTCCATGTTTTGTTCTTTTCTATTTGTTCAATCTCTTCTTCCATGGCTTTATACCAATCCGCATCTTCTAATGCATCTTTCACTATTTTGGGTTCCTTCATGCTTAGAAAACACGATTCACTTCTCAATCTATTTCTTTTCATTGGCCTAGCATCTTTATTTCCAATGATATGATTAGTAGGATGATTTGTTTTGACATATTTTGACAATCTTGGCTTAGCTCTTGTTTCTTCATTTTTTCTTTCAGCTTCAGAATCACTATGTATATCTTTGTTAGGTACCTCAACATCTTCATGTGTTCTAATTTTAGAATCAAAATGTGAATCCACTTCATTCTATAACTTGACATCGAAATGTAACTCAGTTCCTAAATGCAACTTGGCATTCATAGGATGTGACTCAGTAGTCACTAAAACTTGTTGTTGGTTTGCAACTTGATTTGCAACATCTTCTTTAGTAGGCATTCCTTCATAAAAATATACAAATGATTCGTATTCTTCTGGTTCTTTCATAGGTTCAACCTCATGTACTTTTGTATATACATCAAAATTCATATTTGCACTTTCCACAATTTTGTTAGCGTTAGTATTCAAACACTTATAAGCTTTACTTCTTGTGGAGTAGCCAAGGAATATACCTTCTTCACTTTTTGCATCAAGATTTCCATTCTTAACATCTTTAAGAATGTAACACTTACTTCCAAATACCTTAAAGTATTTTACATTGGGTGGATATCTATACCATAGTTCAAAAGGTGTTGAATGAGTACCTTTCTTAATTTTCACATGGTTCAAGGTGTAGACAGCTATGCTTATAGCTTCTCTCTAGTATTTCAAAGAAACATTCTTCTCTATCATGAGTGTTCTAGCATAGTCCATTATAGATTTATTTATCCTTTCAGCTATTCCATTTTGTGGAGTGGTTTTAGGGGTAGATGTCTATCTTTTGATTCCTCTTTCATTACAGAACATCTCAAATTCATTTGATGTGAATTCTCCTTCTCTGTCAGATCTCAAACATCTTAGACTCTTACCTATTTCTTTCTCAACTCTTACTAAGTACCACTTAAACATTTGAAAAGCATCAGATTTATGTTTTATAAACACAACTATCATCATCCTAGAACAATTGTCAAAAAATAACATTACATACTTATCTCCCTTGTATCTTTGCACCTCAATTGGTCCATACAAGTTAGTATAAAAAATCTCTAGTACTTCTTTAGAGGTATAAGATTTACTCTTAAAGCTTGACTTTGTCATTTTGCCTAGCTAACATTGTTTGCACATTTTATTGTCAAGTTTCTTCAATTTAGGCAAACCTCTAACTTTATTCATGTTATTTATACTAACCAAGTTATCAAAATTAACATGACATAATCTTTTGTGCCAAAGCCATACTTCATCAAATTTTACAACAATACAAGTAGCATCCTCTAGATCAAGATAGAATAGATTACTTCTTGTTTGATCACCTTTTCTAATTAGTTCCCCATTTGTTTCATATATCTTAGCAATTTTTTTTTCAAATTCAACCTTGCATCCCAAATTTTTCAATTGTGACACACTCAACATGTTATAGTTTAGTCCTTCAACATAGTAAGCATTGTCAAATGAAAACTTATCTATGAGTTTGATAGAACCTTTTCCTTTTATCAAACATGGTGCATCATTACCAAATCTTACACTATTTCCATCATAACAATTTAAGGTAATGAACTTACTTTTGTCTCCAGTCATGTGACGTGAGCATCCACTATCAATAATCCATCTATCTTTTTTTTTCACACAAGTCACGAGTGTAGTTGCCTCATCTTCATCAAATTCATCCTTCATTGCAACATACACCACTTCATCATCATGTTTATCAGAATCATCCTTGGTTTTCTTTTCAGCAATATAGCATGACTTCTTCCATTTATCTTTGTAATCTTTGTTGTCATCTTCTTTTTTGATCTTGTATTTGTCACCACCTCTGTAGTTCTTCTTCTATGTACATCTTGTAGCAATATGACCAAGCTCATTGCAATTGAAATAAATGATAGGTAACTTTCCTTTGAACTTTCCTTTACCTCTATGAAATCTTTTTTCCAGTAGTGCTTCCAATTGTTCAACATCTTCTTCATCTGTATCTTTGTCACTAGACACATATTTTATCTTTCTCTTCTTCTTCTTCTACTTCACCTCATTAGAGTCCTTCAATAACAACTTAGCTTTGAAAGTAGATTCAAGACTCTGAGATTTGTAATTATCAAAGTTAGATAGCTCAAAAGTAGTGAGTCTACCTACCAGACCTTCAAGGGTTAGATCATTTCCTAGAATACATCTCAGTTCTTGAATTGTAGAAATTCTAATAGCATAAATAGGTAGTAGTGTTCTCAAGACTTTGGTTAACATAGTATCATCATCTATCTAACCAGTAGCTCCTTTTATTGCACTAACAATTTCTTTTATTCTAGCAACATACTGAGTAATATTCTCACCTTCTTCCATTCTCATATCATCAAACTTACCTTTGAAACTCTCAGATTTGGCTCTTTGAACATTTTTGTCTCCTCCATAGGTGGTGGCTAGGGCATCTCACATTTTCTTTACACTGTCAAGACCTTTGGTATCATCAAATTCAATATAGCTTAGAGTAGAGGCAATCTCCAACATCTCCTAATTGTGTTCTTTCTTCTTCTTCATATCTTCAGCAGTTAAGGCTCCAACTAGATCAACATGTTCCATAGAAATGGTAGATTATGCATGATCTCCAAGTCCTCCAAGGTTTATCTTCATCAAACTTTTCAATGTATAAAATTTATCTCTATTGAGCTTGGGTACTTCCCTTTTAGACATCTCAATCTTTGTGCTTCTAGTACCTTTAAACTAGTCCTCTTAAGTAGACAACTCTAATACCTATTGTTAGAATACTTTAGAATAACTAGGGGGGTGAATTAGGTATTCAAGGTCTAGATGTATAGATAAAACTTTTCACAACTTAGTGAACCCATTAAACATTCATACCCATGCATAAAACCATAAGATTATACAATCACTAAAACTTGTATGTTACTATCAAATCAACTTGTAGAAATGTAAAGCATGAAACATAATAGATTCATCAACACACTTGACACAATGGTTTTTGTGGAAACCCAATTTGGGAAAAACCACCAGTAACATGCTACTCATTTTTACTCTTTTGAAGTGATGTCCTATGAAAGGAAAACACTATTAAAGGTTACAATACACACTGTTAAATGTGACCCGATTAAGCAATTTTAAGCACCCTATTAGAAGTGAGACTTGTTAGAGGAGTTTAAGCCATACACTTGGAATGCCACCCAATTAAAAGATTTACAAATGACTACTAGGTCAACCTTAATCCAAAGTATTTACCCTAGATTGATACAATTGTTAGAGAGTAATAGTAGAGCTTTGATCTTATACAACTTACAACTTCTCTTGCAGATTTTAGATCTTTGTTCAATCCTCAATTCTTCTTGGTCTTCATACTTTGTAGTTCTGATAGCTTGTTCACCCTTCAAGAATTCATCTCTTTAAACCTTCTTGCTTAACATGCCATTGCAGATTCTCCTCTTAGGTCACTTGATGAAGCATAAACCCTTAACTCCTTCTCTTCCTTCAGTTCTCACACATGACAACTTTGCTTCATGACCAGACATTCTTATAAATAGGAAATTAGGATATTTTCTCACTTATTTTCCATCATCCAAATTAGTGTTTGGATGGATTAGGTAGGATACAATGTATGTACCCCATATCTCATATATCTTCTAGAAACTTCTCCCAGAATCTATTTGAATTTTCCTAAAAATGGTTTACATAAAGTTTTGTGCCACTAGCTCATCAACCTTATCTTCCTCCTAGTTCATAGGTTTCAAGAAAACAAACTTGTTGGCTTAGATTCACTAAATCTTTGATCTTTAACATAATGTAGCAGCTCGACATTATCAACCTTTTGATGCTTGACACATACTGCATTGCTTGTCATCAACTATAAAATCACTCGGCATCAACTAAAGTTTATTGATGCATCAACTAAATTTTTTTCAGCATCAACTATCTTTCTCATAATCCACTAGAATTTTCTTTTACTCAGCTCCAACTGACTTTTTGCTTAGCTTGCACTGACTTTGCTCGGCACCTACTATCCACTCAGTCAAGCTTGGCAGACAAACTTTGTGTAACTTGTTCTTCTAAATTTTCTTAAGTGTAGCCAACATTTGTAACCTTAAGTAGATTATCAATACATCATGTCATCACTATCTTAACTAATTCTTGTACTTCATTAGATAATCATAACTCAACCTTTCATCTAGGTGCTTTTGTTACATCTTATTGATCAAATCTTCTTCATCAATCAACTAAGTGATAGTACTTGAATCTTATAAGTAGTTGTCTTACCAGCTAAAAGCATGTTTGACATCAATGACAAGACAATGATTGAAACACAATCTTCTTCAACAATCTCCCTATTTCAATAATCTCTTTCAACAATTATATTTTCAATCATATCTCAACAAAAATGAGAAGAGTGAAAATAGTGAGAGAGGAGAGTATGCATATGTGAATGAATACACAAATGAAGAAGTAAACAAGGATAGAATAGAGCAAGAAAGGCTAAGTCTGGAATCATATCAGAAAAGGGCAATCCAAGCATTGAAGGACTAAAAGGAGATATCAAATTGGGAGATCAGATCAAGACATTGTATGAAGGAGATCCAAAATCAGCTTGTAGAGCAAGTTGGTGATTAGGTACTGAATCAATTTTGAACAAGATTGAGTCAGGGAAAATCTCTTAATTGAGTGTTCCTAACATGTCTATGTAAATATCCTAATAGATTCCTTACTTAATTGTAAGTGTGAAATCCTTTAACAGGGTAGGACATAACAGTCTTGAAGCTTTTAATAGGGTAGAACCCTCATAGGTTAAATCATATATTATGATCAAACATTATAACACTAATCAGTTAATTTTATTGTTGCAACAGTGAAGATTTATGGGTTTCATCCCCACCCCAGTTTTACTTCACATTGAAGTGTTTCTAGGTTACGAAATCATTTGTTTTATGTGTTGAATCTTGGATGTGATGTATTCATTTACATTTTAGCATTACATTTTTAATGTTAGATCTAAGATACGAGATGAATTAGGTGTGAATTTAGTGATTTGGCTTTGTAAGTAAAAGTTTAAGATCCTAATTCACCCCCCCCCCACCCTCTGAATATCTTGTTTCCCATTAAATCCTTCCAAAACAACATACTTTCTTCAAATCCTCTTCATCAATCAAATTGATATAGCATGCTACTAAGTTAGAATAATATCTAATCAACTAAGACTTGACATCAATGACAACATAACAACTAATATGACTCTTTTACATAATTAATAGCTTTCTTAGTTACATTATCAGTTGGGCCTAACAATACATAGACTTAATCATTACATCACATAATTACATGATTGTAAAATAATCAAAACAACATTAAATTATCAATGTCCAACTCATTCAAGTCCCCATTGAATACCATACTAATCAACTCTTCATCGTCATACTTTCTTCAAATCCTTTTCATCAATAAAATGATATGGCACTCTACTGAATTAGCATAATGTCTAGCTAACTAAGGCTTTGAGATCAATTACAACATAACAACTAATATGACTCTTTTGCATACATTCATAGAATTCTTAGTTACATTATTAGTTGGGTATAACAATATCCCCCTCTGGCATTGATGATAACACATAAACAAATGATTTTACAATACAAAAAATTACATAAGATAATCAAATGTATGCATAAACAATTAATATATGTTTTCATCTCTTTGACTTCATTCAGGTTCACTACAAAAAATTTCATCATCAGTTGCATTCAATTTGTATCTTCAATATCATCAATCTTAAACATTTCTCCCCCTTAGGATATGATCTCTTTCTATTTACTATTCAATAGTATCTTCTGACCACCTTTTCTTATTCTTCATCTTCTTTGCTTATACTTCATCTCCCCCTTTGATAGAAGTGCCAAAGGTAACTATAAGTTCAAAAGTGAAACTTATAAAACCTTGTACTTATACTTTGTACCTTGCATGTATTGTTTGCATCAGGTTCATTCCAATCATTTTCAAGACTTCAAAACTTCTCCTAAAGTGTGAAATCTTGCATCAACTCCACAAAGATATTTATGTTCATCCATGAATTGATGTAACATGCATCTTCAATTAGTGAATTTTGGATAGGGGAAGGACCCCCAATTTACCTCTTAGATACTCTAAAACATCTCTAGGTAATGGATTAGTAAATATTTTTGTATTTTTCTCCTTAGACTTTACATATTCAAGCCTAACGTGTTTATCTTGTACTTTCTCCCTCAAGTAGTGATACTTGATTGATACATGTGTTGTGTTTTCATGCGTCACTAGATTCTTTGATATATTTATTGCACTAGTATTATCACAATAAACAGTAACATGTTTGGTTAACTCTTCTTACATTCCTTCGAACAATTGATTAATCCAAACAAACTTATAACTATTAATTGGAATACAAACATAATCAACTTCAGGAATAAATTATGAAATGTAGCTATGTTTCCTTCTCAACCATGTTATCAATATTTCTCCTAAAAAGAGCACTCTGCCACTTCTACTTTTTCTATCATTGATATTACTAGACCATTTAGCGTCATTATAGACTTTAAGAGTAAAGTCGCCATCTTTTTTATACCATAATCCATAATCTTTAGTTCCTTTAAGGTATTTGAATATCCACTTGACACTAGTCATGTGTGTTTCATTAGTATTAGAGGAAAATCTAGCAACAATTCCAACAACATGCATAATATCTGGTCTACTATGCACAACATATTGAAGCTTACCAATAATTGATCTGTATTGAGTTTCATTTAAATTCATTGTGGTATCTACTTTTGACAATTTCACTAGTGTCACCATAGGTGTACCAATCGGTCTTAAATCCATTCCAAATATTTTCAAGATTTGTTTTACAAATTTAGATTGAGTCACATATATGCCATCCTTTGTTTGATGAACTTGTAGGACAATGAAAATTTTGATCTCACCAAACATTTACATCTCAAACTCTTTACTCATTTGATAAGAAAATAACTTACATAGTCAATCATTTCCACTAAATACGATGTCTTCCACAAAAATTTCAATAATTAATGCCATATTTTCACAGTCATTCTTCAAACATAGATTACTATTCTCACTTATTCTATCAAATCCAATTTTAATCAAATAATAATTTAGTCTTTAATACATTGTTTGTAGTGCTTTCTTCAGTCCATATATTGCCTTGTTCAATGTACAAACTAGGTTCTTCTGATTAAGTTCAACAAATCCTTTTGGTTGTTCTATATAGACTTCTTCTTCAAGTATTTCATTCAAGAATGCAAATTTGACATTCATTTTATATAGTTTGAATTTCTTGTAGGCTGTATAAGACAAGAATGTTCTTACACATTCCAATCTTGCTACAAGTGACAAAGTCTCACCATAGTCTATTCCTTCTTCTTGGGCATAACCTTTGCAAACTAGTCTTGCTTTGTTTCTCACCCCTTCTCCATTTTCATTCAGCTTATCTCTAAAAATCCACTTTGTTCCTTTCACATTCTTGTTTCTAGGTCTTGGTAATAATTTCCATGTTTTTTTCTTCTCTATCCAATCAATTTCTTTATTCATAGCATTGATCTAATCCTCATTGTCAAGTGCAGCCTTAACTATTCTAGGCTCAAAATTAGCAATTAAACATGTAATGTATTTCAACTTGCTTTTTTAATTACTCTAGCATTCTTTTCTCTAATGATTTGTTCAAGTGAATGATTATTTCTTACATATTTTTCTAATATAGGTTCAAGTATTTGATTGTCAACATTATTCTCAGTCAGTTGGGGTTTAGCTTCATGCTCAAGTTGTACTATCTATTTCTTGGATAAAGAAAATTATTGCTCAATATATCTATAACTCAAGTAGTGTATTAGGTACATCTTCATACACATAAAAATATCTTATAATTTTTAGGTTCCTTCTTGCTTTCCACATCATTCTTATCTAAAAACTCATCAATCCTGATATTTTCATTTTCAATCATTGTGTTAGCAACTTTGTTCAAACATTTATATAATTTCTCTTAGATGAATAGCCAAGGAAAATACCTTCATCTTGTTTTGAATCAAATTTAAAATTATTTGCATCCTTATGAATGTAACACCTACTTCCAAATATCTCGAAATAACTTACATTAGGTGTATGACCATACAAGAGTTCATATTGTGTCTTGTTTATTCCTTTCTTCAACTAAATTCGATTGAGAGTACATGTTACAATAATTATAGATTCTCTTACATAAAATCTATGCAACATATTTTTCAATCAACAATTTCCTTGCACAATCCACAATAGATATATTTCTGTTAACTTCATAATGGTTTTTGACACTTGAGTGCCAATACACTTACCTACTTTCTATATTGGAGCCGAGCACACCATGAATGCCGAGTGATCTTCATGTACCGAGTAGTTTTCAGATGCTGAGTGAAGATCAGGTGCCAAGTAGAGTTCAAGTGCCGAATGACTTTAAGTGCCGAGTGATATTTAAGTGCCAAGTCATAGATGATGCCGAGTAATACAGAAATAAAACAAGTGCCAAGTAAGCTAGTTTTGTTTAGGTGCAGAGTTATCTAGGAAAAAACATGTGTCGAGCATCAGTAATGCTTCAGGAGCTGAGTAACTCAGAATATCAGCATAAGAGTTTGTACTTGCACAAACTATGATGCAAACAGTTTTTGCAGCCGACATAAGGTAAATCTCGAAGGATTAAATGATAAGATCAAATCTTTTATCTTTCCTATGCAATCTACATGCAGCCAATAAGAAAAATGATGAAGGCAGTCAACCAATGGAAGAAGTGCAAACAATGAGCAGAAAATAGAGATTGAATATGGATCGAAGATCCATACCTAACCCTAAATCATCAAATGTCTTTATAAGGAAGATGAAATTTCATTGTAAAATACGAGCGGATATACAAGGGTGCATAAGGAAATCTACTTTCAGAACAAGGGTTATCAGATCACAAAGGATCAAGATCAGAGAAAGTAGAACAAGTGCTTGCATTCAGCAATCAAGGATTGTAATCTATCAGGTTCATTGTACCTAATACTTTCTAGCAATTGTATTAGAATGAAAATCCTATGGTGATAGGTTAGCTTAACAGCTATTTCATAGATCCTTTAAATAGGTGATTAAATCCTTTAATAGGGTGATACTTCATGTAAAGTGTTTGTAAATCCTCTAACCAGGTCACTATTGACACAGTGTAAAGCCTTTAACAGGGTAGACCATCATAAGTGGTTGAACAATATTGCTGCAGTAATTTTTGTGGGTATCATCCCCACCCCAGTTTTACCTTCTTATTCCTGGAGGGTTTCTAGGTTACCAAATTCCAGTGTTATGTGTTGTTGATGCATGTCTTAGTTTCATGTTTACTTGTTGTATTTACATGCATGCAATTTACTTCCACCTAAAATTTGTATTGGTTAAAGTGTGATACTTTTGATTCACCCCCCCCCCCCCCCCCCCTCCTCTCATAAGTATTCTTCCTATTTGAATATTTCAGTAATCTCATTTTCTATGGTGTTCTTAGTGCAGATAATTGCCTTTTGATATCATTTTCAGCACAAAAGTTAGTGAATTAAATAGACATAAATTGACCACCTCTTTTAGATGTTAGACATTTTGAAATTTTTACTAGTTTATTTCTTAGTTCTATCCTTATACCATTTGAACATATCAAAATAATGTGATTTAACTTTCATGGATATCCTAGTCATCATCCTAGTGTAATCATCAACAATTAATATGAAGTATCTCTCACCATAATAAATTTCTACTCTCATTGGTCTAATAGATCAATATGCACAAGTTCCAAAAAATCATTGAAAATATCTAACGTAATTGAAAAATTTGACTTTTTCATTTTACTAAGACAACATTATTCACATGTAGCATTCTCAGGTTTATGTAAATTCGGTAAGCCTCTAACTCTGTTCTTTCTACTAAACTTCACCATATTCTCAAAAAATTACATGAAACAACCTTGTATACCACAACCATACATCCTAAACTTTAGCAAACAAACATGTATCAACAGTAAGATCAAGTTAAAATAGATTACCTTTTGTTTGCACTCCAGTTCTAATCATATTTTCTTCATCATCAAAGATCTTGACTTTTATATTCTAAAACTCCATCTTGTGACTTGTATTATTTAAATGAGAAACACTCAAAAGATTATAATTTAGTCCTTATACCTATTATGCATTATCACATCTAATTTCTTCATTAAACATTAATGATCATCTAGCTTCCATTGGACATGGAACATCAATACCTAACTTAACAATCCCACCATAATCAATTTCTTCAAGTTTGTCAAATTTACTTATTTCACTAGTCATGTGATGTGATTGTCCACTATCTATGATCAATGTGTCATTCTTTCTAACATGTGAAATAATGGCTTTTCACTTTGATTCCTTTCTCCATTGGTATCTTCCTTGATAGCAACATATACCATTTCAACTACTTCCTTCTCATGATCAAAACTAGACTCGATGTGCTCTTCTTTAGCAATGTAGCATTATTTCTTTCCTTTGTCTTTGTAATCCTTGTTCTTCTTGTACTTGTGATCTTTCTTAGCATTTTTATCACTCTCTCTTCTATTAGGACATTGAGCTATAAATTTACCAACTTTGTCGCACTTTAAATAGATTAGGGGTAACTTACCTTTGAATTTATCTTTTCCTCTTAATAATCTCCTTACAAGTAATTCTTCAACATCATCCATATCATCTTCATATTTAGAACTAGTTTCATCTTTACTACTCTTCACTTTACTTTAATTGCCAATGGTTAGTAAAGACTTAAAATCATTTCCAAGTGCAACCAAACTATTATCATAATTGCTCAACTCAAATGCAGTCAATCAACCAACTAAACTATCAAGTGTCAAATCATTACTAGGCATAGCTCTAACTTCTTTGATTGAAGAAAAATTTATATAATAGATGGATAGAAGAGTTTTGATAACTTTACTATTAGAATCACCGATGACTCCTCTAATAGATCTTATTGCATTAACAACTTCCTTAATTTGGTTCATGAATTTTTCAACATTCTCACCCTCTTTCATTCTCATGTCATCATACTTGCCTCTTAAACTTTTAGCTTTATCCCTCAACACATTTTGATCTCCACCATGTATAAGTTCTAGTTTATCCCATATTTTTTAGCATTAGCACTATTCTTAACATCATCAAACTCAAGGTCATTAAGGGAAGATGCAATTTCAATCATCAAGATATTATGATCTTCGTTCTTAGCCATTTTCTCTAAGCTCATAGGAAGGGGTGGTGTATTGCATTCATTATCCAACTAGTATATAGCATTGTCATTGATTTGAGACATGTATAGGCCCATATTATTTTTCCATGATGATAAATTCTTCTTGTTTAGCTTTGGTACCTCTCTCTTATACATATTTGGATCTTTAGCTCAATTTCCTTCAAACTTCTTCCTCCAAGCATTGTTCTCTAATACCTAATTATTAGATAACTAAGAGGGGTGAGGGGGTTGAATCAGTCATGTTCAGTTATCCTACATGCCTTTCAAACACTAGAGTGGCAATTCAACATCATAGACATCAATAGAAATAACTCAATGATCTCATTCAACTTCACAATTTAGTCTTTTAATCAATTTACTTCAAATTTTTATCGCATTGTTTATGTTATTACCAAGAGTGAGAAATATAACTTAGCTTTCACCTTACTATTTTCTAACATTTACCGAGTTGCAATATTAATCTAATACCATGAAAATCAACTTGAAACATAAAAATATTCACATAATTGACGCCATGATTTAACATGGAAACCCTATAAAGGGAAAAACCTCCTGAGACTGGCAACCCAAATAATTTTCACTCTTCTATGATCTCTGGAAGGAGCCAACCTTTTTAAAGGTTACATGCACATTTTTAGTGTGACCTAGTTAGAGGTTTTTAACATAAAGATCATCTAGACCTTATGATGTAGGAGCATCCTAGGTTGTCTTGATATCCTGTACATCTTTGTTCATCCTATCAGTTTCCATCGAGTTGTAGTTATTGTCAAGAACTAGTATTGCCAGACTCTTATGATCATCGAGTTCCTCATGTGCCAAGTGGGCCTAGTGGTTTCTTTTGATACTTGGTTCCTTCTTTGACTGAGTTTTTATGTGATTAGTTATTAATCATAGTCAACTTGTTTATTTAGTTTGTGTTGTGAACTTAATGAAAGTATCATGCATTGGGATGTGTGTATAACATTATGAGTTTGACCTTATCTTATGTAAAGATTTAGAATCTTCTATAAGTTTTTTTGCAAGTATAAGTAGTGAGTCTAGTTTAGGTGTAGAGGTACAGGATCAAGTAGAAGAATTGTAGAAGTTAGAGAGGTAGAATCAGGATATCTAATCATAGCTCTATCATGTTGGATGCATTTTGATATATATCTAATTCTTTGTATTGGTTGTAACCTAGAAGGCCTCATAGTCAAGCATATTTTTATATTATTTGATGATTCAATAAGATATTTTATGTTTCTCTCTCTCTCCTTGGTGTTTTTCTTTATTATTTTCTTTTTTTTTTTTTACTTAGCATGGTCTTTGGATAGTTAGGTGTACCTTTGGCCCTAATTCTCCATCCATGTATCACCTTATCACTCCTTGATCTTGTCTAAAGAGTGACCTACTCTAAAGGACTTACAAACATCACTAATTAATGTTACCATATAGGAGTTCACAGACATGTTGGATCCATTTGGTTAAGGTATTTTTCTATTACAAAGGTAAGAAAGTAATAGTTAAATGATCTATAGTATTTAGCACTAGCTTTCTTGTTTAGATCTATGTTTTGCTATGTCTTCTTCTTTTCTGATCTCTACTTGATCTCTGTTTAGCTAATTCACTTCTTTGCACTTTTACTTTTCTCTAACTCTATTTGATCTTCCTTCTTCTCAGCTTGGTTCACCTTTCTCCTTTCCTTCTCTTTACTTCACACAAATCTCCAACTTAATAATATTTATCAGCAATAATCAATAGCCAAAAACTTGTTCCAACTTCTCCTTAAATAGTAAACTCTCTAGTTCTAGATTCTTCTAGATTTTGTTTCTTAACCACATCTGTAGATCTTAGATTCATACCATATACATTAAATCTAGTCACTCAAAAAATAGAAATATCATTGAGATTTTTTCTCATTATTATCTTGTTTAAATCTTCATTATATTTTTCTAGTTGTAAATCTTGTAACAAACTTTGACTTTATCCTTTGAATTTCTTGAACATTATTTATTTTAGCCATAACTCGGTCTTAGATTCTATCTTCCTTATAAAAAAATTCCAACTCATACTCAGTTACCATTATATTTCACTCATTCAATAAAAAACTTAGTTAACATATGAATTACTCGATTAAATGCTATAATAGCTCAAGCAATATTGTACTCCTTATTTCATCTTGTTACTCAATTTGTCTTGTATATCTTGGAAAATACATAGACTTCATCATTACATTAGAGAATTACATGATTGTAAAAGAATCAAACCAACAGTATATTATTAATGTCCAACTCATTCAAGTTCCCATTAAATATCATACATATCAACTCTATCATCATCATACTTTCTTCAAATCCTCTTCATCAATCAAATGACATGGCACTCTTCTGAAGTATCATAATTTATATCCAACTAAGACTTTGACATCAATAACAACTAATATGTCTCTTTCACATACATTCTAATCATTCTCAGTTATATCATTAGTTGCACCTAACAACTAAAAACTTGTTAGGGTTCACTTGATTCAACAAGTTAACCTATTGTAACTATTAGGAAATAACTAAATTATTGATATGGGTATGACCCTTGTTTCCCATCAAATCTAATTAGTTCTCTTCTTTTCTGAAACTAATCACTATTTTTTATCTTGATTATAACCATTGCAAGTTACTAGTCTTCTCACTTCACTTTCTTCTCTATCCTTCTCTCCTTTTTTATTATTATAAGAACCCTTTAGGTTAGGCCTTCAACTAGATTTCCTGACCATATACTAGGGCATCTCACTATGAATTATATCCCAACTGTATTGGCCTTCAACTAAATTTCCCCATTGATCACTTAGAATATTCAAAGTGTATTATCTTTTCCAATGCACTACTTTAGGGTTGCCTTATACTGATCCAAAAATCCACTTGATGTCAACTTATCATCTCATATCCTATCCTCTTTATTACTAAATCATCCAATAGGATCACATAATGTACCTTTCAATGATCTTGAATCTTCTAACATTCTTCAATGTTCTTCCTTTGCTTAACATCTCAAATAATTCAAATTGTTTACACTAGAAAACCAATTAGGTTGTAGTCATAAATATTAAATGAGATAATCACTTATATTTTGTGTATGTGCTATATTTTGTGAAATGAGATAATCTCTTGATTCCTCTTCTACTTTAATCATTGTGAAGGTGCTTTATCTTTTGTCAGTTTCCCTATTTTAATCATCAAATATATCTTGCTCACCAATCATTATACCTTCATGGGTCATTTTTTTGTTCTAATTTTGATCCCTTCATTGATTATAGGTTTCATCATAGTTATCATCAATGATAACCATATATCATCATTATGTGTTACCACTCTTTCATCATAATTCTAATTGTCTCCTCTTTGGCTTTGATAGCAAAAAAATTTAATCCAAAAAAACTATGTTGTTCTTCCTCTTTTTGATGTACTCTCCCTTTTCTCATTCTTCCTATCTCATTGAGATCATTCTCTTTCTTCTCCTCAACTCCCCTTTGTCTTTTGTTTTCTCCCCCTTTGTAATACTTCACTTCCTCTTTGACAAAAATTTCAAAAGTGTAATGCTTAATGGTTTATTAAATATTTACAACTTTTCAAAGACCATCTTAGAGTTCACCTTTTCTACTTACATAGATGTCTCCCAAGTATCTCATACTTGACTTAGAGAAATAATTTTCTCATGCAATTTTTTTGTTGTCTCATCCAAATTGTTTATGGACTCTATATTTGGTAATGCAAGCACTACTTTTTCCTCCTTCGAGTTTTTGTGCATGACCTCTAGGGTAGGGGATAGATAGGGTTATAACTCTAATAAGTTCATGACTCTAATATCTTGATCTTGTTGTAGTTTTCTTACCTTCTATATAATCTTCTTGACCTCCCTATTGTATGTTGTAACTAAGCCTTAAACTAGATCAAGAAGACTATTTATGGTTTCTAACTCCTTTTGTGCTTCCCTTTTTTGTTCTTCCACATCCTTCACAATCTTTGAATAGTCTAATATAATTATACACAATTTTCTTGCTTCACTTATCATTCTTCTAATATATTTTACTATCTCTTCTAGCTTCTCTCGATTGTAGTAACCGTATGCATGAAAACCTAACCTATCAGAAGCACACATAAATAAGAAAACATTAGTAGCATGTGCATATAAAAGATTAAAACAAATAAAAAACAACTAATGTTAGACTTGAGTTTTATAACTTAAACAACTGAAAAGAAAGAGTTCTCACACAACCTCAAAGCAACATAGCAAGGGCACCCATAAGAGGCCTTATTGGTGTGCTTAAGTGTGGGGGATGTGGATGTGCTCTCCCAAACACAACTATGAATCCCAATTATTGATAAATGATATGCAATGATAATGAGACTATACTAAGATGAATGGAGAATACTTCAAGCAATGGCTATGGAAGCAACCATGCTTGAAAACACTCAAAGGATATGAATGTGGATGCAATAAATCAAACTATATTAACAATGCAAATGAAATGAAATATAGAAATTACCAAGTGGTTAGTAACAATGCATAAAATCACCAAGATCACTGCAAAGTTCTGATTCTAAGCTAGCATGATAACAATGCAAATGAGGGAGATGAAAAATGCTTGAGACAAGGGCTCTATTTATAGGCTTGATTGGGGATTTAAGGAGGTGGCATCTATATGAAATCCACATAGGTGCCAAAAGGGAGACACATGGGCTAAAGGACAAGCTATGAAAAATTCAAAAAGAGCATTAATGGTTGAGAGGCTCAAGGTATGCTCACACATGTATGAGCAACCTTGGGAAAAGAAGTGGGAGACAAAGTTGTAAGAGGTGTAAGAGGTGTAAATGGAGTGGAAGCTTTATTGGATCATGAGCTTCTCACACATGTGTGAGAAAACACTTAGGAGCTAAAAGGTGTTTAGAAAGGTGTTTAAGATAAATAAGTGGGATTAAGTAATGGATAGGCTTAGAAGGATGAGAGTGATGGGTGTAGACTAGGTTTTTAGGATGAGAGTAGGGTTAAATTAAATAAGATTTAACTTAATCATAGGATTAAAGAATTTAATAAAGTGGAGGGAATTAAATAAATTAGAATTTATTCAAAAGGGAATTTATGGAGAACTATGTATTAAATAAGTTTAATACATTAAAGGGGATGTATTTAAATTAAATTTAAATACATTAGGGAATTGAACCTATTTAATTAAATAAGTAGAATAATATGAAAAATATGATTAATTAATAATTAATTAATTATAATGTCAAAGGAAATATTAAATGAGTTAATATAGAGTTTGGGACGATTTTAAGCATCTACAGTAACTTTCTCCATAAGTTTACTTATCATTGTCCTCTCCAAATTCTCCTGAATAATGTTCATTACATCTATCTACAAATCTAAACCTTGATCAAAATTTTATTTGATCAAGTTATATATATGATCTATTATTGTATCTTCCTTTTTTTAATATTATCAGGAGCTAGTTATGACAAAAACATGTATCGCTTGTCTCTGGACTCTAGCCTTCGTCTTCTTAAGAATTTCCTTATCTCATATAGATTTCCTCTTCACCTTTTTTAAATATTCATTAAATTCCTTAGGTTTAAACTTAGTAATATCTACATGTGTATGAATTTCTTCTTATTCTCCAAGATTCTCTTCTTCTTCTTCTATAAGAACTTGTATTGGTTTGTGCCTATTTTGCATACTTGGCTCTAGGCTCAATTTTCTCTTCATATAGTATTCTTCTTTAGTTTTCTCTTATGTTACTTATTTTTGACTCTCTAAAATATTTGAATTATTCTTCTCAAGTAACATAGTCTCTTCTTGTACCTTTGGTTTTGACTGATTGTGTTAACAACTTTATCTTTAGTTCCACCTGTTGGTGTGATATCTATTTTTTGACCTTCAATGTCTTGTACCTTTTTAGAAACATCATGGATAACATCACTATCTATTTTTTCAATTATAACTATATCATCCACTTCAATAGATTTGTATTGGTCCTTTATCTCTTCTTTAATCTTCATAATTTTCTTCTACATATCAAATGCTTTGTGTATCTTTAACAAGGATTCTTGTTGCTATGCTCTTTATACTAAACTACTTCTTGTGAGCTTCATGTAATGCTTTAGAATCCTCATGAATTAACTCAGGTTGTGCCTCTATTGGATACTTATCTGTGATTTATTTATTCATTTGTAGGGAAGATGGCTATTTGGCATCAATTTATAGTTTAATGCATCAGGAAAGAGTTAATGTAACTCTAGAGGTGTCTTGATTAATATATGAAGATATTTTACTACTATGTCTTCAATCTTTTTCTTGTCCTCATCAATTCCAAAAGTGTAATTTCTTTTGACCACTTTCAATCCACTAATTTCTATTATGCCTTTTGCAATATCATCAATGGTAGGTGCTCTAATTTTTGCTCCTCTCTTCTTTATTTTTGTAAATTCTTTGTCTAATTTTTTTCTTTCAACTTCATTTTCTTCTTCATCTTGTCTTCTATCACTCTTCTTCTTTACCTAGATATCTCCTTTGTAGCTTGACTTGTTCTTTTTATTAGTTTATTCTTTGCTTCTTTTGTCACCAATCGAGTTTTTTCTCTTTACTCTTTTGTATATTAAAGGTATATTGGTTGATGTATCTCTAATGACCACTATAGTTTTACTTGGTGTACCTAATTCCTTACCACCATTTTGACTAGCTAACATTCTCCTATTTTTCCTTTCTATCACTAATGTCTTTAATTCTTTCTAGGTATCCACAAGAGCTTCATTGAAACTTCTAATATCTTCACTTTATTTTCCAGTGGTTTAGATAATAATTCATTAGCATGCTTAGAGACATAATCATCATCAACCTCCTAGCCTATAGGTGGAAGCCAAAGGGTTATGGGGTCTACAATCTACATTATACATGAGTTTGTATCCACTTGGAAATAAATGTCATATTTATACTTTTCTACAATTCTAGTAAGGAATCTTTCTCATTTATGCATGTTAGATTGAAAATATCTAAATTAATCCCACATAATAGTATTGAAATTCTCACCAAAATCCTTTATGTATTCTCCTATCTGAGTGATTATTGATCGATCCTTGGACCATGTAACTTAACCTCTACCTATAAAATAATTTTGAAAGTAAACGAATATACACACTAGTAGGGATCCATAAACTAGTAAGTGAGTCTTGTCTCTCTTTATTCTCTCTTATTATCCTATAGTTGAGTTCTAATCATGTCAAACAAATTGTATGCCATAGTTTCCTTTGCAATTTGGTAGGATGCATGGATGATATCACTTGGAATACTAATTTTTCATCTTGATTTCTAAACCCTATAACCTATCATCATTGAGGAAAAATGAACTTCTTTTTCTTGAATTGATTCAATTTTAATACATCTTCCATCATATTCAAATTTGATTAAGTCAATAAAAGAACTTATTGATATTTGCCTCTGTGTACAATCTTCTCCTTGTTCTTGAAATCATTTTACTATATGGATTGTGGTCTTTGATATCTTGTATGGTTTATCCAACCACATGCATTATTCATGGACTCTTCCCACTATGTATCAAATCCAATATAGGCCAAAATTTGTAGGAAGATACACTATGTAGGCTAAACCTTTGGTTAAAAGATATTTGTGCTCATATTTCAATGTCTCATATGTGTACAGTTCTTTTTATTCCTTCATGATTTCCTCTTCTCCCAATTCTTCAAATTTTCAATGAATATTTGCTTTCATATCCTACAATAATATTTTTAAAAAAAATCCTTATTTAATGGTAGACAATGCACCAGAAATGCCTACTTTGACCATTTTGAATGGTTGGGGCTTGTATTTAGGTTGTGGCTCTTTTGCATTACTAATTAGGGAAAGTGTTCCAATATTATGTCATTTGTTGGACTGGAATGATGTATAAATCCAAAAATGAATTGACTTTTTTGCTCTTGATAAATTGATTAGGGCTCACAATAACATGATAGAAATTCTTTGCAAAATATCAAGTTGATCCCAATAATTACTTAACAAGCTCAAGATAGTTCACAAAGTCACAATGAAAGAAAAGGTGTGAAATAGAATAAATTTCCTCTATTTATAATTATGAAGTAGATATTGGTCATCAACAGTTTAAATAGTACCTTCATGAACAATAGGAATATTGTCTTGTCATTAGTTAATGAGTATTCATCGATTAGTGTTATACCAAAAGTTATGACCAATAAAATTTAGATGTTTATCATGAAGTATTTTAGAGTGATCAATAAAAATTTATTCCCTTTTCTCGAAATCCACATAATAGCCAACATAATGTGAAAATTCATCATACCACTCTTGACTATACAAGATCGATAAATGATTTTTCTTTATGTGCTCCCCTTAAGTAAATAATGTGCTTAGTTTTAAGATGAAACCTCTACAATAGAGGATGGTTTTTTTCCTTTAGATTACATGAAATTTTATTTCTTATCTTATTTATTTACCCACTTACTTCTTCAATTTATTCTTGATCTCATCCAAACTTACAAGATTCTTCATTTTTCTTTCATGTGACTGATTAGGAGATTTATCCTTGTATATGCAATCTTTGTCAATATGACCAGCCTTGCTACATTTTAAATAAATTATTGGAAGATAAACTCCAATATTACCTCTTTTTCTCTAATTTTTTTATTCTTAGTTGAATGTTCAAATTTAGTACACACCAAGCATGTCAGATTGAATTGTCTCTATTTTCTATCAAAATTCAAGGGGCTTTCACTTTATATCTAAATTCCTTATCTTTATGCCCAAACTTGTTGCAAGTGTAGAAATATCCACTAAAACTACTATTACTAGGTTTGCTCTTAGGTATAGATCTATACTCATTTGTAACATGACCATATTTCTGATTATTGTAGCATTGACCTTCAAATGAATTGAACGTATTCACTAATTTTCTTCTCCACACATTCACAATATAACCAATATTTCTACAATTAAAATGAGTAGGTTTGTTAGAGTTCTTACCTAATTTTTGTGTGTCTCCCTTCTTGTTTTATCATTTCTCATTATATTTACCTTGGTTGACTCATTGATCATGAATCTCCCTTTTTTATGTATCTAAGACTAGTAATACCATTCTATCTCCTTTGTTTCTTCAATTGATCATCAAGATTTTGCAATCTCTCACTCTATTGATTCAACTTTGCATTTACACTTTTCTTAGTTTATAGCTCTTTTAATCATCATTCTCTTCCCTTAACCTTTGATTGTTAATTACAATTTGTTGATTCTCCATGGTATTTCCACGCAAATGTTCATGTATGATAGCATTCTCTTGGGACATGCTAAAAAGTTACTCATTCTTTTCTTTCAATACATTCTCAACAGTTCTCTATGCATCTTCAAAAATATTCCTATCTTCCTTAGCATCTCTCTTTCCTTCAAGATCTTTTCATATCCTAACTGGCTAACTTTCAAGTTCTCTTTTAAATTTTTTTATCTTGTCTTTGACCTTCTTCTTTTTTCGTCAATTCTATTATTTATTCTTAAAAAAATTTCTACATGGTTCCTTCATAAAATTGATCAATGTAGTCCTAACTTTCATTTAACCTATCAATGATTTCTCTTCTTACAACTATGGACTTTCTCAACTTATCCTATAGTTCTTGAATAATTTTATTATAACTTTCAAGTTGCCTTTCATACTTATCGATTTCCATGATTATGAATCTTTTTCTCAAGATATTGGGCTTATTACTAAGAGGACTAGTTCTCTAATACTAATTATTAATATTCTTAAGTATTGAGAAGTCGGGGGGGTTGTATCAATACAAATATGTAATTAAAAATTTCAACCACCAATCTAATAACTTAAAATACTACTCTCCAAATAGTAAATCATATAACTAATGCTAACAAATAAAAGATAACAATGTTAAACCTTGACATGATCATCACACATAATACATATATTTTAGTACCATGGAAACCCTTGTTTGAGGTTGAAAACCATGGGGATATGATACCTACAAGATTAGTACAATAGTAAATGAGCTACTTGATGCAGAGAGTCTAGGGTCCTAACACTTAACTAATACTAGTTATGGTTTAATCCTTGAGCCATCCAATGATTCTTCTCTCCTTTGTTCTTTCCACCAATATTTGCCTCCAAGACCCCCTTCTCCAAACTTTCCTCCTAGGTATAGTTGGATTAATGTTATAACTTTGACCTTCTTGTTAAGGAACTAGTCCTACTAGCCCTCATATGCCTTGTTCCTTCCCTTAGGACTCTAGATCCCTGCTTAGGATCTTTCACTCACCATTCCTAGGCCCTTCCTAATTTTTAAGATATCTTCCACATCCTCCTTGACCCTATTTGACACTTTTGATCACATTGGCAATCACTAAAATGTCACTATCCTCAAATAAGGCTAATTAGGCCTAATTGCATTAGGTCTAGTATCACTAATTTAGCCAATATCTCCAAAATCTTCCACACAACCCTATGTAAGATTGTATTATTTTGAAATATATTACCTAGCACTTCTAGAATCCCAAATTACAAAGTTCCACAACACCCACAACCCTATTCACACTCAAGTCCTAGTTTTTAGGCTATCTTTTAGGCCTCTGCACTGGTTTTCACAAAAGGACTTCTAGCAACCTTCAAACTTCACACCAATATTTCCAACTACTTTTTTCATGAAGGGAAAACCCTATGGATTCTAACCATGCCATTATGCTAGCCCTATTAGATTATGGGTGTGCTCTATAAATGCTTCTTCCTATTATACTAACTCACCCACTCCTTGCAGTCAGTCTAGGGCATCACTCCACACCTAGACAATCAATCACAAAAAAATAAAGAAAAGAAATTACATAAAAGTTATAACCTAGCATCCCACAAGGTTCATGCATTTTCAATCATGGATGATCAGGTTAGGACCATTTTGTCTCTACAACTTTGTGAATAAAGATCACCTCATCACTTAGAAACTGTTGTAACTATTAAACCTAGAAACTTGAGATCAAGTTTGAGTATGGAAAAGAAAGCTAAGACACCACACTATAAACTATTGAAAAAAAATCATGTAACCCAATACATACACAACCATACTAGGGCATAAAAACTCATCAAATATAATAAAATACATAGTAGAAGTTTGTACAATCTACTCACACATGTGGTATGCAAATGAAAAAAATTATAACCTTCAAAAATATTTATCCCATCATTTAATACCCAAGCATGGGTGGTTACAACTACCCAAACCTTCATTTGCAACTTCTTGCAAAAATTGCAAAAGTTGCTCAAGCAACTTTTGAGCAATTTTTGCTCTCTTCAAGTTTTGAGAAAATGGGTGTCTCTAGACCTTTTATAGGACCTTATCTAGAACCCCTAGGATAATAAAAAGTACCAAATACCTTAGTTTCTCCCTGTTAGCAGCTTTTTACCCATTTAACAACTTTTGACAACATTTGACAATTCCAGGATCTTGTGAGAAATTTTGGCTCTTTACAAACAAAATGGGACAAGTTTGAATTCAAGGATAATTAGACCTTATTATACTCCCACAAAAATCTTAACTAACATCCTAACAACTCACAAAACCAAAAATGGCATGAAAACTCATCAAATACAAAGAAAAACATAGTAGAAGTCCATACAATCTGCTCACACGTGTGGCATAAAATTGAAAAGCATTCTAACCTTCAAAAATATTCATCCCATTCTTGAATACTTGAGCATGGGTGGTTAAAACTACCCAAATATTCATTCTCAACTTTCTTTCAAAAATTGCAAAAGTTTCTCAAGCAACTTTTGAGCAATTTTATAACTTTTTAGCAATTTTTTGTCTCTTCAAGTTTTGAGAAAATGGGTGTCTCTAGAACTATTCTATGACCTTGTCTAGGACCCCTGGCACCTTAAAAAGGACCAAGTACCTTAGTTTCTCATTTTTCCCATTTGACAATTCTAGGACCTTGTGAGCAATTTTATCTCTTTACAAATAAAAATGGACAACTCTGAATCCAAAGACCATTGGACCTTATCAGACTCCCACAAGACTCTTAACTAACATCCTAACAACTCACAAAACTAAAAATGGAGGTTCTCTACACCATACTCCCTTGGGAAAAAGAGCTCAATTCCCTTGGGTTAGGAGGTCTTCAATGATGACTCCATGCTTTAGAATATCCACTTTAGTCATCCAAGTGGATTCAGTACTAGGCAATCCTCTTCATTTCACCAAATATTTTTCGTAGGTCCCCATCCTAATCTTCTTAATCACCTTGAAGTCCATAATCATGTCCAATATAGAGGTTGAGGAGTGCGCAAACCCTTGACCCAATCATCTTCTCCCAAGTCTAAAATGGTGTGTTGTTCAGTATTAGAAGGAAGGCCTTTGTAAGGAAACAAATCACGCACTATAAAAATGGGTGAGATAACCAAATTAGGAGGAAGTTCCACTTCATGGGCATTGTTTCCAAACTTATGCAAGATCTTGAGTTCTCCTATCTTCTTCATCAATATTTTGGTTGGCTTTCTTTTTGGAAATCTCTCCTTTTTGAGATAAGCAAGTACCAAATCCCCCACCTTAAATTGAAAATCCCTCCCTTTCTTGTCTACTCTAGTTTTTTATTTCTCCACTTGATGTTGCAAAGTCTTCCTAACCTACTCATGAAGGCTTTTCATCTGCTCTACAAAGGATTCTCCTTGATTACTTCTCTTATTACACAAGTTGAGGTCTCTCAATTCCATGGCTCTCCTTGGAGTAACCCCATAAACTATCTCAAATGGGCTCTTGTTAGTGCTCCTATTAATGGAGTCATTGTAGGCATGTTCTACTTGTCTTATAATGTGATCCCATTTTTGTCCATGTTGTTTAGTTAAGCACCTTAATAGATTACCTATGGACCTATTCACCACCTTGGTTTTGCCATCTTACTAAGGATGATAGGTTGAAGAGAAAGAAAGAAATTTCCCCAACATCTTTCAAAGGGTTCTCCAAAAGTGTCCCACAAATTTACCGTCCCTATCACACACTATGTTGAGTGGAAACCCCTAAATTCTTACTATATCTTTGAAGAAAAGTCCTACAATGTGTGAAGCATCATTGGTTTTCCTACAAGGAATGAAGTGTGTCATCTTACTAAACCTTTCCACCACTACAAACACATTGTCGTGTCTCATGGGTGTCTTAGGTAGTCCCAAAACAAAATCAATGCTTAGGCACTCCCAAGGTCTCTATGGCATGGATAGGAGCTGATATAAACTAGTATTGATACTATGCCCCTTGGCTCTTTGGCATACTTGACAATGCTCCACAAACTTCCTCACATTTTTCTACAATTTAGGCCAATAATAGTGCCTATTCACTTGCTCAAGTGCCTTGCCCACTCCAAAGTGTCCTCCAAAACTACCTTGGTTTTTCTCCTTAATTATAGTCTCTTTCATGGAGCTTTGGGTATACATAACAAGTTTCCCCTGAATAGTAGTCATTTTTGCAACATTTAATAAGTAAAATCCACCTTAAATCCTTGTTTGAACTTCTCACATGCTTCATATGCCTCTTTAAATTTTCTTTCTTCCTTGTAGAGGTCTTTAAGGTCATTCATTCCCACACTTTGCAACTATATTTCCTGAGTAGCTAACCCTCTCCTACTTGGTACATATGCTACTTTGTTTCTAACTCTTTTCTTGTGTTTTATGACAAAGGTATATGCTTGTAGATACTCTACCCATTTTAGGTGTCTTTGGTTCAACTTCTCTTTTCCATTCAAGAAGCTAAGAGCATGATTCTTTGTGTAGACTACAAATTCCTTTGGTAAGAGATAATCTTGCCACTTTTCAAGTTCTTTGACTATTGCATATAACTCCAAATCATAGGTGGAATACCTTTTCTTGGCTTCATTCAAATTCTCTGAGAAGAATACCACAAGATTTCCCTCTTGACTCAATACTACCCCAATGGCTAGTTTGTTGGCATCACACTCCACCACAAATAACTAATTGAAATTAGGATACTTAAGGGTAGGTAGCTTTGCTACTTTTTTCTTCAGTATGTCAAAACTCTTACATGTTGCCTTTGTCTACTTGAATTGACATTTAATTCCTCCCTTAATTGTGTTTAAGATAGGTGCACACACATGACTAAAATTCCTTACAAACTTCCTATAGTAAGAAACTAGTCCATGAAAACTCCTTACATCCCCTATGATCTAGCTAGTGGCCATTCTAATATAGTCTTAACATTATCAAGATCCATCTTTATATAACCATTAGAAACAACAAATCCAAGATAGACTAGTTCAATTTTCAAGAACTCACATTTTTCTTGGTTAATCATCAACTTTTCTAGATGTAGCTTCCTCAAGACCATCTCTAAGTGCTTCATGTGCTCCTCCTTAGACCTACTAAAAATCAAAATGTCATCTAGATAAATAATTACAAATTTACCTATAAAATCTACTAGCACTTCATTCATGAGTCTCATAAATGTGCTAGGGGTATTTTTCAAGCCAAAGGGAATTACATGCCACTCATACAACCCTTAATTTTTCTTGAAGGTTTCCTTCCATTCATTACTAGGCCTAATTTTGATTTGATGATAACCTAATTTCAAATCCACCTTAGAGAAGTAGCAAGAACCTCCCAAGTTATCCAATAAATCCTCAATCTGAGGCATAGGGAATCTATATTTGATTGTTATCTTATTAATAGCCTTGGAGTTAGTAAAAATTGTCCATTTTTCATCCTTCTTAGGTTCAAGTATATTGGGAATAGCACAAAGGCTCAAGCTCTTCCTTATAAGGCTCTTCTCTAGAAAATCTTGTAATTATTTGGCAATTTCAATATTCTAACTAGAAGTCATCTTATATGTTGTGTTATTAGGTAGATTAGCTCCTAGTATGAGATCTATTTGATGACTCACATCCCTCATAGGTGGTAAGGCATTTGGTAGTCCATTTTCTACTACCTTATGATACCTTTCAAATAGTTGTTGCACTTCTTGAGGCATCTTGACCTTCTCCTTAGTCTCTTCTCTAGGTTTTACTATGACTACACAATAAACTCCTTTCTCCTTCTTCATGACCTTAAGGAACTCCTTCACATTCAAAAGCATCACATTGTATCCCACATGGTTCTCTTCACTAGGTTCTGCCAAAGGATCCATCTAATGTTTCTTGCCTTTCTTAGTGATTACATAACTATTATTTTCCCCATCATGAATATCTTTTACATCATATTGCCATGGATGTCCTAATAGGAGGTGATAGGAATCCATAACTATTATATCACATATTACTTTGTCTTTATATCCTATTTCAAACTCCAACAATTTTTATTCATCCACCATTATTTGTTGTCCCTTGCTTAACCATGACACCTTATATGGTGTAGTGTGAGGTATCCTCCTAAGTTTTACCTTGTCCAACATATCTATTGACACTATGTTCTCTTTGGAACCAAAGTCTACTATCACCCTACAAATCTTCCCATGTGATCTAAAATTTGTTTTAAATAAACTCTTTATTTGGGGTGGTTCTATAACATTAAGAACCTTCAACAATGTTCTCCTCAACATGAGATTCTCTCCAACTCTGGCCTTGTCTTCCTTCACTAGTTGGGTTCTCCTCTCTCTCATGGATGAGATGGAACCTTTTTTAGGACATCTTCTTATGGTGTGACCCACTTGATTGCAATTATAACATCTTCTAGTGAAGACTGAATTGCCTCTACCTTGGGACTGGAACCTCCCTCTAGGTGGTCCTCTTCCTCTATATCCTCCCCTCTAAAATATACCCTTATTCTGATTACCTCCATTATTATTAGTAGAATAGACTTCTTTTGGCCTACTTGGACCTTTTCCTCTTCCAAAGTTATCCCTTTCTTTGAATCCTCTATTTCCTCTTCCTCTTTGTTGAGAATCATGTCTCCTTCTAGCCTTCTCCTCTACTCTCAAGGCTAACTGGAAGCACTTGTTCATACTATTAGGGGCCATCATGTTGATCTCATCTTGAATCCCTTGTCTCAACCCATTGACGTACATTTCCACTCTTTCTATTTCCTCTTCCAATCTCCTTGCCCTTAGACTCAATTTGTTAAATTTGTCTATATAGGCACTTATTGTAAGATCTCTCTTTCTTAGGTTCTACAACTTCTGATATATCTAGATCTCATAGTCAGTGGGTAGGAATTGTGCCCTCAACCTGATCTTCATCCTATCCCAAAACACTATCTTCTTCTTCCTTATTGTTTCCCTATCATCCTACACCATATTCCACCATACCAATATGGAACTCTTGAGTCTAGCCTTTGTATAGCTAACTCTCTTCTCCTCTTTTAGTTCTTTGTAATCAATCTGATTATCTATGGCCTCTAACCAATCTAACAACTCTTCTCCATTCAAAATGCCACTATAATAGGTAATATGTTCCATATTTTCCTTGTTGAGAGACTTGAAGGCATCCAAGAACACCTTTTTGTCCTTTTCCATCTCTATTTCCTTGCCTTTTTTAGATGTCTCCCCTAACTAGCTTTCATCTTCAACCTCACTCTCATCTCCCCATTCTATGACTTTCTTTTTACTTTTTGTTTCTGCTTAATTGGCCTTTGCCAATAGGTCCTTAACCAAATCCACTATGGAACCTTTGTTCATTACCCTGGGTGCCATACTTTCAACCTCTTGGATCTCCTCCTCGTTAGACATACACCAAAATAGTTGTAGTTTAAGGCTCTCACTTGCAGAAAGCCATATCCTCCATTTTTGTCTTCCATCTTCCTTTCCCTGTCAACATCTTTGAGCATATAATTTCAACTCCTTTTCATTTCATGGTTTAAACTTTCAAGAAGCATTATCTATAAAGCTTTACTTCTTCCAAAAAACTTCAAAAAAATTGAAAAAAATTCAAAAATTCAAAAAATTTGAAAAATTTTTGAGAAAAAAAAAATAAAAAATGAAAAAATGAAAAAATTGAAAATGTGCCTTGGTGAAAACCTGGTAATTAGGCACCTTGGTAGAAAAAGTAAATAGAAATAAATTCATCCTATGGTGAAATCCACTCCCTTGTAGTGCCTTGGATAAGTACCATGATGAAAACTTGGGAATTAGGCATCATGCGTAGTTCTTCTACATCTTCATCCATTCTATCTTCTCTCTTTGATCTTGACAATGTTGACCTATACACAAACATTTGGCTATCTTGTGAGTTATCTTATGATTATCTTTTTTTCATTCCTTTCATGTTTAGCCTTCACATCTATTTCCCTCCATTCATTCTAGTCTTTCTCTACCCTTTTCCCATTTACCCCTTTGGTCTTGATCTAATAAAATAGAGTAAAATACGATGCTATGAAGTCTCTTGACATGTCTACTCCTTTGGATTGTATCTTTCCCACTTTTACATTATGCTTTCTTGAATTATCATATACAGTCCTTTCATTTCTTGTCCAAATGTTCTTTACATGACAATTTTTTCCCTAGCTAGGGTACTCTTGAGGAGTCAGTCCTTGAAGATCACTTCCACTTGCTTCATACACTCCTTCCTTATCCATCATATTTATCAGCTTGTTGCTCCATCATGTCCTCTACCTTGCTAAACATTAGGAATGCACAATGTGATCATGCTTGAGAGTTTGGTCCTTGTTTTTGTTTGGGGGCATAAAGTCAAAAGAGATATCTAAGAAAAAACTTATAAGACAAGTATGGGTTCCAAAATCTATCATTAAAGATATTATCTCTAAATCATCAAAAATAAATGAAAAGAGGCCTACGGCTATATGAATTCCAAAGTCTCTCTTGAGAAATTTTAATGTTGAACAACAATTGAAGTTGACCTTCAAGCTTCTGAAGAATTCCATTTCATCTTCTCCCAAACACATTCTTCCATTCCATGTGCCTAAACCACAACCTCTTCTATCCACTCACCATATTCCTTCACATATTCCTTCATGCATGTTTTCTCTATCCTCTTGCCACCCTTCAAGGTGTGTGTTGAGGTTTATCTTGCCTTCATTTCCATCTTTCAATCTTACTCTCTTTCCATAAAGCTATATCCTCCATTTTTGTCTTCCCCTTGTATGCCTAAAATGTGAGCACACTTCTATGGGTCATTATATCCAAGATTTCTCAAAAGTGAGGTCTTGAATGGTGACTCATAGCTCTCTATTCATGGAGTGCAAGGGTTTGTAATGGAGGCCCTCAGTTTGACCTAGTTCATGCCCATGCAAGTACAACATGAAATGAGAGATTCAAAGAGGAAAAGCAAGAGTGCTAGTCTCCATGATCATCAAATGTTTATGAAAATGAAGATGCAAGCTAATATAAATGATAGAAATGCAAAAAAAAACAAGATCTAATCTATGAAAGCAAATATGACTCTAAACTAATATGAAAATGCAATGATAAAAGCCCATGATGAAAGCCATGGGTGCAAGAGAGAATGAGACAAGAAAGATAGAAGTTCTCCACAAAAGCTTTAGCATTCAAAACTCCTTCAAAATTTGCTCTCCAATCCTATAGCATAACAATAGCATAATCATGGGTATCCAAAATGAGGATAGGGCTCTCCCTTATAAAGAAGATTGGATGATCTAGATTCAAAGAAAAAAGATTTAATCAAGGGTGGAGAAATAATTATCCATGTGAAATAAGGATCCACCAATGAGAAAAGAGGAGTGTTTGAGAAGAAAGTGGAAAGATAAGTCCCACTTAGAAATATGTGCATTTAAGTGTAGAGAAATTAAATAAAAGAATTTATTTTATTTCCTTTTTCATCAAAAAGAGATATTTAAGTGGGATTTTTATTTAGTTAAAAGGGAGCAAGTTCTTTTAATTAAACAGGAGATATTTAATTAAATTAAAAGAGGGGTTTTTCTCTTAATTAATTAAATGTGGATGAATTATTTAATTAAAAGAGAGGTTTTCTTTTAATTAAATGGGGACTTATTTTATTTAATTAGAAGAGGAGATTTTCTTTTAATTAAATAAGACTTAGGATAAAATGATCAACCTTAGAAAAATAATAATTGAATTTGATCAAGGAAATTGATTTAAATTGATTTAATAAAATATTACACACCATTGATTTAGGAAATTTGATAAATTGATAAATTGAATAATGGGGGTCCATAGTCTAGGTGACCATTTTAGGGTTCATACACAAGGCTTTGATAGCACTCTGATGTAGAGAGTCTAGAGTCCTAAAATGTAACTAATACTAGTTATGGTTTAATCCTTGAACTATCCAATGATTCTTCCCAAATTTTTTCTTTCCACCAATCTTTTCCTCCAAGACCCCCTTCCTGCAACTTACCTCCTAGGTATAGTTGGATTGATGTTGGAATGTTGACCTTCTTGTTTAGGAACTAGTCCTACTAGCCCTTATATGCCTTGTTCCTTCCCCTAGAACTCTAGACCCTTTCTTAGGATCTTTCACTCACCATACCTAGGCCCTTCCTAATGTTTAATATATCCTCCACATCCTCCTTAACCCTATCTAACACTTCTAGTCACATTGACAATCACTAAAATGTCATTGTCCTCAAATAATGCTAACCGAGCCTAATTGCATTAGGCCTACTATCACTATTTTAGCCAATTTCTCCAAATTATTCCACACAACCCTATGGAATACCATATTATTCTTAAAAATATCGCCTAGTACTTCTATAGTCCCAAATTATAGAGTTCCACAACACCCATAACTCTATTCACACTCAAGCCCTAATTTTTAGGCTATATTTTAGGCCTTTGGAGTAGTTTTCACAAAAAGACTTCTAGAAACCTTCAAACTTCACACAAACCTTTTCAAAAAAAAAAATTCATGAAGAGAGCACCTTAAGGCTTCTAACCATTCCATTAGATTGGCCATATCAGATCATGGGTGTGCTTTACAAACACTTCTTCCTACTATCCTGGCTTACCTAATCCTAGAATTTAGCCTAGGGCATCACTCCACACCTATAAAATCAGTCCCAAAAACATAAAGAAAAGAAAAAAAATTATGTAAAAAGTCTAACCTATCATCCCACAAGTTTTCATGTATTTTCAACCATGGATAATCAAATTAGGACCATTTTTGTCTCTACAACTCTGTAAATAGAGATCACCTCATCACTTAGAAACTGTTGTAACTCTTCAACCTAGCAACTTGATATCAAGTTTGAGTATGGAAAAGAAAGCTAAGACACCACACTAAAAATTACTAAAATTATATAATTCAACCCAATCCATACACAATTGTATTAGAGCGTGAAAACTTAGCAAATATAATGAAAAACATAGTAGAAGTTTGTACAGTCTTCTCACACATGTGGTATGCAATTGAAAGTCATTCTAACCTTCAAAAATATTCATCCAATGCTCAAATACCCAAGCATGGTTACAACTACCCAAACCTTCATTTGTAACTTTTTTATAAAAATTACAAAAGTTGCTCAAGCAACTTTTGAGCAATTTTTGCTCTCTTCAAGTTTTGAGAAAATGGGTGTCTCTAGACCTATTTTAGGACCCCTAGGACCCTAAAAAGGACCAAGTACCCTAGTTTCTCCCCCTTAGAAACTTTTTACCCATTTGACAACATTTGACAATTCTAGGACCTAGTGAGCAATTTTGGCTCTTTACAAACAAAATGGGACAAGTTTGAATCCAAGGACCATTGGACCTAATTACACTCTCACAAGACTCTTAACTAACATCATAACAACTGACAAAACCAAAACGGGAGGTTCTCTACACCATTACCCTATTAGGAGCATAGATTACCCTTTCTAAAGGTTTACCCTATTAGGAGTGTTTTGTACCTTGTTATAAGTATGAATAGATCTTCTAGGATCTACCTTATTAAAGGATTTTAACTACTATATCAAGAGCTTAGCTAGTTAAGGGATTTACAACTATAACCTATTAGGGTCGACCAATTTTAGGGGTTTAACCTATTTTAATGGTAAGAAACAACTAAATCATTGATCTAAATATGTCACTCTTTTCTTGACAGATCCAATTAGTTATTTTATTTTCTAAAATTTCTCTTTGCTTTGTATCTTGATTGCAATTTATATTACTTATTGATCTTCTCCATTCAATTTCTTCTATGTCATCATTTTTTAATTTCAAAAAATTTTTATAAAATGTTAGGTTAGGTATAACTTTTGCCTCTTAATCCTAACCATTTATTCATACCTTAAGATTCTTGCTCAAACTCTTCTTCCATATCA